>CM035440.1:131830377-131835377 GCA_020310875.1 Ceratopteris richardii | reverse complement strand
TCTTTAGCTGCTTCTACCAGTCCTTTGTATTCGGCTTCTGTTGACGATAACGCTACTGTGTGTTGCTTCTTTGAATACCAGCTTACCAACTTATCTCCTAGGTATATCATATACCCGTGTGTTGACCTTCTCTCATCTTGAATTCCGGCCCAGTCTGAGCCACTGTATGCTCTAAGCTTTATATCCGACGTAAAAGGATAATATAATCCTTCTTTTATAGTTCTTTTAATATATCTAAGAACTCTCTGTCCTGCAACCCAATGTTGATCTGTCGGACAATGCATAAACTGTGAGAGAACTCCCACTGCATAACTAAGATCCGGTCTTGTTAGCGTGGCATAAATTAAACTTCCTACTAATGACTGATATTTCTTCATATCTTTAAACTCTGCTCCATTGTATTTGCTGAGTTTATGGTTTATTTCAAGCGGTGTTGAAGCCTCTCTGCAATTCTCCATATTAAACTTCTTCAGTAAGTTTAGGAGATACCTTTCTTGTGACACATATACACCATGATCTGTGTATGTGATTTCCATTCCTAGAAAGTATGACAACTTTCCTAGGTCACTGATCTTGAACTCTCTTTCGAGTAGTTTCTTTACTTCTGTAATCCCTTCATCTAATGTTCCTGTTATTATTAATTTGTCTACATACAAATGTAGATCATTCCTTCTTCTGTTCTTTTTATAAGTAGACTTGCGTCTGCCTTCGAACTTTGGTATCCAACTTCGTTTAGATATTTCACAATTCTATAATTCCAAGCTCTTGGAGCTTGCTTTAGTCGATAAAGTGCTTTTCTTAACTTACAGACAAAATTTGGGTATCCGGGACTTTCGAACCCTTCAGGTTGTTCCATGTACACTTCATCAGAAATGTATCCATTCAGAAATGCGTTCTTTATATCTAGCTGACTTAGCTTCCATCCTTTTGATGCAGCTACATCAATTACTGTTCTTATGGTTGACATCCTTGCCACCGGACTAAACGTCTCATCATAATCTATGCCATGCTTCTGAGCATAGCCTTTGACCACCAGCCTTGCTTTGTGTCTGGCTATCCTTCCATCTGCAAATTTCTTTATTTTGAAAACCCATTTATTTCCGATTACTTTCTTACCATTTGGTTTCGGAACAAGTTTAACTGAGCAATCCCAATTTTTACCCAAGGTACAACCTCGTTGCCGATCAATTTGTATCAGTCACTTGGTTCTTTTTAGTTGATTATCATGTTTATGATCTTGTCTGATATCACATCGTTAGGAATACTTGAGTTAATTTCCGCACTTTAAGTTGATCGTTCCATGTTAGGTTCTTTTCCTTTAAGTTATCGATCACACACAGGTTATCTCTTGACTTGAACTTGATTTCTTAGATAGTCTTTGACTTGTCTTATGCCTACCGTTGCCCTGACTTACTTCTAGCACTATTCACGTGTAGCCTAAGCTAGGAATTGACAAAGGGAGTTGAGAGTATTCCAACCTCACTTGCAGATCCCTTGCTCTTTGGTGCTCAAGAACCCCGTTCTCAAGCTTGTGGAATGCCCTTGCTTTGTATGCCTTCTAGTCCTCTCAGTGGACCTATAAAAGTCCCTAGCTCAAGACTTAGATTCAAATGACTTAACAAATCACTTCCATTCATGCAATTTAGATATCAATCTGCCCTCTGTCTTTATGGCAAACAATTCTAGGGATCCCTTGGTTTTGTTCCCCCTGGATATGGTCAACTTCAAAATACTTCAAAGTACTTCCCACGAGCTTTCCACCAAAACAAAAATCACAGCAAACGGATTTCGTATGAGAAAGTTATGACTGTTCAGGGTTCTAGGGTTAAAACAGGTAGGCTGACAGTTCACAGGATCTTTCTCAAAACACACGTGTGGGGACCTCACAAAATGCTAATTGATAGGAAAATATTCCCAAAATTATTCCCAAATCTTAGAATAACAAAACCCTTAATTTTTAGCCGAAAAAGCTTGTCAATCGCGATCGACAGGTCTGTCAATCACGATTGACAGAGGTGTCCATCGGGGCCTGTCAATCGCCATCGACACGTCAGTCGCGATTGACAGTGTCAATCGCGATCGACACAGTCGGTTGTGAATCCTGTCAATCGTGATCGACACTTTTTGCAAGAATTTTGGCAAAATTTTAGTCAATCATGGGCCTATCCATCGCGATGGATACGTGTACATGCGAATTCAAGTGTCAATCGTCAAATTTCAGTCGGTCGTGATTGATGGTGTCGATCGCGATTGACTGAATCCTACGTGGCAGTTGGTCGATTGTGGAGCCTGTTGGTCGCGATCGACAGGGCTGTCGATCGCGATTGACAGAGGCTCTTGGTCGTGATTGACAGAGGAACTCGAAATTTTTTTACTGTGTTGGGTGATTTAGAGTGTGCTCATCTTGTGTGTCATTGTGGTGTACTTTGTTTTACCAAATAAGCGGTTTTTCTGTCGATCGCAATCGACAGGGGTCTGCGACACAGAGACAAGGCCGAGCTTTTCCATACATGCACAGCCTGCTGGAGATGGTGGGATAGCCAGATCCTGCAAGAAAGCTCAAGAAACATGCAAAGAGAGTGCACACAAATCGCTCTCTCGCTCTCTCTCACAAGTGAAATGAGGGAAATGGGAGGGGAAAGGAGATATGATAAAACAACTAAAATTTTCACGAAGATGGAGATGGAGATCGGATATGGTGAGGATGAGGATGGTGGAGTAAGAAAGAGAAAAGTAAGAAAAAGTAAAGAATTTACCTACAATGCCAACGTCACGACTCTACGTCTTACCATCACACGCTCGTCCTCAAAGCTCGATCCCCGGCAACGGCGCCAAAGTTTGGTGTAGCTCAGTGATGAGTAGCACCTCCTTTAATGTCAATCCGGGAAGACATGAGGATGGTATGATGACCTCGAGCAAGTGAAGGCACAAGTGCGTGAGTGAGAAGCACACAAACATGCACACACATACACACACGCACACACATGGCAAGAACAAAGAGAAAGATAATGGAGTTCTTTTAGATTAGTTCCAAAATGCTCATACAAGTTCAATTCTATTACAAGCTAGCTCCAAAAATGAGCTCTCTAGCTCTATTTATAGTTTTTTACTAGCTTTGGCCCTGTCCAGACCTAGTGTCCGACCTAGTTAAAAATTAGGTTCTAGGGCCTATTTGAGGGCTCAAACGGAGTTTAAAAAATACGAAAGTTGATAGGTAGATACTTCTAATGCTCCTCAAGCTCAAGGACTCCTTGGCTTGCACAAAATGGAGCTACAAAAAGGTGAAATGGTATTTACAATGATGTAAAGTGACTAAATTCACTATTTAGGAAGTATTACTTCATGGAAAAATTTGGACGGCCTACTTGCCAGATCTTCGTTGACTACTTTGTCTGCTTGTGCTTTCTCTTCGCTTTGAATCCCTTCTTTGACTTCCTTGTCTTGTGAGTCCTTGGGTACCTTGACTACTGCCAACAAAGATATTGTCGGATTATATATTTTATCACCTATTTTGTCTCTCGTGACTATGTTTATCTATACCAACTCCCATTGTAAAATCTATATAAGCATGGCGTATATGAAGCTCTACAAAAAATTGCATACTAATGAGCCCTTCATGTAGAGTCTATCTAGATCACCATCTAAACTCCACATTGGGAGTGAACAGTGGACAACACCACCATTGTAGTTGTATTCCTCTTTGCTGTAATTTGAGAATTAGAAGTCTTTATCTCTTAGTCTACATCTCTCTCTGTCTATGTTTTTCTCAAATCTATCTAGTGGTATATTACATTATGTTATTCTTTCTTACATGTTATCAAGACTCAAGGAGCTTTGAGTGTCATAGAAGAAGAAACACAAAGGTTTCAACAACAAAGGAGAGAATATGTCAAGCAATGCATCATCATCTAGAACTAGGAATCAAAGTGGTTCATCAATAGGAGTAGGTGGACCACAAGCAAGAGTAGTAATGATGTCATTCATCCCAATGTTGCATATACAACCACCAACCTTCATAGAAGGTAAGCTTGATGGTATGAATTACACTGTGTGGAAGTTTAAAATCACTTATATCTTTGATTCATATGAGCTTCTAGAGACTATTCTTGAGATTGATGATGAGCCCCAAGAAACATCTGATCCAAATAATCTTGGTCAAATGATTCCTCATGATGTTGATCTTCTACATGCTTGGAAATGCAGAAACCCAGATGCACTTTGTGCTCTAGTTACAAGTACTAATGATAGTGTCGTGACTTTGATTTTCCATACTACCAAGGCTTGTGAACCATGGAACATATTGAGAAATCAATATGAAACTTGTAATCAAACAGGAATTCAAAACTTGGGGAATCATCTAGTAGCAGCAAGTTTTGTTCATAAGGAGATTGAGAGGTGTTCATCACTCACGTAAAGAATCTATGGGATCAAATGGAAGGACCAGGAGTACAAAACTTAATTGAGGAGCTTCCTTGATGTTATCTTTGAATTTGTCCACCAAAGTTTCATGGTTTGGTAATTGCTCTTAATACTCAAACTGGACCTCAAGCTCTAACATTTGAAAGATTTAGCACCTTAATCATGGAGGAGGATCTACGCTCAAGGCAAGGAGTGGTGGCAACAAGGGAGATGTTGAATTCACAACAACTGCCAAAGGAGGCAAAGAGTACTCTTCAAAAGATGGAGAGAAGGCAGAAGAGAAGAATGGCTCTTCAAAAGGTGACAATGCCAAGGATTCTACCAACACTGCCGAAATAGAGCTTGATTTATTGATTACGATAAAGGAGGTATGCTCCTTGAATGAAGATTACAAAACAAATGACTTGTGGGTGTTGGACAATCGTGCCTCTTTTCACATAATAAGGACAAAAAACCTTTACAATTCCTATATCCTCTAAAGGGACCCATCACAATAAAGATAGACAATTATGCAAGATGTCTTCTACAGGGAAAAAGTATGTTTCTTTAATTAATATCAATGGGTAACAAAAAATTTTCAA
>CM035440.1:131717877-131827877 GCA_020310875.1 Ceratopteris richardii | reverse complement strand
CATATACATATACACACATATACATATGCATACATATATGTATACGTATACACGCATCAGGTCACATGCATACCTGCTGACAAACATATGCATATACTTACACACATATAGTTACATACATGTATATGCTCGGACATGCACAGACCAGTAGACACATAACTGTACACATAAATTTACTGCACACACATATATATACATACATATTGTTGCTCTAAGGGTTGCCCATAATTTTTCTCATGCTATGGCATCCTTTAACCCTCATGAAAATACCTTCTTTTTGTAAATTAGGAGATGTCCATGTGAACACTCTCCTAAAACCCCTTTTTGATACTTCCTCTAGTCTAAAGTATTGAAGCCTTTTTCCATGAAGTAGCTTTTTGGCACAAACTCAAAATCCCCACGTAGGAAATCTCACGCGCTCTCTCTCTCTCTAGGTGGTTAGTCCCATATCACATAAAGATTCTCTTTTTGATTTAGCACATGTGGTCTTTTGACCACATGTTTTTATTCACATATGCCTCTCTTCTCTATATAAAGAAGAGCCTCATTTGTAAAAAGGGAGGTCCCTTGGCCATGGCCTTGGCCTCCATTTTGGTAATGGAAGAAGGTGTCATTTGTTACTCTCTTGCCTCCTTGTGTGCAAGGGCGTTGGTCTTGGTGTATGGATTTGCATGTGTGTGTGCATGGTTGGGAGGATGTTCCCCTTTGCTCCTTGTGACGTTGGCCATTGTTGCCATTGCTCCATGAGCGTCGGTGAACCTCTCCTCTCATTCTTTGCCCCAACTTGGAGAAACCTCTCACTTCCATGTGAGGCGGTTAGGGTTTGTTGTTCCCCTTGTCTCAACAATTTGGCGCCGTTGCCGGGGACGTCGGCCTTTAGCCGTTGGTTTTTCCAAGTTTGCGTGTCCATACTTTGTGAGATGCACCTTCACACTTGGAGGAGGATGAATATGTGTGGCCTTCGGTTGGCCTAGGGTACCTCTTGTCTTTTAATTTTTGAGTAATTTTGTTCTTTATTTTTGTTTGTTTCACAAGAAAACTACCCCTAACTCCCTCTTCTCTCTTCCTCTCTCACATACACAGAGACTCCAACACACTCACTCAAGAAACACCCTCCATCTCTCTTTCATTTCTCGTTTTCGGTGATGTTCTTGAATAGGGGGGTGGGTAGTACCCCCTCTAACCCATCCCTCTCTTCATTTCTTTGAAAAAAAAGAGAGAAAATATATGTCAAACGAAAAGATGAGATATGAATATCCCACGAATCCAGAAATCTTTATTTGAGAGTCTTTGGATTTTTCTTGTTTAAAGAGATTTGCGCTCTCAAGAGCACAGTACAAGGGACACTTGGGGGCATTTAAAATGGACTTGTCACGCATTTTTTGGGCCGTCTTGACTCCTAACTCCTTCTACTTCCAACCACCGCATCAATGGGCAATTAAGGTAGGCAGTACCGATGAATTTTCTCTTTCCCCATGAGAGAAATGTATGCAAATACTGAACGCTGCAAAGATCATTCATTCACGCGCGTCTTGGGGAGGATAAGGCCTCTCCTCCCTTTCTGTTGTGGGGTCGAGCCACCTTTGGCTCCTCCACTTCGGTTCTCCTGCTTCTCCATACCCCTTGGCTATGGTGGATGCACCCTACAGGGCCCTCTTCATCAGCTCTATTTCACTTTAGCATGAGTCATTCAGTGGGTTGCCTTGGGGTTGAGCTGCTTCTAGATCCCCCTCCTGCGCATCTTCTCCTCAAGATAATCTGTGAAGGAAGGTTGTGAGCAGAGACTTTTGCTCTGTCGTGGGTTGAGCATTTGCTCCTCCTTTGGCATCTCTAACTTGAGATTGAGCCCGGGCTCCCCCTAGTACTTTGAAATATACTGCATGCATCTTCCCCACAGAAGCAATGAGCCAAGGCGAGTCAAGGGCTAAGATGCATCCTCTTTGGCTCTGCACGGAGCTTCTCCTGCTCCCTCGACCCTTCTTCTTCTCCATTTTGAAGAGTCCTACAATGTGCTATTCAAGGTTTCTATGCAGCCATGATGAAGGACTTCTCTCCCTGTGGTGATTCGGTCAAGTTCGATCCCTGGGTGTCGAGCCACACTCGGCTCCTCCTATCATCTCTTCTGCTTTGTGGGCTGACACCCCCGTTTATGGTTTCGACATCGCCTAGAGGAAGGATTCCCCTTCTGGTGGTGATATGTAAATGTCCAAGCGATTGAGGGCCGGTTGCTGGCTTCAAGACCGATGCCCTTGTCGGACCTTGCACTTCTCTAGACATGGCAGGAGATATCGAGCTTAGTTTCCCTCCTATAAAAATCAGAGTTGGGCTCCCCTATTGTTGATTTTTTTTTCTGTATGCAAGGAGGTACAGACCTTTCGGGGTCACAGTTGAAGAGTTACAAGGTGTTAATAACCTTCATTGATTATGGACAAGTTTTTGAGTCTGTGTCAATAAGCATGCATGCTAATATCTTTCCTTGCTCATCTTGTGGATGCATGATCTTCATGACCCCATGATCCTTGGTTTTCTCGATTCCCCATTCATGACAGTCAGCCATTCGGTGTTGTGTGCATGGTTCCCCGCTATCCCTTGGATGCTAACATTGAGCGCCCCTAATGCTGCTTTGCTTCTGGGTTTCCAGGGGTTTGCTCGAGTTAATCCCCCTAGCATGGTTTGCTCTTTACAAGTCTCTCTTTGGGAGGGAGCAACAACATTCGCGGCATTCATCAAGACCTCACAATTCTACATTTTTTGCGCACCCCACAAAATATCTCTAAGCTGGGCAAGGTCTGCTCCCGTCTTCTCTTGGTGCAAAATAGGATATTGCCGCTTCAATATCTCACGATGATAGAAAGATGATAGAAGCGCACATTCGTACCACTAAGGTCCTGTCACTATGAGAATCATGAAGAATGAGCTGCACGGTGTTTTGTGTTCATGGCATAAATATGAATGATTCATCATATATATTATTTTGGAATGTGTTATGTGTTTTGGTATCTCCTCTTATCAGGTCCTTGATGCAAGCTTGATGTCATTATACAATTTTTCTCACCATTCTCCTAGAGAAAGGGGTACCCTTGGATGACCCTCTCACTGTCGAAGAGAGGAGCCATGTTATCAGCAGAGTCAACTGGTGGGTGGTATTTTTGGTGCTGCTCTAGGCATCCTCTTCTCTGCATTAGTGCTTCAAGCTAAATTCCTAAGCAAATCTTCATGCCACGATAAGAGGGCAAAAGGATCCCGTTGAGGATGCACTTCTTGATGTACCAGACTTTCCCCACTCTTCTGGTAATGTTTATTCGTGGACTTTTTATCTGGTGGTCTATTGATGGGTTGTTTGTGCCCCTTGGCTTAAGAAACCCATGCCTTCACTGCACGGTGCATTTGATGGCTTGCTGATGTAGGTTTTTGAACCAAAGAATGTAATAGTTTTACTAAAGTCATATGCTTCTTGTATAAGTTACCATTGGCTGATAGATGTGTCTGGTTTCTTTTGATGAATGCGTTCTAGGATCACTCACAGGTACTCGGTTGAGCTACAAGATCCCTTTGGTCTTGCAACAAGTTCCAAAATAAAAATGATTATGGCTATAACATATGCCCATGGTTTCTTGAATAATGTTTGTATGGTCGCTCTTCCTCTTTGGGATTTCCTGTTTGGCTTCTAAGAATCTGTAGCAAGCTACTATCGTGACTATTGCAAGATAAAAAGATTTGCATATTCCTAGGCCAATGCAAACGAAGAGTGTTGGTACTTTGTGTAATTTAACTTGCAAATATGAACTTTATTGGATACAGGGCACTTGGTTCATGCCAGGACTACTGACATTGGTTTTGACTTTCTATGATTGCCACATGGGGATCTTGGATGCTCTTTAAGGACCTACTACATGTGATGAAGCTCTTCAGACTGCCCGTTCAACGGAAGGAAGATGGTTGATTTCTGGGGCATCCCTGCACTTTTTTATGCAGTTCTAGGGCATCCCTGCACTCTTTTATGCAGTTGGGAAGTATGGAATGTTTGGCTCTGATTGACTTGAGAGATATAGGCTTCAGTCAAGTTAACTAATAAAGGAAACTATGCCTTGTGTATCTATGAATGAGTATAGCTCTCTACTTCTTTGTTTTCATAGCTTGGGGCTGTTTATGCTATGTACTAAGGATTTGAATGTTTTTTGGCTTTATGCATTGCATGCTCAATTGTATCTGGAAAATGTATGGAAAATGCTGGAAAATTGTCACAAAGGCCGAATGCTTGTTTTTTGCTAGGGAAGAAATTCTCTGGTTTTACAATGCTCACTTAATACAGTATAGGCCAACACACACAGAACTTACCTTTGATTCGTTTGGACTCCTATAGATGCTCTCTGGTGAATGATGAGTTTCTTTAATACTCACAGGTTTGATTTTGAACTTCTGCATGAGATAATATGATTCGCAGAAATTACTCTTGATGACTTGAAAAGTTTTTAAACCTTGCCCCAACATGTCTACTTAGCAAAAGATACACATGGCCTTAGTCACTGAATGTTGTGTGTTATTCTCATCCATTCTCATCTTCTGCTCATTGGTGGTCATATAACTAAACGATTATGATTTAAGTAATGAAGACATGGTAAAAATATAAGTCAGATGGACCAGTACTTGAGTTCTTGGCCTTTGGTGCTTTAATTTGCAAAGTGCAGGAATAGCTACCTCTCTATGTGGACTTAAGCTAGTCCTATAAGACTTAATGCCCCTGAAGTGGAAACTAAATTTGAAGTGAATGTTTATCTCATTATTAGATGGAGCCTACTTGCTTTTTGCATGTTATTTCAGGTTTGGGAGCGGAGCTGTTGGAGAAGGCATGTCCAGCCTTACAAAGGACTGCACAGGGGGATGCGTGCTGGGCTGACTGCCCCCCAAGGGGATTGTGTCGCTCAGCTCTAAAGATTGAAGATTTGTAGCTTGAAGTAAAGACTGAAAACTTGCAGCTTGAAGCCTTGCAGACTGAAGAATTGCAGATTTTGAAGACTTGAAGATTTTCATACTTGAAAGACTCTACCTTGAGTCAGTTCAGCTATGTATGCTCTTCTCTTAGCTTTGTCGAGGACGACAAAGTCTAGGAGGGGGAGGAGTGTTGCTCTAAGGGTTGCCCATAATTTTTCTCATGCTATGGCATCCTTTAACCCTCATGAAAATACCTTCTTTTTGTAAATTAGGAGATGTCCATGTGAACACTCTCCTAAAACCCCTTTTTGATACTTCCTCTAGTCTAAAGTATTGAAGCCTTTTTCCATGAAGTAGCTTTTTGGCACAAACTCAAAATCCCCACGTAGGAAATCTCACGCACTCTCTCTCTCTCTCTAGGTGGTTAGTCCCATATCACATAAAGATTCTCTTTTCGATTTAGCACATGTGGTCTTTTGACCACATGTTTTTATTCACATATGCCTCTCTTCTCTATATAAAGAAGAGCCTCATTTGTAAAAAGGGAGGTCCCTTGGCCATGGCCTTGGCCTCCATTTTGATAATGGAAGAAGGTGTCATTTGTTACTCTCTTGCCTCCTTGTGTGCAATGGCGTTGGTCTTGGTGTATGGATTTGCATGTGTGTGTGCATGGTTGGGAGGATGTTCCCCTTTGCTCCTTGTGACGTTGGCCATTGTTGCCATTGCTCCATGAGCGTGGGTGAACCTCTCCTCTCATTCTTTGCCCCAACTTGGAGAAACCTCTCACTTCCATGTGAGGCGGTTAGGGTTTGTTGTTCCCCTTGTCTCAACACATACATACAACAAAAGAGTATGGAAGAGAATGATGAAGTCATGTTATCATCATCAAAGGGTAAGAAAAAGAAGGAGGTAACAAATGAGGAGAAAGAAGATTCAATAAAGTAAGAAGGAAAGTAAGTCTTCCACTTCATCTTCTACCACATCCACCTCTACTACTTCTTCCACACCAAAAGAGAAGTCTATTTCCACTACATCTACTTCGAAGAAAGGAATTTACCATTACTACAAGAAACCAAGTCATTTCATAGTAGAATGTAAAAAAAGGATTTATAATGAGAAGAAAAGAGCATGAGGTAATAATGTTGAGATAATCAAAACCTAGTCTTCAAAGGAAGAATCTTATGCATATTACAGTATTGAAGAATTAGCTTTCGATCAAGCAACATTAAATGCAATCTCTGATTGTTGACACTCAAGGTCAAGCACAAGGCATGGGAGCGCATCAAAGAAGTGGACACACAAGAAGAAGGAGCAAGTAGGGAGCTCCAAGTAGTACATGTCAAATTTTCAAAAGGAATCCTTATAAAAATAGTGATTTCATCACTAAAAGCCATTGTAAATACCATCTTCATAATTTTGTAACTCCATTTTGTTCAAGCCAAGGATTCCTCAAGCTTGAGGAGTATTAGAAGTAGATACTTACCAGTTTCCATAATTTTTAGAGTCTGTTTGAGCCCTCAAATAAGCCCTGGAACCTAATTTTTAACTAGGTCTGGATAGGGCCAAAAATAATATGAAAATTATAAAAAGAGCCAAAAAGCTTTTTTTTGGGGTTAGTTGGTTAGAGAGTTGGCTTGTTAGAGTTTGAAGCTTTGTAAGATAGTTCTTTTGCAATAGAAGCTTTCCATTGTTCCTCTCTTTGCTCTTACTGTGTGCGCATGTGTGTATGTGTGTGCATGCTTGTGTGCTTTCACTCATGCACTTGTGCCTTCACTTGCTCATGGTCTTCATATCAGTCCTCACATCTCGGGGGATTGACATGTAAAGGAGGTGGTGCTTATGTTTGAGCTACACCAAATTTTGGCACCGTTGCGAGGGAGAGAGCTTTGAGGACGAGTGTTGTGATGGTAAGATCGTAGATTTTCGACATTGGAAGGTAAAAACAGTCATTTTCTGTTATTTTTGAGATTTTTCTTCTCCATCTTCATCATCATCACATATCCATCTCCTTCCATCTTCTTCTTCAGAGAAATTTTTTGTTTTTCACTAGATTTTCCATGTTTTCACTTCATTTTTCATTTGTGGGTATGCAAGAAGGGGAGAGAGAGAGAGAGAGAGAGAGAGAGAGAGAGAGAGAGGCAAAGTGCTTGTGTGTGCAAGTTTCTATGATTTCCATGACCCTAAGCGTAGATCTCGGCACTAAAATTCGAAGTTTTCGCCAAAAATCACAAAAAATCGTGATTCTGTGGTGAAAATCGTGATTCTATGAAAAATTATACTTTTTTGAAAATCACAATTTTCTTACTTTTGGAATTTCCTTCCTAAAAGCATCCTAAAAAAGAACATGATTTTGAGGTCATTATCAAAATCATGATTCTCTGGTTGTGCTCAAAATCGCGATTCTCTAAGTTTTTCAAAAACATGATTCTCTGGTCATTCTTAGAATCAAGGTTTTTTGGCAATTCTCAAAAAACGATTTTTAGGTAAAAACAAGATTTTGAGAAAACACGATTTTCAGTCAAAATCATGATTTTCAGGTAAAAATACAATTTTCAAGTAAAAAAATGATTTTGCAAAAACATGATTTTTATTCAAAATCATGATTTTCAGGTAAAAACACGATTTTGAGAAAACATGATTTTCAGTCAAAATCGCAATTTTCAAGTCATTCTCAAAATCACAATTTTCACAAAAAACAAGATTCTCACTCAAAATCGCGTTTTTCATGATTCTCACTCAAAATCGCATTTTTCACGATTTTCACTCAAAATTGTGTTCTTCATGATTCTCACTCAAAATCACATTTTTCACGATTCTCACTCAAAATCGCATTTTTCACGATTCTCACTCAAAATCGCATTTTTCACGATTCTCACTCAAAATTACGTTTTTCACGGTTCTCACTCAAAATCGTTTTTTTCACGATTCTCTATCATAATCACATTTTTTGGGGTTTCTCAAGAAAAAATGTTCAATCAAACAAATTCTATCAAACCGGGTTTGCATTTCCAAGGCTTACTAGAAAGATTAGAGTAGTTGGTTAACAAACCACAGGTTTCTTTACCACCACAGGCTCAACCAGTTGTTGAAAGAGAAAGCTCACCACCAACGAGAGCTTATGTTCCTGATTCCATGGATGATCGAATGCCTCCTTCAATTCAACAGTACTCTCAAGAATTCTTGAAGGAAATACAAGAAGAGAAATGGGCGAGGGAGAAGGGTAATCCTCCTATTCTTGAAATTGATGAACTTCATGATTAGTTTCCCTAGGACGTCCCATCAATTTACGGAGATCAAGTAGAGCAACAAGAAGATGAAATATTAGATTTTGAAACTAATTCCTTACAAGAGTTGCCACAAATCACAAGCCCATGGGAATCTGAATCTCTTCGTATCAGAGCTCCCACAATATTTCTAAGACATGAAGATTCAGTGGCTCCAAGGAACAATGATGTCGTGAAGAACACTAAGGTTTAGTGTCATCTCACCGTAGAAGAACTGCTCAAAGTAAAACGAGAGCTATGGAAGCATGTGGCGAATCAGGTTCCTGAACCTGATTCCAATGTGTCGAAAGCAAGCTCTAAGCAAAAAGTACCAGAGATACCTCTAGAAAAAATAGGAGACATGAGTGAAGGTGAAGAAGGTAATACTTATCTTCCACTCACCTACCAAGGTTACACAGCCAAAGCTATCTTAGATTCAAGTGCTGGCGTTGCAATTGCTACCACCTCCTTGTGGAAGCAATGGGGAAGCCCACATTAAGACCAACTAGAATGAAGCTTCAAATGCATGATGGCCATATTGAAAGACCTCTAGGATTGCTAGAAGGGATAACTCTAACCACTTGTGGTGTAGAGTTTGAACACACCTTTGCTATATGTGACTTTGGCAAAAATAACATCTATGAGATGATCCTAGGAAGACCATTCCTATGAAAATTGCAAATAGTACAAGACTGGGGAACCAACTCCTTGTACTTGCAGCACTTAGGGGTCACAACCAAAGTCAATCTAAAAGGTAACACATTTAGAGATGTACCACCCCTACAGTGGAATCCTATCCACAAGGCACTAGAAGATTCAATTTTGTGCATTCTGAAAGTTCTTCTGATCCATCTTGGATGCATGAAGATACTCATTTGTGGATGTGCAAAGTCGTAGAGGAAGAGGAAAAACACTTAAAAGCAAGAGAAGAAGGAACTCCTCCAGGAGAGAGACCAATTAGAGACCTAGCCTACACACCGATGATCTTTTCAGATGAGTAATTTGAGCCTCATGGTTGGGTAGAAATCTTAGCCACCATGGACATTGCTATCAATGAAGAACAATGGACACCTCATTGTGATGAGGAGGATTATGATATTTCAGTGTTCATGTGTCAGCATTTGCTAGAAGAGTGTGACCTTAGTGAAGTCATAGAAGAAGAAGAGAATGACGATGATCTAGAGTCCATTATGATGGATAGTTTCTTTAACTCAGAAAAGCACTATTTAGAAGATGTAGGAGTGTTTAACCAAAAAGAAGAAGAACCTCTCACAAGCATTAAAACAATAAATTCAAAGCATGGAAGTGAGGGTAGTCAAAAGAAAAAGAAAAGAAAAGCAGTGAAACAAGAAGAGGAGGAATCATTGTTATGTACATAGGAGAAGACCTAAGTGCAGAAGAAGAAGCAGAGTTGGTAGCTTATTAAGGGAATATAGGGATGTGTTTGTGTGGCACTATAGAGACTTAAAGGGAGTAGATCCGAGAATATGTTCTCATATGATCCCCACGATAGCTGACACCAAACCCACCAAACAAAAGCCCTACTCATATAATGACACTTATGTAGCTAAAATAAAAGAAGAAATTGATAGGCTGATTGAAGCTAGATTCACCTATGAGATTGAGCATATTGAATGGGTGTCCCCCATTGTAGTGGTGCCCAAGAAGAATGGAAAATTGCAAGTGTGTATTAACCTTAAAAAAGTTAATGCTGCTATGATTAGAGATAGTTATCCACTTCCAATCACTGAACATTTATTGGAGTGTGTTGTAGGCAAGGAAGTTTATAGCTTTCTTGATGGATTTTTAGGTTACAACCAAGTGACCATTGCCCCAGAAGATCAACACAAGATGGCATTTGCCACAGAATGGGGATCTTTGCATCCCATGTGATGCCATTTGGGCTCACCAATGCACCTGCAACATTCCAAAGACTCATGTGTCATGTCTTCAAAGAGTTCTTGTGAAAGAGCTTAAAAGTATATGTGGATGATTTATGTGCTCATTCCCAAGAAAGAAGATACCACATCCCTGAGCTTGGACAGATCTTCAACAAGTGTAGAGAATATCGAGTGTGTCTGAACCCAGAAAAGTGTGTATTCATGGTACGTCAAGGTAATATCTTAGGTCATATTGTTTCGAAGAACGAAATATCGATAGATGATGACAAAGTAAGAGCCATAGCAGAGTTGTCGAGGCCAAGGAATGTTAAGGAGGTACAAGCCTTTATGGGCCATTGTGGATATTATCGTAGGTTTATCAACATGTATGCAATCATGGCCAAACCTCTTTATGCCTTGTTGACAAACTTTGAGTGGAACGATGAATGCGAGAATTCCTTCAATGAGATGAAGAGACATTTGTGCACATCACCAATATTGACCACTCCTGATTGGAATAAGACATTTCACGTCCATGTGGATGCATGCAATCATGCCATAGGATGTGTGCTAGCACAACCCATAGGTGAAGGAAATCTAGATTGACCTATAGCATACGCTAGCAGATAGCTAAACGCAGCTGAACGAAACTATACCACAATCGAGCGAGAAGGCTTAGGCATGGTATAGCCGTGAAGAAGTTTACACACTATCTATTGGCCAAAAGTTCAAGTTTTTCACTGATCATCAAGCCTTATTATATCTGGTCAATAAACCTTGCAATATAGGATGCTTAGTAAGATAATTCCTCTTACTAATGGAATACAACTTTGAAGTTGTCGTCAGGAAAGGTAGGAACCACCTTAGGGCAGATCACCTTTCTCACATCACTTCAGGAGAATCACCACAAGGTTGCCAAGAGGCAAGTCACCTAAAGACCAGGTACAATTTTTCATGATAGCATCATATTCAGATTGCATTGCAACCATCCAATGTTTAGTATTTTGTGCTTCATCAAATGAAATAGGTTCAGTCTCATCACAGAGACTAGAGGCAGCCATAACATAGCAATTTGATGCAAAAGAGGCACTATTAGAGTCTGATCGAGTGCGATATGACAGAGGAGCATCTAATTTGCTATCACGCAAGGTCTCCACCAGCCATTTTGGCATAGTTTTTGCCTACTCAATATCAACTCTCTCATTAACAAGTGCATCATGTAAATCTGCATCAGAAATGGAATGATCTACATCATCACATGAAACTTGCAAAGGTTGAGAAGTTGCCTCATTAGGACTAGCACTAGATTGTTCACCTATAAAAAGAGGTAGCAAAGTATCATACATGTCTTACGAGCTAACATATGTCTCCTTAGTACATGAAAGCAATGGCTGAATAGCATCTTCCACCAAAACAACATCACGACTAACCAGAATGCGTTTAGTCTGTGGATGATATAGACGATAGCCTTTACTTTTAGAACTATAATCAACAAAAATACATTTTACTGCTTTATCATCCAATTTTCAGTGATATTGTTCAGGCACTAATGCATATGCTAGACAACCAAAAACACGTAGATGAGCAACAGATGGCTTGCAACCATGCCAAGCCTCATATGGAGTGATAGACTGAAGCGCTTGAGTGGGACATCTATTCAGTACATATGCTTCACACATAAGAGCCTCAAGCTAGAAACTATGTGGTAAAGCCTGACTCTTGACCATACACCTTGCCATCTCCACGAGTGACCTGTTCTTTCATTCAACAACTCCATTCTGTTGAGGTGTATACGACACTGTATACTGATGTTTTATCCCACATTCAGCCATAAATGCATTAAAGTTAGAAGACATATATTCCCCCCCTCGATTAGAATGGAGGGTGCCCATTTTACATGCTGATATATTTTCAGCCAGAACCAGAAATTGTTTGAAGCACATAAACACTTCGGACTTTGCCTTCAATGGATATACCCATGCATGCCTGAAAAAATCATCGATGAAAGTCACGAAGTAAAGATAGTTCCCAGAAGAAGGTGTCTGTTTAGGACCACATACATCACTATGTACAAGTTGCAATTTCTGAGTAGCCCAAACTGAACCATCTTTTGGAAAGGAAGAACGCTGCATTTTGCCCAAAATACAGCCTTCAAATACATGTTTACCGGGTGCCTCAAGTTTGGGCAAAGAGGACACCATTTCAGATTTCTGCAGGCATAGCAAACTAGCAAAATTCAGATGAACAAAGCATGCATGCCAAAGCTTTGCATCTGAAATAGCTTAAGAATCATGTACTGCACATGCCAAATCATTTATAGATCTTTCATAGTCTATGAGCTTATACAACCCACGACATAAAATGCCAGAAGCAATAATGACATTGCCATTTGACAGATCATGAAGTGTACATCTGTCATCAACAAATTTTACAACCAAGCCAATCTTGGCTAATGCAAAAACTGATAATAGATTTTTCTTGATCCCTGGCACAAACAAAGCATTTGACAAAGTGAAATAACTACCATCAGTAGTAGTGAAAATGATCTTACCAACTCCCATAATAGGATAGGAGGAGTTGTTAGTGCATGTAACAGTATTCCCTGTGGGGGTAGGCTCGAGTGAAGAGAAGAAACTGCACTGTGAGGTAATATGTTTGGTCACTCCATTATCAAAGTACCAAACATCTGAGTCTACTATAGACATGCACTACTCATGAGAACATGGGCCAAAACAGCAAACAATAGTAAATGCCCATTCTTCTTCTTGCACAAGATTAGCAGACTCTGTTTTCAGTGTAAAGGCCTCTGCAACAACCATTCCGGCCTCTTTCTTCTTTGCCTCTTTAGAAGCTAGTTTTGGATAGCTCTTAATGACATGATCATTTGCTTTACATTATTTGCAAAACGATTTCTGCTTTCCTAATTTCTTCTCATCTTTGTCTTCCTTCTTCGAAGGTGCAACATTTGCAAATTTCTGCTTACTAGTAGAAGAGCTCCATTTACCTTTTCCCTTTTGATTAGCCAGGAAAGCTTGATTTGCAACACGCATAATAGACTTGTTCTGCCTAGACTGGTCTTCCTGCAACAGAACAGAGATAACTCCTCAAATGACAAGGCATTTGGATTGCCTTTTGCATTACCTTTCATCATCAAATGAAGAGTAGAAGCAAAAATCTGATATGAGTCAGGAAGACCATTCAGAACGGTCTGCACAAGTGAGCTATCTCATATAACTTCATCAATAGAAATCAACTATTCTTTCAAATCCTTGATCTTTGTGAGAGGACTCTCCATAGAATCACCTTCATTCATGTGCTCACTCTCCAAATTTTTTCGGAGGTAAGCAACACGAGCCTCATTCCTAGCCTGGTACAATGTGGTAAGTGTATCCCAAGCATCCTTATCTATTCTACAAGAGCGAATGTGAGGAATAATGGCACGTTTGATAGACAAAGCTATCAATGCATGTGCCTGAGCATCTCTGCCATCCCAATGAATTTGCTCTGTAGTAGGTGCAACAGAAACAACAACACGAATAGGAATCTATAGAATATCATCATCTTCGACACCATCTCCATCAACTCCAACACCTGTATTTACAGTACCTGTATTTACAGTACCTGTATTTATAGTACCTGTATTGGCAAGTGTAACAGGACGTATTTCAACACCCTACACAATATTCTGTAGTCCTTTTGCGACCAATACATGATGCATCATATAATCCATAATGGGTAGTTGGTACCATCCAACTTATCCTAAACAACCAACATACAGAATACATCACTGCTTTCAGCCATAGCCGGTGACTAAAATACCTTGATGCAAAAAATTGACTGTATCTCAAAAAGTTGAACAGAACTGCGCAGATAAATTCTGTTAAACCTGTAACAGATTTCGAGACGCTTATACTGGTGAACCAAAATTGGTATATAGATTTGGCACAAAAAGATGAAACAACCTGCACAAACACTACAATAATGCATTCGGAGGCCGAAATGAGCTCAGATCGTGATTTCGGCACCACACATCGAAGTTGTTTTGATCTCTGAAACAGCTTGAGTATGCTTACCAAAGTTCGTGTGATTCTGAGACTACAACTAGAGAGATGTAGACAATGACCTAGATGAAGCGATGACCTACTATGATACCAATTGTTGGAGTTAGATGTCTATGGAAGCACGCAAACAACACAAGGAAGAAGAAGAAGCTTGGAGCACAACACACAATGCTGAATATATTACCACTAGAATGTACAAAGATAAGTAGCCCATTAGGGCAATAGGCGTATATACAAGCCGGGGGAAAAAACATCTTAAAGAGGGAAAAAAGTGCCCCGGTGGTCCTAGAGTGTTCACACACATCACTACCTAAATATATCAACAAACCATCCTCTTGTAAGTGAAAAAAAACATGCAAATCTAGCAATAATGATCCCCCTTGGGATAAAAAAATAAAATTAGTAAAAAACCACTCAAGTAATTAAAGATGCGCTTAACCACCTACAAATGCTTGATATGTGGGCAATGCATAAACCTGCTCATTTGAGAGATAGAAAAGTGAATATTAGGCCAAGTTATGCATAAGTAAATCAAGCATCCAATAGTGTTCTTGATAGAGAACAACATCAAATGAGTCTCTAGCATCATGAAGACTAAATTGTAAACCTTTTTTCATGGGAATGGCAATAGGTTTGCACTATTCAAGGCCAAGATGTTGCACCATTGTGTGAATATATTTTGCTTGATACAAAGTTATTCCCCCATCAACTTGCATAAATTGAATGCTCAAATAATGATGCAAATGCCCCAAATATGAAATCTCAAAAGAGGCATGCAAATCAGCCTTAAATTCAACAAGATCCTTCTCATTAGGACCAATGAGCAATATAACATCAACATATACATATCACCAACATATACAATAATGATCAAAAGTACATCATATGTACATTTAACATATAAGATGCTCTCATCTCAATTGTTATCAAATCCATGTGCGAGCAAGTAGGCATGTATCTTCTCATACTAAGCACATGGTGCTTGCCTCAAACCATATAATGCCTTTTTTAAAGTGCACATTTTGTTTTCATGCCCTTTCTGCACAAAACCATGGGGATGAAAAACATACACTTCCTCATGTAAATCATCATCTAGAAATGCATTTTATCTTACTGATGTACATTCCAACCATGATGAGCTACACGTGCATAAATGCTATGAGTAGTGATCATTTGGCACTTGAGAGCAAAAGTCTTATCAAAATCAATGCCTCTCTTGAGAGTAACCTTTGGCAACAAGCCTAGCCTTATACAAGTAGTGTTCCATAAGGCTTATGTTTTAGCTTATATACCCATTTAGTGCCGATGGAAATTTTTCTTAGAGAAAAATCACATAAATACCAAGTACCATTCTTCATAGTAGCATCATGTTTTGATTGCATAACAACCATCCAAATTTTTGAATATTGTGCTTCATCAAAAGAAACAAGCTCATTCTCATCACAAAGATTAGGGGCAACATAGAATTTTGATGCAAAAGAAGCACTATCAGAGCTTGAATAATTACAATATGACAAAGGTGCATCTAATTTGCTTGCTATCTATCAAAGTTTGCACCAACCATTTAGGCATAGTTTTAGCCTGATCTATGTTAGCCCTCTCATCAATAAGTGCATCATATAAATTTGCATAAAAAATTAAATGACTTGCATCATCATGTGGAACCCATAAAGGATGAGAAATTTCCTCATTTGGACTAGCACTTGATTATCCACCTATAAAAAGAGGCAGCAAAGTGTCTGCCGAGCTAAGTGATGTCTCCTTGGCACATCAAAGTAATGGATGAATTGCATCTTCCACAAAAACAATATCATGGCTAACCACAATGCATTTAGTTTATGGATGATACAGATGATAGCTTTTGCATTCAAAACTATACCCAACAAAAATACATTTCAGTGCTTTATCATTCAATTTCTTGTGTTGTTATTCAAGCACTACTGCATATGCCAAACAACCAAAGACATACAATCGAGCAACAAATAGCTTGTGACCATGCTAGAACTCATGTGGAGTGATTGATTGTAGTGCTTTGGTGGCACACTTGTTAAGTACATATGTTGCACACATAACAACATAAAGCCAAAAGCTATGTGGTAAAGGGTTCCCAATTTACATGCGGATAGATTTTTAGCCATAATCAAGAATTGTTTGAAGCACACGAAACAATTTGGACTTTGCTTTCAATGGATAAACCATTTATGCCTGAAGAAGTAATCAATTAAAGTCAGGAACTATAGGTAGCTCCCAAGTGAAGGTGTTTGCATAGGACCACAAACATCATTATGAACAAGCTACAATTTTTGAGCTTCTCGAGTTGAACCATCTTTTAGAGAAACCCTAGATTTTGCCCAAGATACAACATTCACAAACATGTTTACAAGGTGCCTCAAGTTTGGGTAGATAGGAGACCATTTCAAATTTCTACAAGCAAAGCAGACTAGCAAAATCTAGATGACCAAAGTGTTGGAGAATTCCTCTCCTATTCGCAGCGGAAAGTGTAGAAGACCTTCTCAAGATCAAGACTTTTGCCAACAACTGAACCTTCAAATGAAAACTGGTACCAATTAAAAAATGCAATGAACTTGAAACTTTGGCCACTCAAATTGGACACTTAGAGCTTTCAAATGAGCTATGAAACACTCAATTTGGAGTAGTTTTGGGTTGGCAACTCTTAGCCTAAAAAAAGGCTACCTGTCCATTGAGTTAAATTAGAAACTGGACTTCACTAAAAATTGAATAACTTATAGAGCATAAGAAATTTGATAAAACTATTCTAGATAAAGAAATCACTCAAGATAAGCTGTCCAAGGAATGTTTAAACTTTAAAATTGGATACATATATTGAGAGATATGACTCTCACAAGTAGACTACCCAGAAATTGGTATGCGGCTGGACATACTCTATGAGAGTGAAGAGAACGAAATGACTCAAACAAAACGAACTAGCTACAAGGGGACTTCCACGCCTTCTTCCTCTATCCTTCAGTGTCCTCCCTTGCCTCTTTTATATCCAAGTGACCAAAAACTTGATGGAGAGTGTTAATCTCCAAAAGAACAAGCTATCCTTGATGTTAGACCACCTCTATATCAAGAATACTTTAAACTTCAACCAATTTTGGAAGACAAGCACCAAATTATCAAGAAATTAGCTAACTGTGAAGAAAGTCATTTCTCAGAAAAGTCTCCTGCACCTTAATCACTCATTGACTAATAATTCATGTAAAGTTTTTGATAAAACTTTTTAGAATGTTTTGCCTAGTGATTACGCACCTCCTCCAAGTTAAAACACTTCAAAAGCTTGAGTAGATCATGAGAAATGATTCAAACAATCTACCTATGTCTGAAACTGTCTCTCTGTATAGTCGACTTTGACACCTGTAACTTCTAAGACATGGTTCTCTAAAAGTAGAACCCGTTTAAACAAATGCTTTTAGCCATAGATGGCTTACCTCTCAACTTAGATTTTGAGTCCTCATTCATGCAAAACTTTAATCTGTGCAGTGAGAAATGATCAAATCATTGACCATAAAAAATGCGCCTGTTTCAAAAAACTATGAACACTCTTTACATATGAATGTTCCTACTCATAATTCTCACATCCTGTTTACAAATAGGCTCTCAAACTTTAACCATAGACTCATTAACTATGGACTTAGACATCTACAAAAGGATTCTTGAAATGATCAAGCACAGAAGGAGAATGCACAGAAACATCGGGCGCAACTTCTCTTCATTTCTGACAAAAATTACATGTGGATGAGAGAGCTATTCTAACCTCTTCATAAGTGTCTAATGACTTCTAATTCTACTCAACTCTCATGCTCTACATTTTCTCTCATACTTATCCCGACATTTTCCAAGTATATATATAGACAAAAATTTACAAGCTTATGACTACTCAAAGATATAAGTGAACTATCTCTGACATAATGTACATATGTGTACACATCTTCCAAATTCTGAATGTGTCGTTCTTTCATGCTTCAAAACTTGTTCTGTTCTCAAATCCTTGACTTCATTTCCATGTCAAAACATCAATTGGTGATTGTCCTTCACCAACAGCTCCCCCTCAATCATCAATTGAGGTTTTCTCTATCTTCTTTATGCCTGCCATGTCTTTGAATTTCTATAGCTTTGGTCCATCCAAGCTTTTGGTAAGCATATCAGCTATCTGATCTTTTGTTGAAGTATGTATGACTTCAATCTCTTTATCCATCACCTTCTCTCTCAGAAAGTGATACTGAATCTCAATGTGTTTAGTCCTTGCATGAAACACAAGATTAGCAGCTAAATACAATGAACTCATGTTATCTCCATAAATGATAGGTGTACTCTGTATGGTGTCAAAACTCTTCATGAGAGTCTTAAGCCATATCACTTCCTTTGCAGCTTCAACCATACCTTTGTACTCAGCTTCTGTAGATTATAAAGCAAGTGTGTGTTGCTTCTTTGAACACCAAGAGATTAACTTATCTCCCACATAACACACGTATCCATATGTTGATCTCCTATCATCAGGATTACCTACCCAATCTGCATCACTATATATTTTGATGTTTGTATCTGATGTAAAACCATAATACAAACCCTCTTTGAGTGTACCCTTAATGTACCTCAACACTCTTTGACCTGCAATCCAATGTTCTTTCCTAGGACAATGCATGAATTGAGACAAAACTCCAACTGCATATGATAAATCAGGCCTAGTTAATGTAGCATAGATAAGACTACCAACCAAACTCTGATATAGCTTCATATCCTTGAATTCTTCTCCACCATATCTGCTCAATTTGTGATTCACCTCCATTGGAGTAGGTGCTACCCTGCAATCATTCATTTTAAACTTGATTAACAAGTTCCTCAAATACCTTTCTTGAGTCACATACACTCCATGTTGAGTGTATGAAATCTCCATGCCCAAGAAATATGACAAGTCTCCCAAATCACTGATTTTGAACTCTTTCTCCATTTGCTTCTTTAGGCTTTGAATGCCTTTCTCATCTGTACCTGTAAGAATTATATCATCAACATATATGCACATGTAAATGAACCCATCATCACTTGCTTTAACAAGCAAGCTACTATCTGCTTTAGATACTTGAAATCCAAGTTCTTTCAAGAACTTCACAAGTCTATAATTCCATGCCCTTGGGGCCTACTTCAACCCATACAAAGCTCTCTTGAGCTTACATACATAATCTGGATACCTTCTATCTCTAAATCCTTGAGGTTGCTCCATGAAAACATCATCTGAAATGTAACCATTTAAAAAAGCATTCTTCACATCTAATTGACATAATGTCCAACCTTTACATGCAGCATTAGCTATGAGTGTCCTGATGCTTGTCATCTTTGCCACAGGACTATAGGTCTCATCATAATCAATACCATATGTTTGAGCAAACCCTTTCACAACAAGTCTAGCTTTATACCTAGACACACTTCCATATGCAAACCTCTTAGTCTTGTAGACCCATTTGCATCCAATGATCTTCTGACTATTTGGTTTAGGAACCAAATCCCATGTTTGATTCTCCATTAATGCATCATATTCTTCTTGCATAGCTTTTTCCCAATTTTCCTTACCTTTTGCCTCTTCATATGTGGAAGGGTCTTCATCTACCTTTATCATGTAAGCATAATCTTTGGTAGCCAAAAAAGAAGTATCATAGCTATACCTTGTAGGTTGCCACTTATGTCTTGATGACCTTCTAAGTTCTCCACTCCTTGAGGTTTCTGGTTCTTCACACTCAGGATCAAATCTTGGCATTTCTTCAGCTTCAACCTGCACTTCATTATTCTCCTCTTCATCAAATATCTGAACCTTTGATTTACCCCTCTGTTGACTCACAACTTCTTCATCACCTGTATTAATATTGATTGTACCTGCATACCAAGTACCTTGCTCATCAAATGTAACATCCTTAGACACAATGAATTGCTTTGTGGATGGACTCCACAATCTATAACCCATTTGCTTGTCATCATAACCAATGAATACATACTTTTCAGCTTTAGGTTCTAACTTGTGTCTTAATTGTGATGGCACATATGCATATGCCAAACATCCAAATACTTTGCAATGATCCAAGGTAGGTCTCTTACCCCACCATGCCTCATATGGTGTCATACCCTGCAAAGCTTTACATGGTAGCCTATTGACCAAATAAGTAGCTGTATTTACAGCCTCAGCCCACAAATAATTTGGGCAATTCTTCTCCTTCATCATTGACCTTGCAAACTCAACAAGAGTTCTATTTCTTCTCTCTACTACACCATTTTGTTGAGGAGAGTACTTGCAAGTGATTTCCCTTTTTATACCTGCATTCCACAAGTAATCACTGAACTCATTAGAGAAATACTCTCCCCCTCCATCTGACCTTAGTCTCTTTAATTTATGACCTGTAATTCTTTCTGCATACACATGATAATGTTTGAATGTATTGAATACTTCTGACTTATCTTTGATCACATAGATAGTGGTCCATCTGGTAGCATCATCAACATAAATCACATAGTACCTTGAACCATTGAGTCTGAAATCCTTTGATGGTCCCCACACATCTGTGTGTACCAACTCAAGCTTCTCAAAATACATGAAACCATGCTTGGAGTAAGATTGCTTATGAGCCTTACCTAATTGACATGCCTCACATCTGTATGTCATATGTTGACTTGCAACATTAGGCAATCCAAGCACTGAACCATTGTTAATCATATCTTTGATACCTCTTTCATTGAAGTGTCCAAGCCTCTTGTGCCAAAGATCTAACTCAGAGATCTTATGTCCTCCATAAGTGAACAAGGCATGAACAACATTACCTTGAATCTTCAATGTGAACAACCTTCCTTCTTTCTTCCCTGAAACAATTTGTTTATACCCATTGCTAGGGTCTTCCACAAACACTCCTTCATTAGTGAATCTAACTTCATAACCTTTGTCAACAATTTGTCCTACACTTATCAGATTCTTAGGAATTGTAGGAACATACAAGACCTTACTCAAGAGAGTACTTCCATCCTTGGCCTTCACTGATCCAATTGACTTCACATTATGCTTTGTATTTTCACCTGTTTGAACAACATGATTAGATACCTTATTTTCCAAATCAGTCATCAATGCTATGTTACCACTCAGGTGATTGCTACACCCTGAGTCAATGTAGAAGACTCTTTGGTCTTCACTTTGCCTTTCACAAGTTGCATTCATTATCAATGTTGAATCCTCCTTCTGATCTGAAGCATAATTGTAGTAGGTATTATTGTATTGTTGACTTTGGAATCCTCTACCTGCATTTCTTCCAAAGTAACCCCTACTACCTCTTCCTCTGAAGTTACCTCTTTGATTTCTGCCACCTCTTCCTCTTGAATTAAAGTTCTGATTATATCCACCATTACTCTGAGTATTATGCCAACAATCATTAGCTAAGTGATTTGTCTTACCACAAATCCAGCAAGCTTTGACTCCATCTTTATTATTCCTGCCTCTTCCTCTACCTTTGCCACCTCCTCTTCCTCTTAGGAAGTTGGCTTGACTAGTTGTGCCTTCATGTTCATTTGCTTGTTGTTTTCCTTTGCTATTTTTCTTCTTATCCTTTGAGTACATTGCATGACTTGTACTCTTGTCACCTTCACCTTTGACATCCTGCTCAAAGGTTAACATATGTCCTAGCAACTGATTTAAGTCAAGAGTAAAATGATCAAGTGATAATTCAGTAGATAGAATGAATGGCTTCCATTTGTCATCACCTCTCAAACCTGTGAGGATTTGCCTTACCAATTTATCCTCCTCAATGTCTTCATCAACAGCTCCTAATGCATCTACAATGTCCTTCATTCTGGTTACATAATCTGAGATGGATTGAGAGGCCTTCTTCTTGAATGTAGTAAATTCTGCCCACAAGGATGCCTTCCTAGACTTTGTGGTATTTTGGAAATGCTCCTCCAAAGCATTCCATATATCACTTGCACTTTCAAGACCTCTAATGTGAGGTAGCAAGTAATCATTGACTGCCATATAGATAATGCTCCTAGCTTGAGCATCTCTCTTCATCCAATTCTTCAAATCTGATAATTCCTCCCTAGTTGGAACACTAGGATCTCTGAATTGAGGCTTTTCTTCTTCACCTGTAATATAACCTATCAAGTCTTTGCTCATTAGATGAGCTTCCATCCTCATTGACCATGCTGGATAGTTCTCTCTATCCAATTTCTCTATATGAAGAGAATCTGCCATCTTTTCTTCACGTGTATATTGAATTCTTCAATCTTTATAAAGTATAAGGTTACCTTTACTTCGAATGACACTCCTTTTGTCTTCCTTGGTGTTGTATGACCTCCTTCTCAAGCTTTGCCCTCAAGCTTTCACCTTTTGAACCTTCAGATGTTGATTTTTGTATGGCTGCAGCAGTCAGAGTCTTCCTTTCCTCAATTTTGATACTTCCTGCTCTGATACCACTGATGGAGAGTGTTAATCTCCAAAAGAACAAGCTATCCTTGATGTTAGACCACCTCTATATCAAGAATAACTTTAAACTTCAACCAATTTTGGAAGACAAGCACCAAATTATCAAGAAATTAGCTAACTGTGAAGAAAGTCATTTCTCAGAACAGTCTGCTGCACCTTAATCACTCATTGACTAATCATTCGTGTAAAGTTTTTTATAAAACTTTGTAGAATGTTTTGCCTAGTGATTGCACACCTCCTCCAGTTAAAACACTTCAAAAGCTTGAGTAGATTATGAGAAATGATTCAAACAATCTACCTATGTTTGAAACTGTCTCTCTGTATAGTCGACTTTGACACCTGCAACTTCTAAGACATGATTCTCTAAAATTAGAACCTGTTTAAACAAATGATTTTAGCCATAGATGGCTTACCTCTCAACTTAGATTTTGAGTCCTCACTCATGCAAAACTTTAATCTGTGCAGTGAGAAATGATCAAATCATTGACCATCGAAAATGCGTCTGTTTCAGAAAACTGTGAACACTCTTTACATATGAATGTTCCTACTCATAATTCTCACAGCCTGTTTACAAATAGGCTCTCAACTTTAACCATAGTCTCATTAACTATGGACTTAGACATCTACAAAAGGATTCTTGAAATGATCAAGCACAGAAGGAGAATGCACAGAAACATCGGGCGCAACTTCTCTTCATTTCTGACAAAAATTACATCTGGATGAGAGAGCTATTCTAACCTCTTCATAAGTGTCTAATGACTTCTAATTCTACTCAACTCTCATGCTCTACATTTTCTCTCATACTTGTCCCGACATTTTCCAAGTATATATATAGACAAAAATTTACAAGCTTATGACTACTCAAGATATAAGTGAACTATCTCTGACATAATGTACATATGTGTACACATCTTCCAAATTCTGAATGTGTCGTTCTTTCATGCTTCAAAACTTGTTCTGTTCTCAAATCCTTGACTTCATTTCCATGTCAAAACATCAATTGGTGATTGTCCTGCACCAACAAAACTCTCATGATGAGTTTGAGAGCTCTTCTCCATAACTCTTCCACTACTTTGAGTAGCCACTCCTCTTCCAGTTCAGCTTTTTTGGATTTGATTCTCTTTTGATTGATTCTCTTTTGATCTCCACTACTTGTTGAAGTAAATTCTTCTATTTTTCATTTTTGTATTTTCCTTCCATTTGAAGAAAATCTTTTTTGCAAAAATATATACAACCTTACTTCTTTATTTTTAACACTACCCCTCAAGCTCACATGTGAGCCTGCACCTTCAGCCATATCCTGCAAGTTGATTTCATCCTTGAACCGCTTTAGCTTAGAAGCATCTAGGGACTTTGTAAACATGTCTACAACCTGGTTGTTAGTTCCAATGAACTTTATATCCACATCCTTGCTCAAAACTTTTTCTCGAACATAATGATAATGCACTTCCATGTGCTTACTTCGTGCATGAAACATTGGATTGTTTGTTAAGTGAATGCTTGAAATGTTGTCACCATAAATTGGAATGGTCTCCACCTCCACATCAAGATCAGTCAAGAGCTTCTTAATCCACATAGCTTCACAAGTTGCAAAGGCTAATCCTCTATATTCAGCTTCTGTAGATGAGAGTGCAATAGTAGGTTGCTTCTTCGAGCTCCATGTGATAGGTTTTCTACCTATCATGAACACATAACCTGAAGTGGATCTTCTATCTTCCTTCGAACCAGCCCAATGAGCATCACATAAGCCCTTTACCTGAAATTCTTCATCATATATAAAACAAGGCATGATTGATTGTGTGCTTCACATATCTTAACGCTCCTTTGGCTGAATTTAAATGTTCACTTGTTGGAGCTTGCATAAATTGAGAAAGAACTCCAACAATATAATACAAATCTGATCTTGTGATCGTAGCATAGATCAATGAACCTATAATACTCCTGTATGTAGTTACATCATGTAACTTCTCTCCATCATTTGAGCATAGCTTCACATTTGTGTCCATAGGTTGAGTGAGTGGTTTGCATTCCCTCATTCCAAATCTGAAAAGAACATCCAACAAGTACTTTATTTGCATCAAGTAGATGCCATCTTTCCCATAGATTATCTCAATGCCAAAAAAGTATTTCAGTTCACCAAGATTTGAAATTTTAAACTCCTTACCAAGTTTTTTTTTATCTCTTGTATTCTTGCAACATTACTTCTTGTTATGATGAGATCATCAACATATATGCAAATATATACTTGCTTGCCTTCTTCTTTCTTCATGTAGAGAGAGGGATCTGCATGACTTGGACTATACCCACACCTTGTGAGGTACTCGACCAATCTTTGATTCCAAGCACGTGGTGCTTGCTGCAGCCCATACAAAGCTTTCTTCAATCTACAAACAAAATTTGGATGCTTTTTATCTTCAAATCCAATCAGTTGAATCATGTATACCTCTTCTTGAAGTTCACCATTGAGGAAATCATTTTTTATGTCAAGTTGCTACAATGGCCATCTCCTTGCTGCACTCACTGCGATCAAGGTTCTAATTGTCCCCATCTTTGCAACCGGGCTGAAATTTTCTTCATAGTCGATGCCATGAGTTTGCTTGAATTCTTTTGCTACTAGTCTAGCTTTATGTCTAGCTATAGAACCATCAGCATTTCTCTTTATTTTAAACACCCATTTATTTGGAACAATCTTCATACCTTCAGCCTTTGGAACTAGATCCCATGTGTGATTGTCGTTGAGAGCTTTTATCTCTTCTTGCGTAGCTTCTTGCCATTCTTTTTGTGTACATGCTTCTTCATATGCATCCGGTTCTTTATCTTTGACCACCTGTGTCATATATGCAAAATGCTTTGCAATAAAACTATCATAGCTCAACCTTTGAATTGGATACCTTGCTCTCGAAGACCTCCTTTCATTTTCTTTTGAATATTGCTTCTTCAATCGGTTCAGCTTTACCTTTGGTGTAATCACCTCTTCATACTCTTCTTCACTTGCATTTGAATCACTATTTTGGGCAGCACTTTCAGCTTCAAATCTTTCATAACCTGATGTTGGTGATGAGGAATGACTCAGTCTCCCCTTCCATGTTAAGCTTTCTCCATGTGATGTAGAAGCTTCTGGACCTGACATTTGAGTGCTTGTTTGCTGAAATTCTTCTTGGACAACACCTCCATCATCTTCACAATCTTCTTCAAGAATCTTCTCTTTCCCTTTGTCTCCAAACCATGGTCTTAGATCATCAAATACCACATCTCGTGAGACTCATAGCTCCTTTGTCACTGGATTGTAGCACATGTATCCCTTTTGCTCCGATGAATATCCAATGAAAATACATTTTTTTGACTTTGCCTCCATGTTTGTCCTTAGTTCTTGAGGGATGTGAACATAAGACACACATCCAAAAACTTTGAGATGTGTAAGGTCAGGTTTCTTATCGGAATAAACCTCCTCGAGAGTTAGATTATGCACTGCAGCCATTGTGCACTTGTTCATCAAATAAACAACCGTATTAGTTGCTTTAGCCCAATAGTTTAGTGGCACCTTCATCTTGTTGAGCATGCATCTTGCAACTTCTGTGATATGTCTATTTTTCCTTTCAGCTATTCCATTTTGTTGAGGTGTGTAGCTACATGTAAATTGTCGCTTGATGCCATTTTCATGAAGAAAAACTGAAAATTCTTTGGAGAAATATTATCCTTCTCCATCGGACCTCAAGGTCTTTATGTAGCATCCTATTTCCTTTTCTGCCTGTGCTTTAAATCTCTTGAACATGGAGAACACATCTGATTTTTGTTTTATGCAGAACATCCATACTTTTCTTGAATGATCATCAATGAAAGTGACAAAATATCTATTACCAGCCATTGATGGTTGTTAAGATGGTCCCCGTACATCCATGTGTATCAAGTCAAGGACATTCCTTGCCACATAGTTGCTTTTCTTGAATGGTTGTCGAGTTTGCTTTCCTAGTTGGCATGCTTCACAAAACTCATGTAGTCCAACATCATTGAATCTTGGAAGACCTCTTACCACTTCATGGTTGTTCATGTCCTTGAGCTTTGGAATGTTGATATGTCCAAACCTTTTGTGCCACAAATCGATTTCAGCAATACTCTGTTTCCAAACTGAATATACATCATCTTTCCATGTGGTTGTTGAATGTCCAAAGTGAACATCCTACCTTCTTTCCTTCCTTGAGCAATGACCTTGAATCCTTCTTTGAATATACATCATCTTTCCATGTGGTTGTTGAATGTCCAAAGTGAACATCCTACCTTCTTTCCTTCCTTGAGCAATGACCTTGAATCCTTCTTTTCGATTCTTTATAAAGCAACCCTTTTCATTGAAGATAACATGATATCCTTTCTCTACCATTTGTCCTACTGAAATCAAATTCTTTGCAATAGTAGGAACATGAAGAACACCAGCCAATACCTTCTTATCTCCAAGCTTGATATCTCCAACATGCTCAATTGCATGTTGAGTTTCATCACCAGTGTCCACACATCCTTTTCCACTTGGAGCTTGTAGCCTTGTGAATAAATCTCCTTGGCATGTCATATGGTTGCTGCAACCTGAATCTATGAACCATTTTTTATCATCAGTTCTTGGGTTGTTGTACTCATGCTTCATGGCAAGCATGGTTTGCTTATCTCCTTCACTTGATGTACTCGCATAGTTATTTTGGCTCCTTTGGTTGCCTCCATTCAGCCTTCCATTCTTTTGCCAACAATCATTTGCATAATGTCCTACTTTACCACAATGATAACATGTTCTACCTTTATGAGGATTGTATGAACCTCGACCTCTTCCTCTATTTCTTCCTCGACCTCTTCCATGTGTGTTGTCATTTGAGTTGTCCTTGTTGTCCTCCGAGTTGTGTTGGCTGGAATTTGTGTTGTTGTAGCTTCTTCCTCTTCCTCTCGAGCCTCCTCTTGAGTTCCTTCATCTATCTCGTCTTGCATATAACATTTGACTATGGCTGTCCTTACCTTTGTTGCCTTCTCTTTGTTGAGCAACCTCTTCAACCACAAGATTTGGTATATTGTCATCGAATGTTGGTAGAGCGTCTCTATAAAGAATGTTTGTGATGAGGGTCTTCCACTTTTCTTGACTCCTCAAGACATTGAGGGCTGTTTGGACGATGTCTTCCTCTTCTATCTTGCATCCAACTAATGCTAGCTGATCTCGAAGCTCCTTGATCCTCAATGTATACTCACTAATGCTTTGGTTTGAGCTCTTCTTCATGTTGTTGAGCTCGTTCTTGAGTTGCATCCTCCAAGACCTTGTTGAAGTAGCATACACCTTCTCCAATGCTTTCCAAACTTCCTTGGCTGTTTCTAAGCTTTGCACATGACCAATCATAGGGCTAGAAATAACTTGTGAGATGAGGAACATTACCCTTCGATTCCTCTCTTCCCAATCAGCAAATTGTCTCCTTTGTGCCGGAGTAATGTTGGGATCTTGAAGGTCCACCAGTTGTGGATCATCTCTAGTAACTAGACTCCATAAACCTTTACCTTTAAGGTAATTTTTCATTCTATACCTCCAAGAATGAAAATTATCTTTGTCTAACTTCTCAACTTGTTGTCCTAAATCAGCCATTGAAAACTTCCAAGATTGAAGTTTATCTCAAATATGTTGTGACACTCTTCCTTGACTTTACGAAGCTTCCCCTTGATTTGTAGCTTCTCCTTTGCTTCACTTCAGTTCCAATGCTTTGCCTCTTCAAAATCCAATGCTCTGATACCAATTGTTGGAGAACTCCTCTCCTATTCGCAGTGGAAAGTGTAGAAAACCTTCTCAGGATCAAGACTTTTGCCAACAGCTAAACCTTCAAATGAAAACTGGTGCCAACTGAAAAATGCAATGAACTTGAAGCTTTGGTCACTCAAACTAGACACTTAGAGCTTTCAAATGAGCTATCAAACACTCAATTTGGAGTAGTTTTGGGTTGGAAATTCTTTGCCTCAAAACAGGCTACCTGTCCTCTCAATTAAATAAAAAACTGGACTTCACTAAAAACTAAAGAGCATAAAGAATTTGATAAAATAGTTCTAGATAGAGGAAGTAATCAAGATGATCTTTCCAACGAATGTTTAAACTCTAAAATTGGATACATATATTGAGAGATATGACTCTCACAAGTAGACTGCCCAGAAATTGGTATGCTGCTAGACATACTCTATGAGAGTGAAGAGAACAAAATGACTCAAACCAAATGAACTAGCTACAAGGGGACTTCCACGCCTTCTTCCTCTATCCTTGAGTGTCCTCCTTTGCCTCTTTTATAGCCAAGTGACCAAAAACTCTCATGATGAGTTTGAGAGCTCTTCTCCATAACTCTTCCATTACTTGTTCAGCTTTTTTGGATTTGATTCTCTTTTGATCTCCACTACTTGCTGAAGTAAATGCTTCTATTTTTCATTTTTGTATTTTCCTTCCATTTGAAGAAAATCCTTTTTGCAAAAATATATACGACCTTACTTCTTTATTTTTAACACAAAGCGTGCATGCCAAAGCTTTGCATCTGATATAGCGTGAGGATCTTGAATGAAACACATTGAATCATTCACAAATTTTGCATATTCTATGAGCTTATACAACTCACAACATAAAGTGCTAGAAGCAATAATGACATCACCATTTGAGAGATCATGAACTATAACTCTACCATCAACAAATTTGACGACCAAACCAAACTTGGCTAATGTTGAAACTGACAATAGATTTTTCTCGATCCCTGATACATATAAATCATCTAACAATGTGAAAGAACTCCCATCATTAGTGATCAAAATGATCTTACCAACTCCCATTATAGGATAAGAGGGGATAGGTCATAACTGCAAACAATGGTAAATGCCCATTCTTCATTCTGAACAAGATTAACAAACCCTGTTTTAGGTGTAGAGGCCTCTGCAACAACCGTTCCATCCTTTTTCTACTTTGCCCGCCTTCTGAGTAGCTAACAAAGCTCGATTTGCAACACATAATTGACCTATTTTATCTGGATTGATCTTCTTGCAACAAAACAGAGACTAACTCCTTGAATGTTAATGCATTTGGATTGCCTTTCATCATGAATCGAAGAGTAGAAGTAAAACTCTATTATGATTTTGGAAGACCATTAAGAACAATCCTCACAAGTGAACTAACTGGCAAGATTTCATCAACAAAAATTAATTGTTCCTCAAATCTTTGATCTTTGTCAAAAAACTAGCCATAGAATCTCCTTCATTCATATGCTCACTCTCCAACTATTTTTGTAGGTAAGCAACACGAGCCTCATTTCTTGCCTAGTATAAAGTTTTAAGTGTATCCCAAGCATCCTAGAGTGAATGTAAGGGATAGTGGTATGTTTCACGGACAAAGCTATCAACACATGTGCCTAAGCATCTGTGCCATCCCAAAAAAGTTGGTCTATAGTAGGTGCAACAAGAACCGTAGCACGACCAAGAAATTGAAGATCATCATCTCCAATAGTGTTTGAATCATCTTCAATAGTTGTATCTATAGGTGTAGTAGGATATTTTTCAACACCCTACACAATATTCCATAGCCCTTTTGTTACCAATACATGATGCAGCACATATGCCCACAATGGGTAATTAGTACCATCCAACTTATCCTCAACAACCAACATAAAAAATACTTCATTGCTTTAAACCATGGCCAATGACTAAATACCATGATACAAAAAATTGATTATATCTCAAAAAGTTGAATAGAAACACCCTATCAAGCTCTACTAAACCCCTAGTAGACTTTGAGGCTTTTGTACTAGTGAACCGAAACTTGTATATATGTTTGCCACAAAAGGATGAAATTTTCTGCACTCAAGGCCCTTCTCTTTTTTATTTGAAAAAGGTCCTAAAAAATAAAAGGAAAAACGCTAAAACTCTTCTTTATCGTAGGATTCTTTGAGGGAAGACTCTTCCCTGCGATTAGAAAGAAATCTAAGAAAGGCTTGAATATATGTAAATTTTATTTTTCTACAATATTTATAGGGATTTTTATAATGGTAGATAAAAATACAAGTTTTATCTATCTAAGAATGGGTAAAAACAGAAATATATTTGAGGAAATTCAAAGAAATTTTGGGACTCTCTATTAACCCTCACATTCACTCATGTAGAAAAACCAAATATGCTTGGGATACTCTTGCCACACTATACCAATCAAGAAATGAGGCTTGTGTTTCTTACCTTCAAAAAAAAAGTTTAGAGTGAGCATATGAATGAAGGAGATTCAATGGATACTTTTCTAACAAAGATCAAGGATTTGAAAGAGTAGTTGATTTTTGAAGATGAAGTCTTGCTAGATAGTTCACTTGTCGAGACTATTCTTAATGGTCTTCAAATTCTTATTAGAGTCCACTCTTTTTTTGATGATGAAAGGCATTCCAAATGCCTTAAATTTTGAGGATTTGGACTCTAATTTGATGCAAGAAGATCAATCTACACAAAAAGGTTCAATTATGCATGTTGTAGATCAAGCTTTCTTAGATAGTTAGAAGAGAAAAGGTAAATCAAGCTTGCCTACTAGTAAGCAAAGATCTACTAATTCTACACATACAAAAAAGGAAGATAGAGATGATAGGAAAATAGGAAATCAAAAAAAAATTTGCAGGTTTTGTAAGGAAAATGATCATGTCATTAAGAGTTGTCCTAAACTAGCTGCAAAAGAGGGATAGAAGAAAGAGGCTAAAATGTTTGTTGTAGAGGCCTCTACTCCTAAACTTGAGTCTACTAGTCTTCTTCATGATGGAGAATGGGCATTTATCACTCATTTTAGTTATGATCCATCATCTCATGAAGAGTTTTATGTCTACAATGGACTCAGATGTTTGGTATCCTAACAATGATGAAACCAAACATATTACATTGTAGCACAGTTCCTTCACTTCTCTTATCTTATCATGTGATTTGGTAAGATTATTCTTACTATTGCAAATGGTAGCACATTCACTTTATTAGAGGCTTTATATGTACCAAGGATTTAAAAAGAATCTATTATCAGTATAACACTAGCAAAATTGTGATGAAACTTGTTGATGAAATATGTATAGTTCATGAACTTTCTAAAAGTGATAAAATTATTGAATCTAGAATGCTATGTTGTAGGTTGTATGAACTCACAAATTATGGAAAATTTTTGAATGATTTTGCATTTGCAATTGAATATTCTCAAGCCATTTCGAATGCGAAACTTTGGCATGTGTGTTTTGGTTATCTGAATTTTTTTAGTTTTCTTAGTTTGTAAAAATCTAAAATGGTGTCCTCTTTACCCAAACTTCAATAATTTTGTAATCATGTTTGTGAAGGATATATTTTAGGTAAAATTCCACCTTCATTTCCCAAAAATGTTACAATAAGAGTTGAAAATGTTCATAATGATGTCTGTGGTCCTATGTAGACACCATCTTTTGGTAGCTACTATTACTTCATGAATTTCATAGATGATTTCTCCAGGCATGCATGAGTGTATCCATTGAAAGAAAAATCAAAAGTTGTTATGCAAGTCTAGCTAAGCATGGGGTAAAATATCAATGTAGAGTGTCATATATACCTAGAAAAATGGAGTTGCTATGAGGAAAATAGGCCTCTTATGGAAATGGCAAGGTATATGCTCAAATGTTAGGCTTTGACACATAACTTGTGGCTTGAGGCTATTATGTGTGCAACATATGTACTTGATAGGTATATGGTCAAATGTTAGGCTTTGACACATAACTTGTGGCTTGAGGCTATTATCTGTGCAGCATATGTACTTGATAGATCTCTCACTAAAGCATTGCAAGCTTGGCAAGTCATACGGTGCTCATCTATGTGGTTTTGATTGTTTGGCATATGCATTAGTGCATGTGGATGATAAGTTTGTGAAATGCATTTTTGTTGGTTATAATTCTAAAGGTACAGGTTATCATTTGTAGCATCCATAGAGAAAAAGGATTTTGGTTATCCAAGATGTAGTGTTTGTGGATGATGTAGTTCAACCACTACTTTCATATACAAAGGAGACACCAATTATCTAAAAAGATGTGTATGACACTATGTTGCCTTAGTTCACTAGTGGGCAATCAAGTGTCGCTTTGAGTGAAGTAATTTCTCAACCTATGAAGGTTTCAAAAGAGCATATAGATCATTCTATTTCTGATGTTGACATGCATGATGCACTTGTTGATAAGAGACCTGACATTGAAGAGTCTAACATTATGAATAGATGGTTGGTGTAGAATTTGAGAAATTGCAGATTAGATGCACATTTGCCATATTGTACTCTAAGAGTGCTTCTTTTGCATCAAATTCTTATGCAATGGTTGTTTCTAGTGTTTTTTATGAGACAATCGGCCTCTTTTGATGAGCATATAATTTATAAAACTGGATGTCTTCCATGCAATCCTAGTATGATACTATTATGAAGAATGGTATTTGGTCTTTATGTGATTTTCCTCCTAAAAAAAAGGCTATTGAAAATAAATGGGTGTATAATGTAAAGAATAATCCTTATGGAATAGTTGATCATTATAAGGCTAGGCTTTTATCCAAAGGGTATGCTCAGGAGCATGGCATTGATTTCGATGAGATCTTTGCCCCTACATGTTGCATGACAACCATTCATAGCATCCGTGCACTTGCAGCTCATAATGGTTGGAATGTACATCAGACGGACATGAAAGGTACATTTTTGAATGGTGATTTTAATGAAGAAGCATACATATTTCATCCCCATGGTTTTGTGTGAAAAGCGTAAGAAATTATTTTATGGATTGAAGCAATCACTACGTGCTTGGTATGAAAAGATATGTTCCTAGTTATTAGCACATGGTTTTGAAGACATTCCAATTGAAAGCACCATGTATGTCAAGCATGAAAATGTACTTATGATCATCTTTTTCAATGTGGATGACATGTTGCTCATGAGTCGATGATATCGTATTATTGAATGTAAGGGTAATTTTCATGCCTCATTTGAAATGTTTGATTTGGGGTTGTTACGTCATTGATTGGGCATTCAATTTATGCAAGTTGATGGATGAATTGCATCATGTTAGAAAAAATAAATTGACACATTATTGAAGAGATTTGGCCTTAAGGACTAGAAACCCATTGCTACTGCTATGGAGATAGGGTTATGGTTGACTCTTCATAATGTTGGAGATGCATTTGATGTTTTTCTATAGCAAGAAGTTGTTGGATGCATGATTTTCTTATGGAGAAAACAAGAACAAAAGTCTTGATAATCAAGAAATATAATGTTGATCATTGTTGCAAACATGAAAGATGCATTTGTTAATCCAAAATGCACAAATTATAAATTCATATCAAATAGATTGGGTTCTATATATATATATATATATATATATATATATATATATATATATATATATATATATATATATATATATATATATATATATATATATATATATATATATATATATATATATATCATTGTTTTGCATGCAATTTGATGATAACGAGATTTATGATCAATTTTACTAAATACAATAGATCCTCTTAGTTTATCTAGCAAATCTTCAACACATGGTATTGGACATTATTTCTTAAAATTTACTTATTAGAAACACAATATTCTATGCATATTCTATAGGTCTTATTCTTCTTGCTGTAAATTCTTGTAAAACGTGGTTACTTGCATCAATTGCATCAACAAATCTACACAACACTTCATCAATTCCCCGTTTATACAATGTTCATGCAACCATCCTAAAACTGAAGCTACCCTAAGATAATTTTTTCCTTTGGTTCATGAATAAATCATCATGAGTACACCATCTATCATCAAGTTCCATTTATTGAGTCACAAACAACACTACATCATGTAAGTCATCCATCTAGTCATGCGATGCTTCCCATGACTTCAACTTGCTTAAAACACATTGTAGCTCCTCCCTAGGCTTATGAATGAAAGAGTAATCAAACTCTAGCATTAGTAGCATACATAGAGCTATTCTACCTAACAAATGATTTTTTTTTTTTAATTTACCAATAAGACAAGTGCTTGACGGTCAACATGGATAATAGCTTTATTTGTCACAAGATAAACCAAAGATTATTACAAGGCATTTCCTTTCTATAACTATATAATTTCTTTCAATATGATTCAATACTATAAATAAAGATAGTACTATAAAACAAAGGTTATTGCAAGACATTTCTTTTCTATAACTGTATCATTTCTTTCAATATTATTCAATACCCCAATGGTGTAGAATAATATCATCCATGTTGATTCTCTTGCATTAAAATTGCTCCTATAATAATATATGATACATCAACAAACAAATGGAATGGTAAAGTCCATTCAAGTAGTATCAAAATCGACATAATTGCCAACATCTTCTTCAAAGTACTGATGTTTTCTTGGTTCAACCCCAAGTGAATGGCTAGTCTTTCTTACGTAATTGTGATAATGACCTATCATGTCATTCAACCTACCCAATGAAATTGTTTAATTGTTCTTGGTGGCATCGTTCCTTTTTGTGCAAAAAGTGTGTACTTTGCTAGATTCAAGGAAACCATGAATGCATGAAACCTTTGCAAGCGAAGCTCTAAATGATGTAGACATTCACTTTGTTTGTTAAACACACAAAATTCATCCATGAAATAAAAGAGTTGAGATAAGTTTCAACCCAAACATCATTACATTGAAGCATATAATCCCCGTTTTGTGTGGAATTTTCCTTGTCTTTAGGGGCCATTCGAATTTGGTTATATCCATTGAATCCATTTAAATTTTTTTATAGTTTTGCATATTCACTTGCATCCAACATTGTATCAAAGTGGTAACGAAAAGGGATTGATAATCAACAAAAAAACTCCAATTTTTCCATTTTTCTTGAGTATTATGACATCACATGTTCCACTAGATAAATAAAACTAACTTTTAGCAACTTATCGAGCAACTTTTGTACATGAATAGGATTATATAATTACAGCTTTAGTTATATCACATCTGCCTTTAGATTAATTACACATTGGCATAATGTTGATTGTACTTCCTTGTAATTTTCACAATTCTAGGCTTCTACTATGCTCCCAAATTCAAATCCTCCAAGTCATCTTGCATGAACCTTGCATTATGCTTTGCAAAATCATCACACATATTTTGTGCATTATGCATTGCTTCTTCCTTTTGCTAGTTTTTCTCTCTTACACCTACATCATCAGCAACCCTCAACTTCAAGTTCTCAATACACTGATCCTATGGTCTTACTAAATCTACAATTTTTGAAACCAAATTCCAAAAATAGAATAACTATGTTGCTATATTAAAGGAATTATTCCTCTTCATCATTTGCATGAGCTTCCCCATATAATCCCTTGCACATAGAGTGGTCGTGCCTCCATAAAATCTTTATTAAATCTATCATTGATAGCATGATCTTTTGTTTTTATTTTTTTATGAAAATCACATCTACTCCCCACATCCATTTGAATTTAGTTGCTCTCAACCATGCTCTTCCTAATATCATAAAATATATGCAAACTGGCTATTGCAAATTCAACTCCAAACTCAACTACAAGATCTAAAGTTGAAACAATTATAGATTGATTCCTTATAATCCCATGGTATTGTACCCTCTATGGATATGTTATGTTCACTTAGAACGGCATTGGTGCCCACTCCAATAATTTTCCCTAAAAATAAACTCAAGGAGAATATTTACCCTTTGCTAGTATATGACCAATGTCTACCCCTCATGATTGTATGTAGTAATGCACATTTTGCAAGGTCCTTATTATGAGGTCAAGCCAATTGCGCATTACCCAATTGATGGGAATCCCAACTTGCATGTTGGATGAAGGTCGAATTGGAACATGTAAGGTATTGTAAGTGTTTCACCACTCCGGTAATAGAACATCTATCCCATTGTAGCAACAATGTCTTGATTGAACTTCTAAGGAAAAGGTAACTTCTTAAAATTGTCAATCCAAAGATGAGTTAACGCCATTGTTGCTTAAAGACTAATGCAATAAACCACAAATCAATCATTCATCAAAGATATAAGCCAAAATTGACATAAGATCACCAAATATTTGATAAAATATGGAATTATTATAAAACATGACTTTTTGAGTATTGATGGATGGAAACTTCAAGTGCTCATAACTCCGTGGATATAACAGTAAGTTGAGTGATTCAGGTGCCTAATCCATGCAATTTTTCATGCAGAATCCAATATGATATTAAAAAGTACCAATTTTAAGTAAAAACGAATGATGCAACCACTTTGAAAGAGATAACTTTTTTCAATCCAAGAAAAGATCTTTAAATAGACTTTTAAACTCATCAATGATCTCACATAAAAGCTTTGACTCAATCTAAAAATGAATAATCAACCAATCATCACACTTTAAGTCACACAAGACATCACACAAAGACATCATAGTGACGAAGGAGATGACAACCAAAGGAGGAGCTCTCTATTCTCAATGAAGGAAGTATACAAATGACATTGTGTCCCTCGATTCCTCTTTACATTGAATTATATACTACTTCCAAAATGAACCACTTTCTCAACTTCTAGACTCCTAAACTAGTATCTCTGATTATCTAATGACTTCCTAACTTTGTACATAGCTCTATGATAACTCAAGGAAGACTCTTCTAGAGTTTTACAAAATTAGATCTTTCTAACTATATTTTTTGGGCTATTTACAAAGAAAGAGTATAAAAAATTATCAATATACAAGTGTTGTTAAATATCTTCCTTCAACATCCTCCTCCTATTTATTTTGATGTCCTCATCAAATCATTGTATAAGCTTTGCATGTCCTTTTTATTGTTTCTATTTTCTATTGTACACCTATTGAAGCTTTATATATTTCTATCTTTCTTCAGAGTTGATGACATTTGATAAGCTCTATCATATATTTTCTCCAATTCATTGATGCTTCTAGAGTATCTAATGCATTTCTACTATGATATTCCGAAAAGATGTTTTCATAGGCTATTATTCTTGCCTCAAGTCCTAGAGAAAGTCTTCCAAAAATCTATGATTCTAATTCAAAAGTTTTGGTGACAAAAGCATCTTCAAATGTCTGGAGATATCTGCTTTGCATAAATATTACTCGAGTGAAGTATGACATTAGGCATCACCTATCTGGAGCTTCACACATGTAAAAAGGTAATGTTTCTGTTCCTGAATGAAAATAAAAAAATTTCATGGTCCTTATGTTTGAACTCTAAGAAACTTTTCAAGAATACTTTTATCATCTTGAGGATTTTAATTTGTGTTATTATGGCGTAATCTTGTACATCCTTCATATCACTTATGAAGGTATCACAAATACTAAGCATGTATGACTTCATTGGCCATCCTCCCCTTGGTGGACCTACTAACTTGGCAAAATTTAGCCAAGCCTTAGGAATATGTCCACTTCTTCTTCTTTCCCAAACTTCAGGCCCATTTCTCCGTCGAGCACATGGACAGTATGTTAGATTGAGCCTTAAGCTGATGGGTGCCTCTGTCCACACGTGCTTGCATTATTTATGATATGTCAAAAAATTCCTCCTCCACGTAGGATTTACGTTACAAAAAAAATCTTTGGTAAGAACAAACTGACTATCTGAATACTCCAAAAATTGATCAATTTCTTTGCCAAGTATGCTACTCTGATGTTCTTTTATATATTCTCGCAAATAAGTTAAGGGCACATCCATGATATCAAATTGGATAATGTCTCGAGAGGGTTCTTTATCTTATGTACCAAAAATTTAACTAACTTATCCTCATATCTATCATACAATTTCTTGATATATATATATATATATATATATATATATATATATATATATATATATATATATATATATATATATATATATATATATATATATATATATATATATATATATATATATATATATATTCTTTTTTTAATAAAAGAAGTTCAGCAATAGCCTACTCTCCCAAACTTTAATTAATAAACATTTCTATCTATAATTAATGTACAATCCGATATATCCTGAATTTGATTTTCATCATCAGATTGATTGTTCATTAATGCTTCTTCAGCTCTACTTAATGTATCCCTTATTGGATTGATCCTTTCTTCTTCATATTTATGTTCTTCTTCCTGAACCTATTCTTTGATTTGTTGAAGCACGTTTTTAGTATGAACGTCAAGATTATTTAGTACCTTTTTCAAGGTTGCATCCAGTTCTTGTATGTTGCTCGTATCTCTTGCATATATTTCTACTTCTCATTTTATTTCTCTCTAGAACTTTTGATATTCTTGAGCTAACTGAGGTAGTTTCTTCATAATATCTTATTGTTTTATCTTTATGATTCTCTACATCTTGAACTTTTCTTTTCAACTTTTTTCTTTGTTTTCTCAAATCCTCTATCTCCTACTCTAGCTCCTTCATCCTTGTAGCTTCCTTATTGCTCACAATAGTAGTGTTACTGTTAGGATCTACCATGGACAATAGCTCTTCATTGTGCTCTTAAACTTTTTTGAAAGAAGAATATAATACATTGTATTTCCTTTTCTAATTCTCTATCTCTTTATCCTTCTGTTTAATCTCCTCTTCTTTGTGATGGAGCTTCTCTCTTTGCTTCTGAATAGATTTATCCTCTAGGAGAATCTTGTTTTCTTCCTGTGCATTGATTACTTGTTCCTGGCTTTGGAGCTTATCTTTTATATGCCTTCTATTTTCTTCTTCCATTCTTATCCTTGATATAATTGCCATTTTGGAACCTTCTTTTAGCATCTCTTTCAAATTTATGATCCGTGAATCATTTTCTTCATTTTTGTTTAGTATGTCTTCATATTTTTGGATTATTTATTTGACTTCATTAGATTTTTGTATTTTATTACTTTTCGCTCTTGTACTTCTGGTGATACTTTAACTAGTCCCCCTTAATTTCTTGTTGGTCTTTATATTGTTCCTTGATTGGACTTGTACTACTTCCTTGAACCCTTATTTGCTCTACATCCTTATCCCATACTTTTATTTCTCTTTGATGTTCTTTATTGCTGACAAATTCTTCCTCTCTTTCTTGAACTATATCCTATAAAGTGACTTTGAAATTCTCTACCTTTGCAACTTTAACTCCTTGATTATCTTCAAGCTGGGTTTCTTTCTCATCAAGTCCATTGTCTCTTTCTAGCTACTCTGCTTCTCTGTACTCCTTGCCTTCCTTAATAGTATCCTTCACTAGTTGAATGAGATCTGTGAAAACCTTCTCCCTTCTTGCTCTTCCTTTTCTATTTCCTCTGAAACTTCTACATCTTCCATATTCACATATGTATTCTTATGACAATAGTGGTTAGAACCACTACTTCTTGATCAAGTTTGTCTTTTTTTTAGGTGATTCAACCTTCTTTTATGTTGTTCAGAATCCTTTGATTCTTTTTGTGGAGGTATATCCATCATCTGATTTCCTTCATCTTGAGTCTTCTTCTAGAGTGGTAACAACCATTGTTTGTTCTTGATCTTCTTGAACCTCTTGCACTGCTCATATGTCAAAACCCATAAAAACATCAAACAAGTCATCTATATTTCCTTCTTTTTAATATTCTTTCAACTTTCAAATGCCAAAATCCTCTAGTTGTCTGACTTCCTAAGAGGAAAAGTCTAGGTCTTGAACGAACTAATAATCTTTAACTTCATTATCTTGTTCTTCAAACACTTCTTCCTCAAGAGGTAGAGGAATGCACATGATTTAATTCATTATGTGTACCAACACTGATCCTCCTAGTTGACAAGGTGGGAGTTCCAATAGTAAAAAAGGTGGTTGTTCATATTGCCTATCATCTTCTTCTTTATCTCCACTCCTCTTCGTCCTCTTTTTAATTTTCTTCATTTATTCACCCTCTTACACTTCTTCCACTAATTCCTTGTCCTTTCTTGGCTTGGTTGGTTCAACAATCTTAAAACTATGTTTCTTTGCTCTTTAGCTAGATATAGCATGTCAAATAACTGCTTTAATTATTTCTCTCTTTTCACAAATGTTGCTTCTATTTTTGAATTGATCAAAATAACATAAAGCTTCTCATATACTTGTGATTCTTCTTCAGTCCAATCTGTAGCTTTATCTAAAAAATCTTCAAGCATCTTTTGATATTGTGATTCATACTTTCTCCTCTTATCTTCACTCCCCTACAAATAATATGTATATAACTTTTGCTTTGCAATCATGGAAGGATGAGGGGCAAAGTCTACTTGTACTTCTCTCTGAGCAGCCACTACTTCATCATAGGTAGGTTCTTCCAAATTTACTATTGCTTTTCTTGGATCTTCTTTTACCTGATTGTTATCTCATCCTCCTTAGGTTCTAGCAACTTCAATATTTTTTTTAAAGGTTTTTCTCCAACTACTTCAATTACTTGAGAATGGATTTGCCTTCAGTTTGCCTTGTAGTTGCTTTAGGAGTTGTGTGCATTTCTTTTCTCTTCTTTCTTGTCACCTTTTTTTATTGAATTCATTATGATGCTATGAAGACTTCCATTTCTCTATAGTTGAGCATTGGCTCTAGCTCCTCCTCTTCTTCCAAAGTTGTATAAACAATTCTTGTCAATATTTGACCTCGTCCTTAGAACTTCTTATCTTTCCAATGGTTAGTTGCTTCATATATATATATATATATATATATATATATATATATATATATATATATATATATATATATATATATATATATATATATATATATATATATATATATATATATATATATATATATATATATATAGATATATATATATATATATATATATATATATATATTTGATTATGTACCTGGACATATCCATTTTCTTTGGGCTCCCCCTATTCATGACGGTCAATGTTAGAGCCTTATGAGGTTGTCTACCATGCCATCTAAGTTGAGCAAAAGTGTTGATGAAATAACCTAACAACCAAATTGATTGCTTCTGGTTCAAAGTTTGTAAACTTCTTGATATCCTTGTAGACATCCATTCCCTTTCTGATATAATTAATATTGAATTCACTTCTTCCTGTAGCGGAATGGCTTTCCTAAACAACAGTGATTGATGTGAATTCCTCTATATACTCCCTCAAAATCAGTTACATTGTATCTAAGATATTCTTTCTGATCATTCTCATTCTAGGTATGTTTGGTTATAGACTCCGTCACTTCAATAAACCTTGGAATGTCAATCATCATTGTTGGCATTTCTAAGAAACCTTTGATGCCCACCTTTCTTGGAAGTGGGGTGGGCCGCAATAATAATTAATCACAGGTTTACAGGATCTTCCAACACATGAACCTTAGCGTAGACACCTTAATGCTCAAAAGGAGATGAGTGCGAGATAGAGAGAGAATAGATGAGATTTTCAAAGTGTACAGTAAGCTAGTATGCTCATCTACACTATCTATATTCAAATATCAAAATACAATGTGTGAATATGATATAAACTGACAATATATGAATCTAGGCAAAAATTTGAACTAGATACAAGAGATTGTGAGCTTAAGAGGTATGAAGAGTGAGTGTGTGTGTGTGTGAATATGGAGAATATGAACAATTTAGGATTGTTTTACAGCAAACCCCAATTGTGACCATCTAAATTAGGAACTAGTGAATGAACAAGAAGAACAAAAATAGACTTGTTACTCATAGTAACTCAACAAGTTATGCTGATGGTTGGCTGACATGAACTCCTATAAATGTCTCCAGATGTAGAGCACAACTCTTCCAAGAGTGTAAAACCTCTTCCTCTAAGAGAGGACCTCCTTGATCTCCTTGCATTGAGCTTGAACTCCTTGAGAAGATGATCATGCTATGATTTTGGTCCTTCTTTTATAGCTTTGTCATTCTCCAAAAGCAAAAACAAAATCTACTTTTGCTTGCTATTGAAAAACAAACGGCATCGGAACTACTTCTCTTCGTAAAAACAAAAAAGGTTATAAAAAAAACTATCATGAAAGATGCTACTTCCGTCGGTGGTATTCGATACCTAGTGTTTTCTTTGGGAGCATTTTGATCTAGCCACGCTGCCCATGTGGCTTCATGTGTATAAGTTTCTACAATAAACACATGATATGCTACCATATGGACATTGTTTCAAACAATCTCCCAGACTTCTATGATATACTCACTCTTATTCAATTTTTGGATCTCCTTGGTCACGACTATGAACTTGAAATTCCTTGATTTAACCAAGTAGGTGTACTTGGCTACCCTTGCAAGGTGTTTTTTTGCCTCTTTAGAGGTTTCCCTTGCATCCAAGCACTAATGAACCTAACTAGAGTGATCACCATTCCCTTGAGCATTACTTGAGCCATCTACAAATAACTCCAATGTTTTTGCCATTACTATTTGCCATCTTTTTTATTTTGCTTTGAAAAATCAAGATTCCAACAAAAAAATTTACATGAAGAAGAGAAAAATATTATTTTTATACACATATTAAGAAACACCCTTTGCTTTTGGAATTAAAAAATCATTAAAAGCATCCTTTTCAAGTGTAGGCTTTTGTTCTACAATTTAAAGTACAAAGGTATCACCTTAATTTTTTTTTACATTTTTTCTTATTTTATGAAAAAGATTTATCTAAAATATAAACCTTAGTGTGCGTTTAAAGAAATCATAAAATATTACAATATTTATTACAAAAATAATGCAAATAAAATTTCAAGTTTTTGTTCTCTTGCATTGCTTCTATTTGTATTGCATTTGCTTCTTTCTGCTCATCCCCCCTCCTAATTCTCTTTCAAAATGAGAATATAGGTTGGGTGTAAGCTTTAACCTTTCTAGTGCTCAAAGAAATTTCTCTAGTGATATCAAAGGTTTGTGCTTTTTAATATTTCTCAAGGCTTGTCATCATGCTTCTTAAAAATTTATCAAAATATTTTTACCACAAATTGGTTTGTACATACATTTAATCAAAACAAATGAAATAATGTAGCACAACAAACAAATGAAATAATATATCCGAGCACCAATGAACCTAACTAGAGTGATCACCATTCCCTTGAGAATTTCTTGAGCCATCTACAAATAACTCCAATGTTTTTGCCATTACTATTTGCCATTTTTTTTTATTTTGCTTTGAAAAATCAAGATTCCAACAAAAAAATTTACATGAAGAAGAGAAAAATATTATTTTTATACACATATTAAGAAACACCCTTTGGTTTTGGAATAAAAAAATCATAAAAAACATACTTTTCAAGTGTAGGCTTTTGGTCTAGAATTTAAAGTACAAAGGTATCACCTTAATTTTTTTTCATATTTTCTTATTTTATGAAAAAGAGTATCTAAAATATAAACATTAGTGTGCGTTTAAAGAAATAATAAAATATTACAATATTTATTACAAAAATAATGCAAATAAAATTTTAAGTTTTTGTTCTCTTGCATTGCTTCTATTTGTATTGCATTTGCTTCTTTCTGCTCACCCCCCTCCTAATTCTCTTTCAAAATGAGAATTTATGTATAAATATTCTCAAGCATCCATATTTTCCTCTTTTGCACAGTTTTTCTCATATCAAACAATAATTTTTTGCATTCTAAAATCATCACCTTGTCATGGAAATTCTCTTTTTTGTTTCTGTTTGCTTGATTTCAAGCATCTGACTATTTCTTCACTCCATAATGGATGCTTATGGATTAAGAATAAAGTGGCATGATCTACAACTTGATGTTCTTAGCAAATCTTGCAATTGTCAGCCAAATAATGTACATACTTTCTTTGGTTAGGCAAATACACACATAATCTATGCAAATTCATTAGGGGTTGAGATTTAGATGCATGCATTACATTTTGTGAGTAATGTGCCTTTTCCAAGTAATTCCATTGCTCTTCTTCTAAGATACAATTCAACAAAATCCCAATTCGATGAAGATAATACAAGTGTCCAGAGAGTAAGATGTTGGAGTTAGATGTCCACGGAGGCATGTGAATAGCACAAGGAAGAAGAAGAAGAAGCTTGGAGCACAACACACAAGACTGAATGTATTACCACTAGAATGTACAAAGATAAGTAACCAATTAGGGCTATTGGCATATATACAAGCCAGGGGAAAAAACCTCCTAAAGAGGGAAAAAAGTGCCCCGATAGTCCTAGTGTGTTCACACACATCACTAACTAATATATCAACAAATCTCCCCTGGGAGTGATGCCGTGAACAAGGAGCTAGCACTCATGTATAAGGAAGTGCCTAGCTATGTGTGGAATCAATACACAAAAGGAAGTAAGCCCAAAGCTTTGCAGAAAGCTCCAAAGTTCTCCCTAGGTAGAGCCTTCATGAAAATGTCTACAATGTTCTCCTATGTGGGCATATATGCCAAGCTGATCTCTCCAGCAGAGAACCTCTCCTTGACATAATGATAATGCACCTCAATGTGCTTAGTGCGAGCATGGAACATAGGGTTCCTTGCAACTGCCAATGCACTTGCACTGTCAGTGAAGATGGTGGTGGCAGAAGATTGACCAACACCCAAATCAGCCATAAGACATTTGAGCCACACACACTTGATAGTCGCTGTGAAAGCTGCCCTATACTCAGCCTCGCAAATGGAAGTGTCCACAATAGGTTGCTTCTTGCTCAGCCAATATATGCATGAGCTACCAACCATGAAGCAAAAACCATTGGTGGACACATGAGTGTCATAGCAACCAGCCAGTCAAAGTCAGAAAAAGCATGCAAATCTGGAGATAGTGATCCTTGGGATAAAACAACCCAAGTTGCTGAGTACCACTCAAGTAGCGAAAGATGTGCTTAACCGTCTGCCAATGCTTGACACTTGGGCAATGCATGAACCTTCTCATATGTCTTCCTTCTTCGAATGTGCAGGATTTGCAGATTTCTGCTTACTAGTAGATGAGCTCCATTTACCTTTGCCATTCTGACTAGACAAAAAAGCTTGATTTGCAACATGGATAATGGACCTGTTCTGCCTAGATTGATCTTCCTGCAATAGAACAGAGACTAAGTCCTCAAATGAAAAGGCATTTGGTTTGCCTTTCATCATCAAACGAAGAGTAGGAGCAAAAATCTGATATGAATCAAGAAGACCATTCATAACGGTCTGCACAAGTGAGCTATCTAGTATAACTTCATCAACAAAAATCAACAATTCCTTCAAGTCTTTGATCTTTGTCACAAAACTATCCATAGAATCACCTTCATTCATGTGCTCACTCCCCAAATGTTTTCGGAGGTAAGCAACATGAGCCTCATTCCTAGCCTGGTACAATGTGCTAAGTGTATCCCAAGCATCCTTTGTTGTTCTGCAAGAGCGAATGTGAGGAATAATGGCATGTTTGATAGACAAGGCTATCAATGCATGTGCTTGAGCATCTCTGCCATCCCAACAAATTTTCTCTTCATTAGGTGCAACAAAAATCGTAGCACAAATAGGAATCTGAAGAATATCAGCATCTTTAATGCCATCTACATCAACTTCAATACCTGTGTTTGAAGATGTAATAGGAAGTTTTTCAACACCTTGCACAATATCCACAGTCCCTTTGCAACCAATACATGTCGCATCATATAAGCCCAAATGGGTAATTGGTACCATCCAACTTATCCTCAACAGCCAACATACGGAATACATCACTGCTTTCAGCCATGGCCACTGACCAAAATCCCTAATGCAGAAAAACAACTATATTTGAAAAAGTTGAACAGAACTACCCTGACAAGTTTTGCTAGACCTATAGTAGACTTCGAGACACTTATATTGATGAACCAAAACTTGTATATATCTTTGGCACAAAAAGATGAAATAGCCTACATAAGGACTATGATAGTGCATTTGGAGGCCAAAATGAACTCAAATTGCAATTTTGGCACCACAAAGCGAAGCTGTTTTGATCTCATAATCACCCAGAGTATGCTCACAAATTTTATGCGATTATGAGACTGTGACTGGAGGGGTGTCGACAACACCCTAGATGAAGCGGCGACCTACTTTGATACCAATTACTGGGGTTAGATGTTTGTGGAAGCACGTGAACAACACAAGGAAAAGAAGAAGCTTGGAGCACAACACACAATACTGAATGTATTACCACTACAATGTACAAAGATAAGTAACCTATTAGGGCTATAGGCGTATATACAAGCTGGGTGAAAAATGATGGAGAGTGTTAATCTCCAAAAGAACAAGCTATCCTTGATGTTATACCACCTCTATATCAAGAATAAATTTAAACTTTAACCAATTTTGGAAGACAAGTACCAAACTGTCAAGACTTTAGCTAACTGTGAAGAAAATCACTTCATAGGAAAGTCTGTTGCACATTACTCACTCATTAACTAATCAATTGTGTAAAGATTCTAATGAAACTTTGTAGAATGTGTCGTCTAAAGTTTGCGCACCTCCTCCAAGTTAAAACATTTCAAAAGCTTAAGTAGATTATGAGAAATGATCCAAACAATCTACCTATGTCTGAAACTGCCTTCTTGTAGAGTCGACTTTGACACCTGCAACTTCTAACACATAGTTCTCCCAAACTAGAACCCATTTAAGCAAATGCTTTTAGCCATAGATGGCTTACCTTCCAACTTAGATTTTGACTCCTCATTTGTGTAAAACTTTACACTGAGCACTGAGATCTGATCAATTCTTTGATCATCGATATTGCGCCTATTTCAAAAGACACTCAACACTTTCTCACATATAGATGTTCCTATACAAAATTCTCTCAGCCTGTTTGCAATTAGGCTCTTAAACTTTAACCATAGACATATTAATTGTGGATTTAGAGGTCTACAAAAGGATTTCTGATATAATCAAACACAAAAGGAGAATTGGAGAAAAGATCGACGCGCAATTCTCTGAACATTCTTTCTATTCAACTCATCATACATCTGATGGATGATACACACAATACTCATAATGTATTCTTCTCTATCTCATCTATATTTCATCTTAGTTATCTAATACGACCATATACACACATATATATATATATATATACATATGAGTATTGATTCATCATTTCTTCGAGTATCTTGAAGTATTTACAAAACTAATATACATATGTTTATAGAACTTTTCTTCCTGAACCTTCACTTCACTTCATGAAGTTAGACTTCAATCTTTTCTTCATATCTTCATTTCTAAGCTTCATATAATCACCAATTGTTGATTGTCTTGCTCCAACAGCTCCCCCTTAATCATCAGTTGTGATTGCTTGCATCTTCTTTATTCCTGCCATATCTTTAAACCTCTGCAACTTTGGTCCATCCAAGCTCTTTGTCATCATATCTGCAAGTTGATCTTTTGTAGGAGTATGTATAACTTCTATTTCTTTATCAACAACCTTCTCTCTCAAAAAATGATATTGAATCTCAATATGTTTAGTTCTAGCATGGAATACAGGATTTGCTGCCAAATATAAAGAACTCATATTGTCTCCACAAATGATAGGAGTACACTCTGAACAATATCAAAACTCTTCATAAGACTCTTTAACCATATTACTTCCTTTGCAGCTTCTACCATGCCTTTGTATTCTGCTTCTATAGATGATAAATCAACTATATGTTGCTTCTTAGAGCACCATGAAATTAGCTTATCTCCCACATAACACAAGTATCCATGTGTTGATCTTCTATCATCAGAATTATCTACCCAATCTGCATCATTGTATATTTTGACTCTTGTATCTGAAGTAAATCCATATTACAAACCTTCTTTAAGTGTGCCCTTGATGTACCTAAGTACTCTTTGTCCCGCAATCCAATGTTCCTTTCTAGGACAATGCATGAATTGAGATAGAACTCCAACTGCAAATGATAAATCAGGCCTTGTTAATGTAGCATAAATCAAGCTACCCACCAAACTCTGATAAAGCTTCATATCTTTGAATTCTTCTCCTCCATATCTACTCAATCTATGATTCACCTCCATTGGAGTTGGTGCTATCCTACAATCTTCCATTTTAAATTTGTTTAGAAAATTTTTCAGATACCTTTCTTGAGTTACATATACTCCATGTTGAGTATATGAGATCTCCATTCCCAAAAAGAATGAAAAATTTCCCAAATCACTGATTTTGAATTCTTTCTCCATCTGTTTCTTAATCATGTGTATACCTTTGTCATCTGTTCTTGTAAGTATTATGTCATCAACATAAATACAAACATAAATAAATCCATCCTCACTTGCTTTGACTAGCAAGCTACTATCTGCCTTTGATGCTTGAAATCCAAGTTCCTTCAAGAACTTTACAAGCCGAAAAAGCTTCCCCTGCTTTGTGGGATTTGGGGGGTCCCGTGGGCACTAGTCCCCTTCTCTTGTACTTTTCTTTATTTAATTCAAGTCCGAGAGAGTAGGCTAATGCCGAACTTCCTTTATATTAAAAAAAAAAGAACTTTACAAGCCTATAATTCCATGCCCTTGGGGCCTGCTTCAAACCATACAAAGCTCTCTTGAGCTTACACACATGATTTGGATACACTTGATCTTTGAAACCATCTGGTTGTTCCATGTAGACCATCTGAAATATAACCATTCAAAAATGCATGCTTCACATCTAATTGAGATAATTTCCAACCTTTGCAAGCAACAATTGCTATGAGAGTCCTTATGGTTGTCATTTTTGCAACAGGACTATAACATCATAGTCCACACCATATGTCTATGCATATCCCTTTACAACAAGCCTGGCTTTGTACCTAGATACACTTCCATCTGCAAACCTTTTTGTTTTATAGACCGATCTACATCCAATGATCTTCTGACTATTTGGTTTAGGAACCAAATCCCATGTCTCATTTTCCATTAGTGCATCATATTCTTCCTGCATAGCTTTTTCCCAATTCTTCTTTCCTTTGGCTTCATCATATGTGGATGGATCTTCATCTGCTTTTAACATATAAGCATAATCTTTAGTAATCAAGAATGAAGTATCATAGCTATACCTTGTAGCTTGCCATTTGTGCCTAGATGACCTTTTGAGTTCTCCACTTCTTGAAGTTTCTGGTTCATCATGTTCTGGATCAAACATTGGCCTTTCTTCTCCTTCAACTTGTCCTTCATTACTCTCTTCTTCAGCACATATTTGAACCCTTGTTTTACCTTTCTTTTGATTTAAAATATCTTCATCACCTACATGAACATTAAGTGTACCTGCATACCAAGTACCTTGCTCATCAAATGTAACATCCTTAGACAAAAGGAATTGCTTTGTGGATGGACTCCACAACCTATAACCCATCTGCTTGTCATCATAGCCAATGAATACATACTTCTCTGCTTTAGGTTCCAATTTATGCCTCAATTGAGATGGCACATATGCATATGCCAAACATCCAAATATTTTACAATGATCCAATGTAGGTCTCTTACCCCACCAAGCTTCATATGGTGTCATACCCTACAAGGCTTTACACAACTTTTCTCCTTCATCATTGATCTTGCAAACTCAACAAGAGTTCTATTTCTTCTCTCTGCTACCCCATTTTGTTGAGGAGAGTACTTGCAAGTAACCTCTCTCTTTATACCTACATTCCACAAATAATCACTGAATTTATTTGAGAAATACTCGCCCCCTCCATCTGACCTTAACCTCTTCAATTTTTGTCATGTAATCCTTTCTGCATAGGCATGATAGTGTTTAAATGTATTAAACACTTCTCACTTGTCTTTGATCACATAGATTGTAATCCACCTGGTAGCATCATCAACATATATGACATAATATCTTGAACCATTTATACTGAAGTCCTTTGAAGGACCCCACACATCTGTATGTACCAATTCAAGTCTTTCTGAATACATAAAACCATGCTTAGAATAAGATTGCTTGTGAGCCTTACCTAATTGACATGCCTCACATCTGTATGTCATATGTTGACCTGCAACATTAGGCAATCCAAGTACTGAATGATTGTTAACCATATCTTTGATACCTCTTTCATTAAAGTGTCCAAGTCTTTTATGCCAAAGATCCAATTCAGGCACCTTTTGCTCTCCATATGTGAACATAGCATGTCCAATATTACCTTGTATCTTTAATGTGAAGAGCCTTCCTTCCTTCTTTCCTGTAACAATTTGTTTATACCCTTGACTAGGGTCTTCAACATAAACTCCATCATTAGTGAACCTTACCTCATATCCTTTTTCCACAATTTGTCCTACACTAATCAAATTCTTTGGAATTGTAGGAACATACAAAACCTTACTCAAGAGAGTACTTCCATCTTTGGCTTTAACTGAACCAATTGACTTCACTTTGTGCTTTGTATTGTCACCTGTTTGAACTGTGTGATTGATTGCCTTATGATCTAGATCAGACATCAAAGCAATGTTTCCACTCAGATGATTGCTACATCCAGAGTCAATATAAAATACTCTCATGTCTTCATGTGAGGCTTCACATGTTGCATTCATAATAAGAGTTGAGTCTTCTTTCTAATCTGATGCATAATTGTAGTAAGTGTTATTGTAGGATTGATTTTGGAAGTTTCTTCCTCCACTTCTTCCAAAAGAATTCCTACCACCTCTACCTTTGAAGTTTCCTCTCTGATATCTGCCACCTCTTCCTCTTTGATTAAAGTTCTGATTAAAATTACCATTGTTTTGATTATTATGCCAACAATCATGAGATAGATGATTGGTCTTACCACATATCCAACAAGCTCTAACATTATCTTTGTTATTTCTACCTCTTCCTCTATTTCTACCACTTCCTCTTCCTCTCAGGAAGTTTGCTTGACTTGAAGTACCTTCATCTTCAAGTGATTGTTGCTTTCCTTTACTAGCTTTCTTCTTGTCTTTAGAATTCATAACATGACCTGCACTCTTATCAACATCTCCTTTGATATCATTCTCAAAAGTTAGCATATGTCCTAACAATTGATTCAAATCAGGAGTGAAATGATCTAATGAAAGTTCTGTAGACAATATAAAAGGCTTCCACTTCTCATCTCCTCTTAGCCCTGTGAGAATTTGTCTAAGCAACTTATCTCTTCAATATCTTCATCAACTGCACCTAAAGAATCAGCAATGTCTTTCATCTTTGTCACATAATCAGATATTGATTGTGAAGCCTTCTTCTTGAATGTAGTAAATTTTGCCCATAATGGATCTTTCCTTGATTTGGTTGTATTCAGAAAATGCTCTTCCAAAGCATTCCATATGTCACTTGCACTTTCAAGTCCTCTGATATGAGGAAGCAAATAATCATTCACTGCCATGTAGATTATGCTCCCTGCTTGAGCATCCTTCTTCATCCAAATCTTTATATCTGCAAGCTCCTCTCTAGTTGGAACACTAGGATCTTTGAAATCTGGCTTTTCTTCCTTTTGTGTGATGTATCCCATCAGATCTTTGCTCATAAGACGAGCTTCCATTCTCATAGACCAAGCTGAATAGTTCTCTCTATCCAACTTCTCAATTTGGAGACTATCATCCTTTCTTCACCTGTACTATAAAATCTTTAATCCTTATAAGGAATGAATGTACCTTAGCTTCAAAGCTTGCTCCTTTTGATCCTTTTGATTGCCTTTATGTATCTCCCTTCAGTTTTTCTTTCACACTTTATCGTTTTGAATCTTCAAGGTTTGAAATTTGTATATCTGCAGCAGTCGGGGTCTTCCTTTTCCTCAATATGATAAATCCTGCTCTGATACCAGTGATGGAGAGTGTTAGTCTCCAAAAGAACAAGCTATCCTTGATGTTATACCATCTCTATATCAAGAATAACTTTGAAATCCAACCAATTTTGGAAGACAAGTACAAAACTATCAAGACTTTAGCTAACTGTGAAGAAAATCACTTCACAAGAAAGTCTGCTACACATTACTCACTCATTAACTCATCAATTGTGTAAAGATTATGATGAAAATTTGTAGAATGTGTCATCTAAAGTTTGCGCACCTCCTCCAAGTTAAAACATTTCAAAAGCTTAAGTAGATTATGAGAAATGATCCAAAAAATCTACCTATGTCTCAAACTGCCTTCTTGTAGAGTCGACTTTGACACCTGCAACTTCTAACACATAGTTCTCCCAAATTAGAACCTGTTTAAGCAAATTATTTTAGCCATAGATGGCTTACCTTCCAATTGACTCTTGATTTGTGTAAAACTTTACACTGAGCACTGAGATCTGATCAATTCTTTGATCATCGAGATTGCGCCTATTTCAGAAGACACTCAACACTTTCTCACATATAGATGTTCCTATACAAAATTCTCTCAGCCTGTTTGCAATTAGGCTCTTAAATTTAACCATAGAAATATTAACTGTGGATTTAGATGTCTACAAAAGGATTTTTGATATAATCAAACACAGAAGGAGAAATCCTTTGATATTTCTTAACTATGCATATGCTAGCTCCTTTGTGAATAATGATATTCTTTTCTGCATGGATGGTCTCTCCTGAGCAAGACATCTATCTGGGTATTACTTAAATCTCCTTGCTACCAATCTCACTGATTCATTAGGTTTTTGTTTAAATGCATGAATTAAATTAGAAGTATCATGTTTAACACCTCTCAGTTAGAACTCACCTATAAACTCCTCTAATAAAGCTTCAATGTTAGCAAAACTCTCCATTGTGAGTGGTTGAAACCACATAAGGGTTGATTCTTTCAGTGTTAATCCAAAGGCCTCATATTGAATGAAGAAATCTTCCACTTCTTCAGCACTTAGGACTCGTTTGAATTCTTCCACATGATCATAATGATCAGTGAATCCATCATATTGATTTCTCATGCTTTTCTCTACTTGAATTGGCCTCAATCTTCTATATCATCCTTGAAATTTTTCCCTATTATTTCTTCCTAGGATGTTGAGATCTTCTCCATCTTTTCTATTATTTCTCATATTTATAGCCTCTTGATGTTGATTTCTATTAACTCTAATCAAATGTACATTTGGGTTTGCAAAACTTTTCTCTCTATTTTCTTCTTTTGGTTGCTCTCTGTTTTGGTAAATTTGCCTATTAAAGGCCTATTCAAGAAATTTGGGAATTATACAAGTTCCATTTAGATTACTTACTATGTAAGCTTCTTAAGTTTAAGCCCAACCTTGATACCCCATTCGTAATACAATTATCCTTATTAACAAATTGTCAATTTAATATACTCAGATGAAGAGATAATAACATTATCTAGTGTTCAAATGAATCAAAAAGTAAAACATTTGGACACAAAAAACTATCTCAAAATCCCATGAAATTCCAATTTTCTTGAATAGACCTTATTACTCTAATTTTTCCTATTACTTCTTTGCTTCCGTTAGGGTTGAAATGTTCACCATCTACCTCCTGTGTTTGTGGAATTCTCCTATGAAATATTGGTCTATTTGGTATGTGTATAAAGTTTTTGTTCTTCCATAAGTTTCCAAAATCTTTTGCCTTCTTCATTGACAAAAGTAGGGGATTCCATAGGTTCATAATAATTCTTCAAAACCCTAAGTTTCATATGTGATGGAGCACTATGTGAATCTGGGTGTGTTGCCTAATATATATCTCCTAATGAGGATTCATGTAAAATAAAGTGTCTACTTGATCACAAGTTACTTTGATCATCTTATTCTTGATGTGTACAAACAAATTGACCTCTAGGACTTAGTGTTTCCTTTGGATTTTCATCTCTCATTGTTGTTTTAGTAGCCAATTCTCCCTATTTCGTTTATGTTTTCTAGGTTGATTGTTAAAATGTACATAGTCCCATCTCCTTCTATGTATTGTTCATTCACAAATTGGGTAATTGGAGTCATATTGAAAGGTGAGTGTGACCTAAGTCTTGCTACATATCTTTGGATTCCATCTTTGTAGATGTAGACTCCAAATTTGTTTGTAAATTCATATTTCAAGATGCTTCTAAAATCGCCTTCATTGGGTTGTTCTCCTTGCATCATATTTCTAGTTCCTTGTGATGTCATACTTTCTAAATCTTGATTTTGGATTGATTAGGGTTTGCCTCTAGTATCACTTTTCCTCCTCTCAATTTCATGTGAATTTTTGTTTCAAAAACTTTTTAGGCTTTGTGTTTGTGAAGAAGGGCAAAGTCTATGTTGACTCCAAAGAACTTCAAGTTTTTATTATATTCCAAAAAATCACGATTCTTTGTTTCCTTTATCTAGAAAATCAAAGTATCACATAGTCATGTATACTCAGGTGTATAACTTTACAAAGAGAGTCTTTGGAAAGAAAATCTAAAAATTTTGTTTAATTATGTTTAATTTTTTTTGCTAGAAACTTCTCAAAAGTTTCCACTATTAAATCACAATTCTTTCCCGTGATTTTCAAAATCCTTCAAAAAGTCTCGATTTTCTTGAAATTTTTCCATAAAATCACGATATTCTCCAAAGAATTACTTAATTTTCTTGTATATATCTATCTAAAAAATAATGAACAATTTTCCAAAGTTTTGTTATCTCCAAAAAATTGTGATTTTTTTATTTCTCAAGTTGTTTTCCAAAAATTACGGATTTTTTCTTTTTTCATTTCACAATTTTCCTTCCAAGAAGTCGTGAATCTTTCCAAAATTTGCCAAAATTTTCTAAGTCCTTTTTATGAACATTTGTCAGAAAATCGTGATCTTTTCACTTGATTTCCTTCTAAAAAGTAGCAATTCTTTCCAAAATTTACTAAAATTTTCTAAGTTCTTTTTATGAAAATCTATAAAAAAGTCATGATCTTTTTACTTGATTTTCCAACATGCCACTAAAGCACATGAAGCTTGGGGCATCTTGGCTCACCAATATGAGATCAAGAATCACATTCATATTCAAAATCTTGTGATCAATTAGCAAATGATAAACACTTTGAGTTGAAGAAGGCTAAGGAATTTATCAAGTGAATTAAACATTCACAAGATCAATTGGATACTATTGGTGTTCTAATAACACGTGAAGAATTGGCTTGCATGTGTTTGAATTCTTCTTGTGAATATGATGGGCTCATAATTGCCCTTGACTCTCAGGTTAGACCCTCTCCTCTTCCCTTTGAAGAGTTATGTACAATGCTTATAGAAGAAGAATTATATTTGAAGAATAGGTAGGGTTCAAATGATGCAATATTTTCAATGAATGCAAAGGGAAAAGGTTCTTTTGAGAATTCAAAGAAGAAGCTAAAGAAGAAGAAGAAGTTAACTAAAACCTATTTTTATTGCAAAAAGAAGTATCATTCCAATAAGGATTGTAGGAAGAAATAAGTTGATGAAGGAAATAGTGCTCTCAAATCCCTATGGAAGAATAGGGAATCGACAAATAACTTAGAACTTGAACTATGGGTTGCCATAGAAAAGGTATGTACACATCCCCAAAATTGTGCGGATGAACCTTCGATACTAGATATTGGAGCATATCACCACATGATAAGCTCGAAGGATTGGTATAGTTCCTTAATGAAATGACTCCAGTTATCTAGTTGAAAGGAAAATAACCATCTCTTTTGTCTCTGCCACTAGTGTAGAGAGAAAATTCTCTGATGTTTTGTATGTTCCTAAACTAAAAGGAAACTTTATCACTTTCTACAATAAGCAATCATGGTTGGTGCATAAATTTTAGATGGAATGGGTAATACTATAGGAAAAGGAGCATGGAAAGATAACTTGTACAAGTTAGGCACCCTCATTACTGTGAAAGACAAAGACACAACCAGACTTTATCATCAATCTTTTGTTCATCTTGGATTTTTTGTTCTCAAAGAGATGCAAAGAAAAGGGATGCTAGCACATTTACCTACATTTTCATATTTACAAGAACCATGTGAAGCTTGCATGATGGACAAGAAAAGAGATCAACAATTGAGCTCAAGCTCCTCTAGATTTGATACATGTTGATCTTTGTGGTAAAATATTCTTGCTTCGAGATCTCTCTAGTTTTTGTTGATATTCAACGATGATACTAGAAAGATGTGGGTGTGATCTATTTGAGTGAAGGTGATACATTTGAAAATTTTAAACGTCGCACAAGATTGTTGAAAATGAAACAAGTAGAAAACTAAAGAAGTTTCATATTGATCAAGGAGGAGAATTCTTATCGACAGAATTCAACAACTATTGCAATGCTCATGCAATCATGAGGAATCTATCACAACCCACAATTCAAACAAATGGAGCTGTTGGGAGATCAAATAGGAAAATAGCTAAAACGAACCACTATATAGCTTTTATTTCTCAGACATGTCAATAAATCAATGTTGATGATGAATCATCAACATGACTTTCTTTGATCTCCATAGCAATAGAGTTGTTAAACAATGATCAACCTCTAGGTTGAACATGAATGACTTGTCACCAAGGATGAGCATTAGGGTTTTTATAGAAAAATACTTGTTCAATATGCCTAGGAAAATAATACGATTCTTTTGTTAATTGGATTATTTTTGAAGAGTGAACTGACCAAAATCCAAATAATTCCCTTCATAATGTGGAAGTATTACCTTTATACTCAGCTTGAAACCAATGGGACTTCAAAACCAATGCGAATTGAATGAATCCTATTGTTGATAATTTGCATCTCCTTTGTCATAAGTATCCAAGGAGTAGGTTCATAAGTTGTTTCCTATCAATTTTTATAAAAAAGTGGCCATAACTTTGGTTTTGAAGTTTGATCCTTTAAAATCGTTTTTTTATGTTGCTGTGTCTTTTAATCCAAGATATTTCCATACTGAAAAACCAACATTCTCGAATATGTGTGTAGGATCAAGAAGATGACAAATCTTTAACTCTCTCCAATACCCCAAATAATACCATATCGACATATTCTCTACTAGTGACATTTTTTTCCCTTACGTCTAATCTTGACATTCTCATCGTCTTCATCCTCATTGAAGATTTCATATTGTGGATCTATAAGAGGCACTTCTATCCATTTTTGATACCAATCCATAGATATCATTGGTTTTGGACATTGACCTATTTCAATCTTTCCATTAAAATGTATCGCTTCTCTTTTGTGTCATAATGGATGATTGTCAAGCACGAACCATTGATGTCAAAGATAAATATTTTTGTTGAGATTCTTACTATAAATTGATCTCAACTGATCATCACAATAAGGGAAATACTTATACCCCTTAGTAGATATTCCTGCATGCATGATGACCATAAAAATATAATTAGGTTAACTCACATAAAGTTTTATATATGTATATATATATATATATATATATATATATATATATATATATATATATATATATATATATATATATATATATATATATATATATATATATATATATATATATATATATATATATATATATATATGTGTGTGTGTGTGTGTGTGTGTGTGTGTATATATATATATATATATATATATATATACACACACACACACACACACATATATATATATATATATATATATATATATATATATATATATATATATATATATATATATATATATATATATATATATATATATTACATAAAATAATTATGAAATTACCTGAGCAAATGCCATATAGTGGCAAATCCTATATAGTCCAAGCCAAAATTCCATGAATCATAATGTATCTTTGATTAATGCTTTTTGAAACCAATAACATTAATGCCTCTGCTTAAATCTTGGAGATCTCCAATGAGAGGAGCAAGATATACATTCATGTCTTTAACTTGTCTTTTCTCTAGGATTAAATGTGAAAGCATTAAATATTCCTTTTTAATGCTAAGGTATGGCGGGAGATTGTAGTTGATGACTACCATTGGCCATGTGGACCATTTAGTAGATTTCATAAAAAATGGATTAACCCCATCTAATGCAACACCTAGCTTTAGAATGCATGGCTCTTGTGCGAAATCAGACCATCTAGAATCAATGTGCTGAAAAGGTGCACTATTAGGTGGAATTCTCATTAATCCATTGCTACTTTTATGATCAAATCCCCATGTCAAAAGCTTTGATAATTCAGGGCTTTGGAACATATGTTTAATTCGTGGAGGATTTTATGTTCTTTGTCCTTATATAAAGGAGATTGACATTTTGGACATGTCAAAGAGTGCATATTCACCTCTATATGAAATACAATTGTTAGGACATGCATGTATACAATGATAATCTATACCAGGATTGTTGATTATCTTCTTCACTTCATCATGTGATGTAGGAAGAATATTCTTGCTTGGTAAAAAATTTTCAAATAGTAACCTTCAAGTTCATGAAAAAATTTTATTATGCATATATATATATATATATATATATGTGTGTGTGTGTGTGTGTGTTTGTGTATGTGTATGTGTATGTGTGTGTATATGTGTGTATGTGTGCATGTGTATGTGTGTGTATCTGTATGTGCATGTATGTGTATATGTGTGTGTGTATGTGTATGTGTGTATGCATGTATATGTGTGTGTATGTGTATATCTATATGGGTATGTGTATGTGTATGTGTGTGTATGTGTGTATATATATAAATAGAAAGAACTATAAACAATATACCTTACTAGTATCAAAATAGGTACATTACTCCATCCAAAATGATTTTTAAGATTGAGAATAAGTAAGCTTGCACTTAGTCGTGTCAAGCGATTTCCTTCATAGATGTGTTTTAGATATTCTTCTCGAAGATATTTCTCATTTTTAGAGATATCAATGCTTTCACTATCATTTTGATACCAATCTTCAAAAAAATCTGCCATGCCATCATCATCATCATCATCGCAAAAGTCTTGTAGTTTGTCTTCTTTTGAATATAGTTCTTGCAATCTTGCATATTCTACATTATCACTTTTGCATATCCTCCTCATGGATGCTTCTCATAAACAAGGTCTTACTGGCAAACCTAAATGGTGTGGTGGAAGATCATCAATATCATACCTTGAAATCTACATACATGAATAAAAATCATTAGTATTCCATACATGAATGAAAATTAAACTTACAACAAAATAAAAAATGTAAGTTATTTTTTCTTAGTGTATTGTTCATAGTGTCAATACTAATAAATAAGTTTCATTCTTTGAAAATAGTTTCTATTAATTAGAGTTTTCACTGCAACATGCAATAGGTGGACAAAAAGTGTACTATTGTTGCTTAAACTTGTTATATTTCCATGAGTGTAAGGACTGTTGGAGGAGATTGTGGATACTCATAAGAGATGAAGTGGTGTAGCTAGATCTTGCTTCATACCTGCTAAGAATGATGGTTGGAGAGTGTACTGGGCCTCTTTAGCTTGCTAATGAGCACAAATAATCATATATATTGCTTGGAAGATGATCCACTAATTGATGGATCAAAACAGATAGATAGGAAGTTGATCCAAGAACAAAAAACTTGCTATTTTTGTTCTTACACCTGTTCAGTGTTTTGAACAATGCTCTAAGCACAACAGCAATTGACTCAATTCCTTTTGGGGAACTCTAATTAACTTATTAAGCTATCAATCATGAGTGATTTCATAAAAAATGATGGACTACATGCAGAGAAAGGTGTTTAGCAAATCATAGCTCCATCTCGACATTCATGGGCTGCAACAGTCATCAGTCGAGTGAGCAAAGATTCATTAATATCTCATGATCTCAAGAACCAATGTTAATGCGATTTTGTATATATATAATAGATAGTATGCTGAGTCTAACATGCTTTAAATCATTGCAAATGAACAACTACACACTGAGAACAAACTTTGCAAAGATCACTATTCTGGAGTTATAATAGAGAAGTGAAACGAGAATGTAATGATCATATATGTATTAAACATGTACAAATACAATGTCATTGGCAATCATAAATTGCTCAATGTGTGAGAGATGAATGAGCTAGGAGGTAAGCTCTCACTTCACAATGAATGTCACATAAGATAGTTGAATCTTCTTGCTAAGGAATTTCTCTCTTACATAATGATAGTGCACTTCAATGTGCTTAGTCCTTGCATGGTATATAGGATTAGCAGCCAAATGAAGTGAACTAGTGTTGTCTCCAAAGATTATTGGAGTGTAGGAATGTATCTCCAAATCTGCATATAGTTTCTTAAGCCACATAGCTTCTTGAGTTGGATTTGCCAAACCTCTATATTTTGCTTCTGTGGAAGATAAGGCCACAATTGGTTGACTGTCCACCTATAAAAAGAGGCATCAACGTATCATACATGTCTTTGGAGCTAACAGATGTCTCCTTAGTACATGAAAGCAATGGCTGAATAGCATCTTCCACAAAGACAACATCATGGCTAACCAGAATGCGTTTAGTCTGTGGATGATACATACGATAGCCTTTACTTTCAAAACTGTACCCAACAAAAATACATTTTACTGCCTTATCATCCAATTTTCTACGATGTTGTTCAGGCACTAATGCATATGCCAAACAACCAAAAACACGCAGATGAGCAACAGATGGCTTGCGGTCATGCCAAGCCTCATATGGAGTGATAGACTGCAGCGCTTTAGTGGGACACCTGTTCAGTACATATGCTGCACACATGACAGCCTCAAGCCAGAAACTATGTGGTAAAGCCTGACTCTTGACCATGCACCTCACCATCTCCATGAGTGACTTGTTCTTTCGTTCAGCAACTCCATTCTGTTGAGGTGTAATGGCACTGTACACTGGTGTTTTATCCCACGTTCAGCCAGAAATGCATTAAAATCAGAAGACATATATTCCCCCCCTCGATCAGAACGGAGGGTGCCCATTTTACATGCTGATAGATTTTCAGCCAAAACCAAAAACTGTTTAAAGCACATGAACACTTCGGACTTTGCTTTGAGTGGATATACCCATGCATGCCTGGAAAAATCATCAATGAAAGTCACGAAGTAAAGGTAATTCCCAAAAGAGGGTGTCTACATAGGACCACAGACATCACTATGTACAAGCTGCAATTTCTACGTAGCCCGAACTGAACCATCTTTTGGAAAGGACGAACGCTGCATTTTGCCCAAAATACAGCCTTCACATACATGTTTTCCAGGTGCCTCAAGCTTGGGCAAAGAAGACACCATATCAGATTTCTACAGGCGTAGCAAACTAGCAAAATTCAGATGACCAAAGCGTGCATGCCAAAGCTTTGCATCTGACATAGCCTGAGAATCATGAACTACACATGCCGAATCATTCACAGATCTTTGATAGTCTATGAGCTTATACAGCCCACAACATAAAATGCCAGAAGCAATAATCACATCGCCATTTGATAGATCATGAACTATACACCTGTCATCAACGAATTCCACAACCAAGCCAATCTTGGCTAATGCAGAAACTGATAACAGATTCTTCTTGATCCTGGCACAAATAAGGCATCTGACAAGGTGAAAGAACTACCATCAGCAGTAGTCAGAATGATCTTACCAACTCCCATAACAGGATAAGAGGAGTTGTTGGTGCATGTGACAGTATTCCCTGTAGGGACAGGCTTGAGTGAAGAGAAGAAATTGCGCTGCGAGGTAATATGTTTGGTCGCCCCACTGTCAAAGTACCAAACATCTGAGTCCACTGCAGACATGCACTGCTCATGAGAAGATGGGTCAAAACTGCAAACAGTAGTAAATGCCCATTCTTCTTCCTGCACAAGATTAGCAGACTCTGTTTTTGGTGTAGAGGCTTCTTTAACAACCATTCCAGCCTCCTTTTTCTTTGCCTCTTTTGCAGCCAGTTTTGGACAGTTCTTTATGATATGATCATTCCCTTAAGTACTTGCAAAACAATTTCTGCTTTTTTTATTTCTTCTCGTCTTTATCCTGGTTCTTCGAATGTGCAGCATTTGCAGATTTCTGCTTACATCTTCATCAGCTCTAGCACCTGTATTTGTAGTACCTATCGTTACAGGTGTAACAGGACGTTTTTCAACACCCTGCACAATGTTCCACAATCCTTTTGCAACCAAAACATGTCGCATCATATAAGCCCATAATGGGTAGTTGGTACCATCCAACTTATCCTCAATAGCCAACATAGGGAATACATCACTGCTTTCAGCCATGGCCGGTGACTAAAATACCTTGATGCAAAAAATTGACTGTATCTCAAAAAGTTGAACAGAATTGCCCAGACGAGTTCTGTTAGACCTGTAGCAGACTTTGAGACGTTTAAACTGGCGAACAGAAACTAGTATATACCTTTGGCACAAAAAGACAAAATAGCCTGCACAAGCGCTACGATAGTGCTTTCAGAGGCCGAAACGAGCTCAGATCGCGATTTCGGCACCACAAAGCGAAGCGATTTTGATCTCGGAAACACACTGAGTATGCTCACCAAAATTCGTTTGATTCTGAGACTGCAAACGGAGGAGTGTCGACGGTGCCCTAGATGAAGCGACGACCTGCTCTGATACCAATTGTTGGAGTTAGACATCTGTAGAAGCACGCGAACAACCCAAGGAAGAAGAAGAAGCTTGGAGCACAAACACACAATACTGAATGTATTACTAGAGAATGTACAAAGATAAGTAGCCCATTAGGGCAATAGGCGTATATACAAGCCGAGGGAAAAAAACCTCCTAAAGAGGGAAAAAAGTGCCCCGGCGGTCCTAGTGTGTTCACACACATCACTACCTAAATATATCAACAGTTATGTGTTCATAATAGTATTACTATTGGATCAATAGTCAATAGATGCTTGGACTTTAAACATAATTTTGATTGCCAAAATATGTTCAAAGTAATCTAGTAACATCTAAAGATTGACCAATAATAATAAATATTGTATCAAACTCAAGAACATGAATCAATATCACATAAATAAAAGTTCAAGACAAACTTTCATAGTGGAATGGGAAACCATATCCAAATTATGATATTTTTTCTCTAGTTTGAAACTCAGGAAATGAACACAACCAAATCAGTAAAGCTTCTAGATATTGATTGAACGTCTAAAAATTTCTTTCCAATATCCTTTCAGCATTGCAAAAGATTCCAAGATGACTCATTTGCTCAAGTTAATTGATTCCTTGGAAAGAATCTCAATACCTTAAGGAATAACATTCTCCCAAGTAGTGAGAATGAAATTCTTCATACTCTTTAAACAATAAGTAGTTCCCTAGACGTCCCAAACCACCAGAAGTGGTACTTAAACTCCAAATGATTGATATCACCTGAAAGTGTATCAAAGATTCTTAGCTTTAGAATCTAAAAGGCCTTAGTATATGTTTGGACTTGAATAAGGAAAAGATCTCTAAAAATCCTGCAGGTAAGGAAAGAAGCTTTAGATGGTTCAAGAGATCTTAAAGATAAAGACTAAGTCTTTATTTTAGTCGCAAGATCAACTAGACTTGATCAAGCTTGGCCACAATTTTCTAAGAATCTGTGATTGGAACTACTCTATAGATTGCCCAAGTATTGGCAATAAAATTCATTTTGGGAATTATTCACTCAGGTTCCATTTATCCAATGGAAAATTGTGAAAAGAGTAAGTTGTTCCAAGTCTGAACAGAGTGAGAAAATTCTAAGAATGTAGTCTGCAACTGTGAAGATGGTACTTAAGTCTGTGGAAGGTAAAACATAAATGTTTGCCTATCCTTAAAGGGATTTTGGTACAAATCTAGAAAGCATGAGCGGATGCTTAGACTTAAGCAGTAGAGAGATTCCTATAAAAGTCTCGGCTGAGATAGGTACCTAAAGCATCAGTAAAGAAAGAATCTAAAGACAAGAAGTCAAAAAACTCTTGTCACTACAAATTGGTCAAGAATAAACCAATTGAACTTGAATCTCTAAAAATTCAAGTACTTGGAATTCTAATTGGCTTTCATTTGAAAAGCCTAGCAAAGAAGGATGGATGTTCCATCAAAAAGTTTTCAAGTTTCCAAAGATAAGCACAAGATCATGAAACGATCATGTGAAGGGATCAAAACCTAGAAAATCTAGTTAGAGGTAATGCTAGAAACTTCAAAATTCTCATAAAGAATTGAAGCAAGAAGATACTATATCTAGATATGTTTTGACTTTAGGATAAATAGCAACCACACATTAATATGAATATAAAATAGGGTGGTATGGTACACCACATTTTATACTCATATTGATGTAGGAAAGGTGGTATGGGACATTGGATCGTGGGATGATAATTGTCTTTTAGTCCTAGATTGGAACTTGAAGTTAGGTTTGATCCTCAAGGGAATTAAAACTTCAAAGATGGAGTTACATTAAAGGAGGATAAAAGTAGTATCTCAAGATATTTCAAGATAACTTCAAGATCAAGGAAATAGAAGATATGAAGTAAGTAACTTCCAAGAACTTCTTAGAATACTTCAAGATAAAGTGTTGATTCAGAAATATTTAATAAATTTCTGAATTAGTAGGACTTTGACATTGAAATTATCCCTTCAACTAAGGGATAAATTGACTAAGTCAAGCATCGATTTCCTAGTGTAACTTGGTAAATTCACTCTTTTGACTCAAAGAAATGTACAAGAATTGGATTCCCAGTAAGGAGTCATAAAGATTGAATATAGGCATGAACTTAGTCTCAAGTGAAGCATTATTTAAGTAAAAAATCATCAATGGAACCTCAATGGGTCGACACACTGATGTTGGTTACCACACTAGTATGTTTTGGTTGGATGATGTTTTAGATTTGCTCTTAATCTTTTTGAGAGTCGAGCTTATTTCTCTTAAGGATAGGAAAAATGCTTCAATACCTTGTTGAAACATATCTTTGAGAAGTTAAAGTCCTGAGTCATCTAGACTTTGACTCATAACAAGTTTATGTATCTTCGAAGTTTGAATTGGTTGAACAGAGTTTTAGTTCTTTCTTTCCGCTTTCCGAATCTTTTGGATTTGACTCAAATATGATATGTGATTCTTTTCCTAAAAGTCAAGGGTTAGCCAGATAGAACTAGATAACTAAATTAAACATCCTAGATAGATGTTCTGTACAAGAACCTTTTCAAACATCGAAAGATGATAAGTTCAAGATTGACTTATTCATTTGAGTTTGCTTCAAGTTATAACATAAATGATTTCCTAGAGTTGAGTATACTCTAGAATAGAGAAGTTAGGAATTACTCAGGAGACTAACAATTCCCAAGAACTTCTAACTTGTCTTTGAGAAAAGTGTCCTAAGCTTGGACAATTATCATTTTGAATTTGAATTTTTCAAGTTATAGTATGGTTGACTCAAAGAAAATGGTAAACTTTCTCCTACATTTTACATAGGATTTTTAAACTCATTAGGACAAAGTAGTCCTTTAGTCGGGTGAAAAAATCAAGTAACTATTGGATAGGAGTAAACCATTGTATAAACATCCAAGTTAGATGTTTGGGACAACCAAAATTCAAGTTCTCTAAACCAAACTCAAGTGAATCAAGAGTTCTCAACGTCTTGCGAGGGATAAGAATCCCGCCTTTGTTACTAAGTCCATGCACTAGTCATGCCTAGATATGGACTAGTAATTTGAATTCACCCAGTTCACATGTTTGTGCCTATATCGTACATCGAGAAACTATGAATTGGCTAGGGATGTTTTAAATCCACCCTTATTATTCATTCATTACTTAATATTTTGACCAGTTTTTTAGAGTGCAAAGTGAGACAGTGTTTTGAATCATTTGGACAGGGATGCACCCACAGAGATGAGACATGTTCTTCCAGTTCTAGAACATGACCATGTTCTTCTTGTTTTAGAACATGAGGCTCGAGGGTTGCCTATAGTATATATAGCTCTATTTTCAAGGACAAAAATATTTTCCAAGGGAGGAGAATGTAATAAAGTAAGCCTATGATCCAAGGTTCCGACTGGTCCAGACGGATCTGAAATCGGACACCGTTTGGTCTCTCATATGTATGACCAAAGATCTTGAGTCTAGACTTACTAGAAGGTCATTTACTCTTGTAACCAAGTAATCCACTTAGCCTAGTGGTTAAGACTCAAGGATGTGAAGGAGGAGGTCTTGGGTTCAACCCCCATGGGGTACATGGGAAGAGTGTTTTGCCCAAAGATCTCTAAAACCTTCTAGAAGTATCAACTTGAGTTAACTCTGGTTAACTGGGACACTTGGCGCACATGCAGTTACATGGCTAACACATGGATGGTTAGTATCCACCTGCCCAAGCAGGCAGTCCCTTGGAGAGAGCTATATATAGAGGCATTCGATTAGGAGGAGATTCATCTCTCTAGCACATAGTGGTCATAATTGTAGTCTTGTTGCATGTTTCTTGGAAGATGATCCACTAATTGATGGATCAAAATAGAAAGATAGGAAGTTGATCCAAGAACAAAAAACTTGCTATTTTTGTTCTTACACATGTTCAATGTTTTGAACAATTCTCTAAGCACAATAGCAATTGACTTAGTTCCTTTTGGGGAACTCTAACTAACTTAGTAAACTATCAATCATGAGTTTTATAAAAAATTATGCACTACATGCAGAGAAAGGTGTTTAGCAATTCATAGCTCCATCCCGACATTCACGGGCTGCAAGAGTCATTAGACTAGTGAGCAAAGATTCATTAATATCTCACGAGTTTGAGAACAAATGCTAATGAGACTTTGTAGGTATATAATAGACAGTATGCTGAATCTAACATGCTTTAAATCATTTCAAATGAGCAACTACTCACTAAGAACAAGCTCTGAGAAGATCACTATTTTGATGGAGTTATAACAGAGAAGTGAAATGAGAATGTAATGATCATATATGTATTAAACATGTACAAACACAATGTCATTTGAAATCATACATTGCTCAATGTGTGAGAGGTGAATGAGTATGAGGTAAGCTCTCACTTCACAATGAATGTGCTTCAAAATGATCTCTGAACCTCGAGATGCACGCAGAGCTTTTAGATCCTCTTCTTATAGTCAAGTTTGGAGCCAAAGTTTGAATTCAGATTCAAACTTCTACCTAAAAGGTGAATTCTAAAGTGTAGTATAGATTCCCTCATCACTCAACAACTGATTGCTTTGTGATTTTAGAGCGTCCTAACTCCATGTGGGTATAATCCATTTTTACAAGGATAAATATGAAGAATTTTTACAAGAGACTAATCATATGAAGTTTTGCATAGGTTATGCTAATAAATCAAGCATAAGTTAATTAACCAAGTATGTGGGCTTGGGTATAATTGCACCAACAAGGACTTGCATCAATATATAATCTTTCATTTTTTGCATGTGTAGTCCCTCTATTGACAAGAGAAGCTGCATTCAGACATACTTGGTAAGTATTTATGCTATGAACATAACATGTAAGTCGATGCCAATCTCCCCATCTATGTATAGGACCACAAAATGACATAACAATGACTTCAGAGTTTAGAGGCACATATAAATCCTCTACAATAAAGAGACTATGATCAAAACTAATGATAGAGGAGAGATCAATCATATAGAAATTACCCCAAAAGTAAAAAACCTCTCCGTCTAAGTGAAGTGGTCCTCTATACCATCCTTCATATCTTCTTCTATCCTATGTTTGTACTAAAGGACGATCATGAGTTGGTAATGGATAATCTCTAGCCATTTTAGCCTATAAACTAGGAAGTAGAGGATTTCGAGAAACCTCGGCTTGTAATTCATAAATGGCATGTCCGTGTCGTGTATGAGGAATTTTAGCATTATTGGTAGGAGAATCATCATCATTATCAAAAGATTCTTGTATGTTTAGTATACATTATTTTAAAATAAAATAACGCCATTAATTTATGGAATCAGTACATATCCCCCAAGCATTATCATATAGATAAGGTGGTGGCGCACACTCAAAAATACCATAATCTGCCTCTTGTTCAATACTGATCTTTGATACACCAACATATAATATGTTCTTCAATACACCAACATTTAATATATGATCTTCGATACACCAATATATAATATGTTCTTGATAGTAAAAATCATCATAATTCCTATCGAATGACACATGTGCGAGGTGGTGGACTACCCTGTAGTTGATTAAAATTTGATTATAATATAACAATTAAAAAACATATATCAATCATGTATATATCTATCAATAAAAGTTTAATATACTTATAGTAATTAGTCCTTGCATGGTTAGGACACGGTGGTGGATTTCCCTTTGATTGATAAAAAACTAATTATGTAGCAAAAGAAAAACGTATAAGATATTGATAATCTAATTATATACATACATAAACATTCACATGTACACATGTACACATCTACACATACACACATATTCACATATGCACAGATACAAGTCCTCACATATAAATACACATATATTGTTGATATATTTCTAATTATAGTCTCATAATCGCACAAAATTTGGTGTATACACTCAAGGTGATCAGGAGATCAAAACAACTTCGCTGTGTGGTGCCAAAATCGCGATCTGAGATTGTTTCGGCCTCTGAATGCACTATGGCAGTGCTTGTGTAGGATATTTCATCTTTTTGTGGGTATTTTAAGCATCTTGAAGTCTGCTATAGGTTTAGTAGAACTTGTCAGGGTACTTCTATTCAACTTTTTCAGATATAGTCATTTCTCTGCATTAGGGTATTTTAGGTGGCCATGGCTAAAAGCAGTGATGTATTTTGTATGTCGGCTATTGAGGATAAGTTGGATGGTATGAATTTCCCATTATGGGCTTATATGATGCCTTATGTATTGGTCGCAAAAGAACTATGGAATATTGTACAGGTTGAAAAACGTCCTATTACACTTGCAAATACATTATTGAAGCTGATACAAATGACATCAAAGATGGTGATATTCTGTAGATTCGTGTTTGTGCTATGGTTCCTGTTGCACCTATTATAGAGCAAATTCATTGGGATGGTAGAGATGCTCAGGCACATGCATTGATAGCCTTGTCTGTCAAACATGCCATTATTCCTCCCATTCGCTCTTGTAGAACAACTAAGGATGCTTGGGATACACTTACCACATTGTACTAGGCTAGGAATGAGGCTCATGTTCCTTACCTCCGAAAACAGTTGCAGAGTGAGCAAATGAATGAAGGTGATTCTATGGATAGTTTTCTGATAAAGATCAAGGATCTAAAGGAATAGTTGATTTTTGGTGATGAAGTCCTTCCTGACAGTTCATTTGTGCAAACTGTTTTGAATGGTCTTCCCAACTCATATCAGAGTTTTGTTTCTACTCTTTGTTTGATGATGAAAGTCAATCCAAATGCCTTAACATTTGAAGAGTTAATTTTTGTTATGTTGTAGGAAGATCAGTCTAGGTAGAACAACTCTATTATGCATGTTGTAGATCAAGCTTTCCTCATTAGTCAGAAGGGCAAAGGTAAATGGAGCTCATCTACTAGTAAGAAGAAACAAATGCTACACATTCAAAGAAGGAAGACAAAGATGAGAAGAAATCATAAAAGCAAAAATTGTGTTGCAAATAATGTAAAGGAAATGATCATGTCATTAAGAGCTCTCCAAAACTGACTGCAAAAGAGGCAAAGAAAAAAGAGGCCGGAATGGTTGTTGTAGAGGCCTCTACACCGAAAACGGAGTCTGCTAATTTTGTGTAGAATGAAGAATGTGAATTTACTACTATTTGCAGTTTTGACCCATCTTCTCATGAACAGTGTATGTCTACAATAGGCTCAGATGTTTGGTACTTTGATAGTGGGGCAACCAAACATATTACCTCGCAGCATAGTTTCTTCACTTCACTGGAGCCTACTCCTATAGAGAATATTGTCACATATGCCAACAACTCCTCTAATCATGTCATGGGAGTTGGTAAGATCATTCTGACTACTGCTGATGGTAGTTCTTTCAGATTGTCAGATGCTCTATTTGTGCCAGGGATCAAGAAAAATCTGTTATTAGTTTTTGCATTAGCCAAGATTGGCTTGGTTGTGAAATTTGGGTACAGTTCTGAAAGCAAAGGCTATCATCTATATCATCCACATACTAAACACATTTTTGGTTAGCCATGATGTTGTTTTTGTGGAAGATGCTATTCAGCCTTTACTTTCATGTACGGAGGAGACATCTATTAGCTCCAAAGACATGTATGATACTTTGCTGCCTCTTTTTACAGGTGGGGAGTCTAGTGCTAGTCCTAATGAGGCAACTTCTCAGCCTTTGGAGGTTTCATGTGATGATGAAGATCATCCCATTTCTGATGTAGACTTACATGATGCACTTGTTGATGAGAGCCCTGATATTGAGGAGGCAAAAACTATGCCAAAATGGCTGGTGCAAACTTTCCATGATAGCAAATTTGATGCACGTCTATCATAGTGCCGCTTTTGCATCAGATTGCTATGCTATGACTGTCTCTAGCTTCTATGATGAGAATGATCTTGTTTTGTTTGATGAAGCACAAAATTCTAAAAATTGGATAGCTCCTATGCAATCAGAATATGATGCTATCATGAAAAATGGTACCTGGTCTTTGTGTGACTTGCCTCCTGGCAAGATGGCCATTGGCACAAAGTGGGTATACAAGTTGAAGTGTAAACCTGATGGAAGAGTTGACACGTATAAGGCTAGGCTTGTTGCAAAGGGTTATGCACAAGAAAGAGGCATTGATTTTGATGAAACCTTTGCACGCACATGCCGACTGACTACTGTTCGTAGAATCTGTGCACTTGAAGCTCATCATGGTTGGAATGTACATCAGTTGTATATTAAAACAACATTTTTGAATGGCAAATTGCATGAAGAAGTGTATGTTTTTCAGTCTCATGGCTTTATGCAGAAAGGTATGGAAATCAAGTGTGCAGGTTAAAGAAGGCGTTATATGGTTTAAAGCAAGCACCACGTGCTTGATATGAAAAGATACATGCCTATTTGATTGCACATGGTTTTGAGAATAGTCCAATTGAAAGCACCTTATATGTTAAGCGTGCTAATGATGTGCTTCTGATCAGTGTTGTGTATGTTGATTACATGTTGCTCACTGGTCCTCATGACAAGCATATTGCTGATTTTAAGGCTGATTTGCATGCCTCATTTGAGATGTTTGATTTGGGGCATTTGCATCATTATTTGGGCATTCAATTTATGCAAATTGATGGTGGAATGGCTTTGTTTCAAACAAAATATATTGACACATTATTGCAACATTTTGGCCTTGAAGACTTTAGGCCTATTGCCACTCCTATGGAGACATGTTTACGATTGAGTCTTCATGATGCTAGATATGCATTTAATGTTGTTCTCTATCAGCAGGCTATTGGATGCTTGATTTACTTATGCATTAATCAACCAGATATTCAGTTTATTGTCTCACAGATGAGCGGATTTATGCATTGCCCAAGTGTTAAGCATGTGCAAGTGGTTATGTGCATCTTTTGCTACTTGACTGGTACTCGGCTACTTGGATTGTTTTATCCCAAGGGGGGATCATTACTGCCAAATTTGCATGCTTTTTTTGATAGTGACTAGGCTGATTGCTATGACACTCTTGTGTCCACTAGTGGCTTTTGCTTCATGCTTGGTAGCTCATGTATATCTTGGTTGAGCAAGAAGCAGCCTACTGTGGCCACTTCCAATTGTGAGGATGAGTATAGGGAAGCTTTCACAACAATAGTTGAGTGTGTGTGGCTCAGATGCCTTATGGTTGATTTGGGTGTTGGTCAACCTTCTACCACCACCATCTTCACTGACAGTCAGAGTGCATTGGCAGTTACGAGGAACCCTGTGTTCCATGCTCGCACTAAGCAGATTGAGGTGCATTATCACTATGTCAAGGAGAGGTTTTCTACTGGAGATATCAACTTGGCATATGTGCCCACACAGGAGAACATTGTAGACCTTTTCATGAAGGCTCTGCATAGGGAGAAGTTTGAAGCTTTCCGCAAAGCTTTGGGCTTAGTTCCTATTGTGGATTGATTCCACATAGCTTGTCCTATATGTGTGCATATGTATGTGTATGTGTGTGCATGTGTGTATGTGTATGTGTATGTTTTGAGAACCCTTAGAGTTTATTGAGAAACCCATGGGAAAGTATCTCCAAATGCATGCCTTGAACCCTTGAGTTATTTTGATTATTTGAGCTCCCCTTTGAAGGGTTTCAATCTTATGATTAATTTATCCTAAGGCATGGAGGCTTTAGTCTTGGGAAAAGCTTCTCCAAATGCCATCTTGGGGTGTACTTAAGAGGAGTAGTGTAATAAAGTAAGTCTATGATCTAGGGGTCCGGCTGGTCCAGATAGATCTGAAATCGGACACCGTTTGGTCATCCGTGTGTATGACCAAAGATCTCGAGTTTAGACTTATTAGAAGGTCATTTAATCTTGTAACCAAGTGATCCACTTAGCTTAGTGGTTAAGCCTCAAGGGTGTGAAGGAGGAGGTCTTGAGTTCAATCCCCATGGGGTACATGGGGAGAGTATTTTGCCCAAAGAGCTTTAGAGCCTTCTAGACACATCCACTTGAGTTAACTCGAGTTGACTAGGACACTTGGTGCACATGCAATTACATGGACGACACATGGATGGCTAGTATCCACCTGCCAAAGAAGGCAGTTCCCTAGAGAGAGCTATATATAGAGGCATTTGGTTGGGAGGAGATTCATCTCTCTAGCATATGGTGGTCGTAATCCTCGTTCTCTTGCATTGGTATCAGAGTTAGAGCTTTCATGGAGACCTTATTCTCATCTTCCTCAAGTTCTCATGAAGAGCTTGCGATTCTTTTCTTTGCATTACTCACGTGCCTCGTATTATCTTCGCCGAGGATGTCTATGCGCAATGTTTTTCCTTCATTGTTTAGAAGGACAAAAGAAATCGGTTCACCAAGAGGAAGCAATCATTGATCTGTTCTATGAGAAGAAGACATAGCAATTGTATGCGATGTCTGTAAATGTATCTAATCTCCATCGCGAGAGCCAGGGATAGAACACATGACCTCTTTGTCAAGGAGACTCTCCTTTATCCAATAGAGGAAGTTGCGTTCGCATCTTACCACTCTCCTTTATATAAATATTTCATATTCAAGGCTGCAGAAGCTTCTGAGCACAAGCAAATCGAGAAGATACTTTTCGGATATCGACAGCGAAAGCTCTTTCTCTTTTTGATATTGTGCTGCAGAAATCAGAAATTTTCATCTCCTCTAAAGTCTACAGGAGTACAAGATCAACCTCGTGGCCTTTTGCAGGCCGTCGCCTATTACTACCATGAAGGTATGGATATTGGACATTAGTTTTTTGTGACTTCTGCTATTCAAGTGCTTGCTATTTATGCAAGCCAAAAGGCAAAAGTCACGATGTATCCTCAGATAACACATTCCGATCGGGATTTGAACACAAGTAGTCCTTGAGGAGAACGCTTCATTTTGTGCATTGTAGCAGGAGACTCACCATTTTTTGTGCGATTTATTTTACTTATATGCACACCAACAAAAGTAATAATCGGATTGCGACAGTTGAATTTGAGCTCCAGACCTCTGGAGATGGTTTGTAGAATTTACTTCATCTAGTCGGGCTATCTTCTTCAGCATAGAGATTATGTGTAGACTTATCATCTTAGATTTATTTGTGCGCCGTGAAAGGTTCTTCATCTTAAGCAAAAAGATGACACTGTCTGTAGATGACAGACCCAAGTCTTGAACCTGTGACATCCAGAAGAGATTGGCACTGCTCTACCCAATAAAGCAAGCACCAATCAGCAGATTGACAGTGCACACCCATGACTTGTAGAACTTCTTTCAGAAAGAAGAAAAATAGAGCAACTCGCCTCGACTTCGAGATATGCTGGCCATTTTGTTGATGTGTCAAATCTGTGGAGAAGTAATGATCGACGGTGACCATTTTTTTCTATCCGTATAGCAAGAAACAAAAAACGATGTCGCTGTTTGCATCATACAAGATTTGATCCCATGCCAAATCCTTGACAACGTTGTACTCTAGCCGGCATCTTGTTACCACATCTGCTACAAAGTATCTATAACAAGCCTCTGCCGAGTTTTGTATCGAGCATCTACCAATATTATCCGGAAGGTGCAGAGTTTCGACAGGGAGGGAAAGGAGTTCTTTCTACTCTTTTCATAGATGGGGGGCAATCTATGCTCTCCCAATTCAAAGAGGGGGAACTATTAAGCTTTTGAAACTTCAAAATGGAGTAGTTTTTTTTAAACTATTAAAGACATGGAAGGTATCAAGGAAGCATAAAGGCAGTTCTTATATGCTACATGATTACTTGAGGGAAACCAAAAGGATGGAGAATGGCTCTTCCAAAGGATCAATGGAAGGATGTAGCTAATCAGGAGATAAGTATTTTCTAAGCTAATGATTGGTTTCAATATTTGTTTTTGCTCTCTGATTTCATGTAGGATGCATTTTTTTATCATTGAAGTATGTTGGTAAACTTTATTTTTGATAATCTTGATGCAAATTATTCAAACCTACATGAAAGAGCATAAAGATATTGAAACACTCATTAAACACAAGCATAGGCATGCATCTACAAAACAATGTTGGTGGATTTCTCCTTTTCAAAGAATGTTTTCATGCACAAAACACGTTTTCTTCTTGCTTGAAAAAGATAGTTAATGCTCAAGTTTATGCACATGAATGGTTAAATCTTTTCTAAAAGCTAGTGAGTAGAATATTTGTGCATGGATGATTGGGAACATGCATTTTCAAGCTCAAGAAATTGCTTGATTTAAGTTTGGTGCATGAAAGGAGAATGGCAACACGTACATGCATTCACATGCATTTGCATGCAAGAATAGGCATTTGCATATGCTTGATTATTTGTTTAAGTAGTTGAATACTTGTACTTTCGTTATCTCCTTTTTCTAACTCGACTTAGACAGCTAGAAAAAAGAGCAAATTTGATAGTTGCAAGGCTCCTGGTTGCCGTGCAACTCAAGTAGCTGGTTTGTTTTTCCTAAACGTGATACTTAAGTATCATAAATTAGGAGTCTTGATTAGGAAAAGTAGACCCTTTTAAAGTCAAAGTGTTCGATTTTTTTAATGACTCCAAGTTTAGGAGAAAACTTAGAGAATCCTAACGACAAGCCTAGATGTAGTCGTTAGTTTGGTTTTAGGACATCATGCAACTAAGAAAGTTAATAAAGCTTCCTTTGAAAGTTTTATTTGATTCTATACCAAGACATGATAAGAATCAAATAAAATTAACTGGAACTTAAATCAATTGGACTATCAATTTCAAAGGAAAGTTGATATGTTCCAAGTTTGTAAAGTGAATAAACTTTAGCATCACTTGAACTTTAGTGTTCGATAGTTGGATGCTAGATTCCATGACTGCATCTCTAGTCAAGATGCAAAGTTTTCAAAAAGCATGGAAACTTTATTAAGCACTTTTTTGAGGATGAGAAAAGTATGCTTGGTTTTATTTAAACTAATTAGATCTTAAAGAAGAAGCCCAAGTCAAAATAATCTTTGGGACTCATGATATTTTCCTAAAAGATACGTCAAAGTGATCTTTAGGAATTGGGATACTTCCTAACGATAAGCCAATAAAGGAAATAGTTTGATTAACTATTTCATGGGTTAAAAAAGAATATCTTTTGGACAAAGCAATAACGCTTTAAGTCTTGATTTTATCCAAAAGTGAAAAATTTCTTTGAAGATCATTCCAATAAAGCAAGCGATTCCAAGATGAATCACTGGCTTAATATTACTTGATTCCTTGACAGGAATCTAAAGTTCTTGAAAGAAAAATCTCCCTAGATGTGAGACTGAAATCTTTCAAGTAAGTTTTATAGCAAGTAGTCCCTAGCAGTTCCCAAACCACAGATATGGGTACTTAAGTCAAAATAGTGATATAACCTAAAGGTATGTCAAAGATTCTTAGCTTTGGAATCTGAGAGGCATCACTGTATGCTTGGACTGAAGTTTAGGAAAAGATCTCTAAAAATCCCATGGGTAAGAAAAGATGCTTTTTTTAGTTTAAGAGATCTTAATAATAAAGGCTAAGTCTTTATTCTAGTCGCAAGGTCAACTAGATTTGATTAAGCTTGGCCATGATTGTCTAAGAATGTGTGATTGGAACTACTCTGTAGATTGCCCAAGTATTCACAATAAAAACTTCTTTTGGGAATTATCACTCAAGTTCTATTTATCCAATGGAAAAATTGAAAAGAGTAAGCTGTTCCAAGTCTGAACAGAGTGAAGAAATTCCAAGAATATAGTCTGCAACCATGAAGACGGTACTTAAGTCTGTGGAAGGTAAAACATAATGTTTGCCTATCATTAAAGGGATTTTGGTACAAATCCAGAAAGCATGAGTGGATGCTTAAGACTTAAGCAATAGAGAGATTCCTATATAAAGTTCCCAGGGTAGGTACCTAAAGCATTATTAAAGAAAGGAATCTAAAGATAAGAAGTCAAAAGCTCTTGTCACTACAAATTGGTCAAGGATAAACCAATTGAACTTGAATTTGTGAAAATTCAAGTACTTGGAATTTTGATTAGTTTTCATTTGAAAACCCTAGCAAAGAAGGATGGATATTCCATCAAAGGATTTTCAAGTTCCCAAAGGAAAGCACAAGATCATGAAAGATCAAGGAAATAAAAGATATGAAGTAAGTGACTTCCAAGATCTTCTTGAAACACTTCAAGATAAAGTTTTGTTAATTCAAAAATATTTTATAAATTTTTGAAAAAGTTGGACTTTGATTTTGAGTTGATCTTTTCAATCAAGGATATGATTGACTAAGTCAAGCATCAAGTCCCTAGTGTAACTTGGTAAAGAAATGCACAAGAATTGCATTCCCAATAAGGAGTTATAAAGATTGAATATAGGCATAAACTTAGTCTCAAGTGAACCGTTATTTGAGTAAAATTCATCAACAGAACCTCAATGGGTCTCTTTAGAAGATATCCACCATACTAAAGAACTAATTTTATAAATGGTTTTTCGTACATCCTCTGAAAGACAATTTTTTAGGGCTATAGGGAGTACAAACTATAAAAACTTGTGCCAATCATGAGACTTGAGTCCTGCAAGATTGTCGTTTCATGTGAAAGCAGTCTTTAGACACCTGCATCTAGTAGGTGTACGAAACTCTGAAATTCTTTTCTTCACTTGTTGCTCTTCCATCCTGCGAAGCACCAAGGAGCTCTTGGTAACGATACTATTCCGTTAGGCTTAGTAATTGCCCACAACTCTCGCATACGACCTCGCTCTTCTAAGTCCTCCCTTTGTGCTTTGCTTTCTTTCTTTCCGATCAAAGTTTTTCAAAGAATCTCTCCCACATTCTTAAAAATATGCATCGGGTCTACCAAAGGATTGATCACCAATTCACTCCAATAAGGGAGTTCATGAAAAATGGACAACCGTTTCATGCTAGCAACTGGATTTTCTGAATCCCATAGTTGTTTCCAATCGCTACCTTTCATTTCGTGTTGCGCTTGTCGACCAATTTGTCCTTCACATAAAACATGTCCATCAGACAAATATCTATGATGTCCTTCATAGACAATTTTACGTAGTGCTTTGGAATAGCATGCTTTGAGTCGTGGTCCGCATAAAGGACCAGCATGGTAACCCGAGATCGATAAACCTGAACATTCACCATAACCAGGCCAATCATGCATTGTCCACATAAGTATGCCTTGCACTCACACGTCTCGTCTTCTTATAGGTTGAGACATGTCACGCATAGTAATCCCATCCCATAAAATGCGCAGTTCTTCCAAAAGTGGTGCAAGATATACATCCATGTTTTTTACCTTATACTTACCTAGTACAATAAGAGCTAATGATAAATGACCTTTCTTTGTGGCCAACCATGGTGGGATATTATAATTGACCAAACATACAGGCCATGTGCTCCATGAAGAACTGTGTAATCCAAATGGATTCACTCCATCCATAGCTAGGCTTAGACGTATGGACCGAGGCTCACTAGCAAACTCTGGCCACTTACTATCTATGTGCTTCCAAGCATTAGAGTCAGCTGGCACTCGCATTACATTATCTGTAGACCTGCTCTTTGTATGCCATGACATTAACTCAGCTATAGATTTGCATCTAAACATGTTCTTAATTCGTGGAATGATAGGAAAGTGGCGAAGAACCTTTGCAGGGATTGCTTTGCCTACAACGTCTTCTCTAAATCTATTTGCTTCACACTTTGGACATACGTTGAGATGCTCATACTCATTTCGAAAGAGAATGCAATCATTCGGACAAGCATGAATTTTAGTATAATCCATTCCAATGGACTGTAAAAGTTTTTTCGCATCTCCACGTGTTGGAGCCATGTCATTGCCCTCTGGCAAAAATTGATCTTTAAGAAGCCTGCAATAAGCAATTAAAATGATATTAATAAATGAAGTTATTGTGATACTGTTGTCAAGATCTTGCTCACGCGCATACAGAGATTACGAACGCAGAAAACATATAAAAAAATAGAGATAAGAAGAGACGAGACCGAATGCAGTATTGGGTGCAATCTCCCCCCATGCACTCTGTTTCGACAGTCCACAGAGTGCATGTACTTATAGGACTTTTGATTACGTCGAAAAGAGTGGTTACATCAGAGTGGCTTCGAAAAGCAGGCGTAAAACTAAAAGTTGGTAACTTTTAGAGAAAGCCATTGCTTTCAATAACAGAAACTGCAGTCTACAATGACCCTTATTCTAACCATTAATTTTCTAACAATAGAACCTTCTACGTAGGTTTATTTACAAGCTAAATAATAATTATTTGAATTATTGATGTCCGCCCTTTCACGCCTTGCATGCTCCTCATGAACCTTCAGCTGCTATATCAAAAACATCAAAAACACATTAATACATTAATAATATAACACTTTAACAATGCATTGTTGGATTGTAACATTGAATATGTTAGCGAATGCATTGTTGGATTGTAACATGGAATATGTTAGCCAATGCATTGTTGGATTGGAACATGGAATATGTTAGCCAATGCATTGTTGGATTGGAACATGGAATATGTTAGCCAATGCATTGTTGGATTGTAACATGGAATATGTTAGCCAATGCATTGTTGGATTGTAACATGGAATATGTTAGCCAATGCATTGTTGGATTGGAACATGGAATATGTTAGCCAATGCATTGTTGGATTGTAACATGGAATATGTTAGCCAATGCATAGTTGGATTGTAACAGTAACATGGAATATGTTGAACAATGCATTGTAATTGTTAGAGTGTTAAATTATTTTGTCAACTGAGGTCAGTTGCTTGTCAACTGAGGTCAGTTGCTTGTCAACTGAGGTCAGTTGCTTGTCAATTGAGGTTAGTTGCTTGTCAACTGAGGTCAGTTGCTTGTCAACTGAGAGGCATGTTGTATATTATTGAACAATGCATTGTTAAAGTGTTATATTATTAATGTATTAATGTGTTTTTGATGTTTTTGATATAGCAGCTGAAGGATCGTGAGGAGCGTGCAAGGCGTGAAAGGGCGGACATCAATAATTTGAACTATTATTATTTAGCTTGTAAATAAACCTACGTAGAAGGTTCTATTGTTAGAAAAGTAATGGTTAGAATAAGGGTCTTTGTAGACCACAATTTCTGTTATTGAAAGCAATGGCTTTCTGTAAAAGTTACCAACTTTTAGTTTCACGCCTGCTTTTCGAAGCCGCTCTGATGTAACCACTCTTTTCGACGTAATCAAAAGTCCTATAAATACATGCACTCTGTGGACTGTCGAAACAGAGTGCGTGGGGGGAGATTGCACCCAATACTGCGTTCGGTCTCGTCTCTTCTTGTCTCTATTTTTCTGTGTGTTTTCTGCGTTCGTAATCTCTGTATGCGCGTGAGCAACATCCTGAAAACAGATACAACAATGAAAGCCAATTTGTTCTCCACTTACCTAAACAATTCAGTGAAAATACTATCTGACCATCCATAAATGGATTGCAGATTGAGCATCGTGAGTGAAGCACGTAGTACAGATATCTTTGCTCCATTGTAAAGTGGTAAATGAGCTAATCTTCGCATGTTTTCATATTCTTCATCAACTTCTGATCATGGAATTTCTGTTGTGTCCATCTCGACACCTTCTTCACCATCATGATCTTCATCCATCTCATAAAATGTTTCAAGCATCTCTTTCATATGTTCATTCTGTGTAATATTATTAGTGTTTGCTTGTACGTCTAAGTCCTTTTTTGCTCTCTTTTATCCACGAGAGGTTATCGGTGCAATGTTGTTTGGGTCCATCTGCTCACCTGGGGGACCATGCGAATGATAACGTAGGTTTTCTAGTCGACTCCTATCACAGGATCCATGCTCTCTAACATGCGCAATACAAATCCGTCGTTTCCGATAAATTTGATACTTGCACTGTGTGTAAGGACATGCCATTCTCTCTTCAGGATCCAAAGAAGCCATCTGCTATAATATGGACATTTTAGAACATTTGATTTTTTATTAAACCTAAAAAACTAACTCTTAAAGACTTAAATCTGAAATACTAAACCTAAATACTTAAATACCTAAAAAAAACTTAAAACTCTAATCTATATAGTTATCCTATTTTATCTATATATTAGGATTTTTTCTTGATTGATCCTATTATATATATATATTTATTTATTTATTCATATTTTTTCCTTGTAATTGAGTTATATGTATGCCTAAACCCTAAAACCCTAATTTTAAAGATCTAGTCCTTAATTATGTATATTTCTATACACATGTGTATATACATGTATATATGTATTATATGTGTATGTGTATGTGTGTATATATGTTATGTAGGTGTTAAAACCCTAAAACCCTAATCCAAATGACCTAGACCTAAAACATGTATATATTTAATTTTATATATTTAATTATATATATTTAATTAAATTATTTAAAACACTAGTTCTTTTTATATTTATTTATGTATATAATTATCTTATTTTATATATATTTATTTATTTATATATTCAAATTTTATCCTTACATAATCGTATTTTTATATATTTAATTTAATATATTTAATTATATATATTTAATTAAATTATTTAAAACACTAGTTCTTTTTATATTTATTTATGTATATAATTATCTTATTTTATATATATATTTATTTATATATTCAGATTTTTTCCTTACGTAATTCTATTTTTATATAATTAATTTTATATATTTAATTAAATTATTTAAAAAAGTAGTTCTTTTTATATTTATTTATGTATATAATTATCTTATTTTATATATCTATATTTATTTATATATTCATATTTTTTCCTTACATAATTCTATTTTTATATATTTAATTTTAAATATTTAATTATATATATTTAATTAAAACCCTAATCTTAAAATTCTAGATCTAAAATATGTATATTTTTGTATGCATGTGTATCTACATGTATATATGTATTATATGTGTATGTGTATGTGTGTATATATGTTATGTAGGTGTTAAAACCCTAAAACCCTAATTTTAAAGATTTAGACTTAAATATGAAATACTAAAACCTAAATACTTAATTAACCACCAATAAAAATCTAAACCCCTAATCCTAAAACCCTAATCATATTTTATATATATATTTATTTATATATTCAGATTTTTTTTTCTTATTTTTCTCTATATTTTTCCTTAATATAAATATAATTGAGTTATATGTATGTCTAAACCCTAAAACCCTAATCTTAAAGATCTAGACCTAAAATATATATATTTCTGTATACATGTGTATATACATGTATATATGTATTATATGTGCATGTGTATGTGTGCATAGATGTTATGTAGGTGTTAAAACCCTAAAACCCTAATCTTAAAGATTTAAATCTAAAATATGTATATTTTTGTATGCATGTGTATCTACATGTATGTATGTATTGTTGGTATATGTGTGTTTTTGTATATATATGTTATCTACGTATTAAAACCCTAAAACCCTAATTTTAAAGATTTAGACTTAAATCTGAAATACTAAAACCTAAATACTTAACCACCAATAAAAATGTAAACCCATAATCCTAAAACCTTAATCATATTTTATATATATATATTTATTTATATATTCAGATTTTTTTCTCATTTTTCTCTATATTTTTTCTTAATATAAATATAATTGAGTGATATGTATGCCTAAACCCTAAAACCCTAATCTTAAATATCTAGACCTAAAATATGTATATTTCTGTATACATGTGTATATACATGTATATATATATATATATATATATATATATATATATATATATATATATATATATATATATATATATATATATATATATATATATATATATATATATATATATATATATATATATATATATATATATATATATATATTATATGTGGATGTGTATGTATGTGTAAATAGCGTAAAAACCCTAATCCTATTTTTATATATTTGATGTAAAAAAAAAACTTCAAAATAAAAATAGGATTATATGTGTGTATGTATGCATGTGTTATATATGTGTGTGTATGTATGCATGTGTGCGTGTGTATGTATGCATGTGTATACATGTGTGTGTATGTGTATGTGTGTGTGTAGGCATGCATGTGTGTGCATGTGTGTGTATGTGTGTATGTATGCATGCATGTGTGTGTATGTGTATGCATGTGTATACATGTGTGTGTATGTGTATGTGTGTGTATGTATACATGCATGTGTGTATATGTGTGTATGTATACATGCATGTGTGTATATGTGTGTGTGTGTGAATGTATATGTGTCTATATATCACACTAGTATCTTGTGGTTGGATGATGTTTTCGAGTTGCTTTGAATCTTTTTGAGAATCCAACTTATTTCTCTTAAAGATAGAAAAAATGCTTCAATATCTTGCTGAAACAGATCTTTGAGAAGTTAAAGTCCTGAGTCATCTAGACTTTGAGTCATAGCAAGTTTAGGTATCTTCGAAGTTTGAATTGTTTGAGCAGATTTTTAATTCTTTCTTTCTGCTTTCCGAATCTTTTGAATTTGACTCAGATATGGTATCTGATTCTTTTCACAAAAGTTAAGGGTTAGTCGGTTAGAATCACATAACTAAATTAAAACATCCTAGATATATGTTCTGTACAAGAATCTTTTCAAACATTGAAAGATGAAAAATCCAAGTTTGACTGATTCATTTGAGTTTGCTTCAAAATATAAGCATAAATGATTTTCTAGAGTCTAGTACACTCTAGAATAGAGAAGTTAGAAATTGCTCATCAGATTGATAATTCCCAAGAACTTTTAGCTCAAGTCTTTGAGAAAAGAGTCCTAAGTTGGATAATTTTTATTTTGAATTTGAATTGGTCAAAGATAAAGCATAGTTGATCATGCATCAATGGTACACTTACATTTTTATCCTCCAATTTACATAGGACTTTCCACCTATTTGGACCAAGTAGTCCTCTAGATGGGTGCAAAAATCACGTAAACATTGGTTAAGAATACCATTATATAAACATATAAGTTTATACAATGGGGGAGGAATGTAATAAAGTAAGTCTATGATTGATGGGTCTGGCCGGTTCATACGGATCTGAAATCGGACATTGTTTGATCATCTGTGTATATGACCAAAGATCTCGAGTTTAGACTTACTAGAAGGTCATTTACTCTTGAAACCAAGTGATCCACTTAGCTTAGTGGTTAAGTCTCAAGGGTGTGAAGGAGGAGGTCTTGGGTTCAATCCCCATGGGACACATGGGGAGAGTATTTTGCCCAAAGAGCTCTATAGCCTTCTAGAAGCATCCACTTGAGTTAACTTAAGTTGACTGGGACACTTGGCACACATGCAATTACATGGCTGACACATGGATGGCTAGTATCCACCTGCCCAAGAAGGAAGTTCCCTAGAGAGAGTTATATATAGAGGCATTTAGTTGGGAGGAGAGTCATCTCTCTAGCACGTGGTGGTCACAATCCTCGTTCTCTTGCAAGTAGCCTCGTTTGATTGAGTATCCACATGATAACATATGATGGACCTCAGGAAAGTGTCCACATGAGGGACAATTGGAAGTGTCCAAGGACATGCAACCCCTTGGCCAAGAGGTATATATATAGGTGGAGGTGGTTGGGTGGATATATGCATATCCCAATCCTTGTGGGCTTAGATGTGGTGATCTTGATAGTTTGTTTGAGTAGGCATACTAGTCCTTTATTTAGTTTATCTTAGTTGATGTTGTGTGGAGACAATAGTGGCATCAAAGCCAAGTCTCTTTAGAGACCTTAGTAGGTTTATTTGTTAAATGTACTCAATACTCAACTCTCAAGTGACCTTAAATGATCCATGGTGCTCTGAGTTGTAAGGCCACCATTATGAGGAGAAGCCATTATGAGAGCGTGGACATTTGTGGAACCCTAACTTCCAAGTTAGATGAGGTCTATGTGTGATTGTTGATTGTAATAGATGATCTTTGTGATCCTAGCCATTAGGTTATGTAGTGCATAAAGTTCTGGGCCATTGGCATGCCATTCAAGTCAAAAATAAAAGTCATGTGGTGCCGCATGGTTCCCCATAGAACCTTGTGCCTTTTTGTAGGGCTTGGGGGCCAATTCGCCTAGCCTATAGGGTCGAGATGGTAGGACTTCTGGTCATGGAGATATTGTTGGATTGTATATTTTGTGGTCTATTTTATCTCTCTTGAATAGGTTAATCTATATCATCTCCCTTCATAAAAGCTACATAAGCATGGCCCATGTGTAGCTTTACATAGCATTGCACTCTACTAAGCCCTTCATCTAGATTCTCTTGAATAGGTTAATCTATATCATCTCCCTTCATAAAAGCTACATAAGCATGACCCATGTGTAGTTTTACATAGCATTGCACTCTACTAAGCCCTTCATCTAGATTCATCTGTGTAGCTTCATTACTCTTGGAAATTTGAGAATTTGAGTCCTCTATCTCTTAGCCTTCATCCCTCTATGACTGTGTGTTTTATCAACTCTGTCTATTGGTCTATTCCACCACATTATTATTTCTTACAAGGTATCAGAGCTTAGGAGGCTCTGAGTGGTGTAGAAGCAGGAATGTAGAGATTATAGAGGCTTCAATTAAAAAATAGAGAAGATGTTAAGTGGTGCATCATCATCTACGGTTGGTAATTAAGGTGGATGTCAATAGGAGTAGGTGGAGCACAAGCAGGAGTATCAATGATGCTGGTCATCCCAATGTTGTAGATATGACCACAAGCCTTCATGGATGGTAAGCTTCATGGTATGAATTACACCATATGGAAGTTTAATATCATTTCTATATTTGATTCATATGAGCTTGTAGAGACTATTTGCGGGACTAATCATGAGCCCCAAGAAACATCTCATCCAAATAATCTTGGTCAAGTGATTCCTCTTGATGTTGATCTTCTACGTGCGTGGAAACGTAGAAACACAGATGCACTCTGTGCTCTAGTTACAAGTACTATTGATAGTTTTAAGACTCTCATTGAGTATATTTCCAAGGCTTGTGAAGCATGGAACATGTTGAGAAATCAATATGAAACTCATAATTAGACACGGATTTAGAACTTGGAGAATTAGTTAGTAGCAAAAAGGTTTGTTGATGGGGAGACTACAAAGGTGTTTACCACTCACATAAAGAATGTATGGGATCAAATGGTAGGAGAAGGTTTACAAAAGTCAAGTCAGAAGCTAGCTCGACATTGTCTTCGAATATGTCCACCAAAGTTTGATGGTTTGGTAACTACTTTTAATACTCAAATCAAACCTCAGCCTCTAACTTATTGAATATTTTATTGCCTTACTCATGGAGGAGGAATTGCATCTCAAGGCAAGGAGTGGTGGCCAAAAAGGAGATGCCACATTCACAACAATGCCAAAGGAGGCAAAGCGGAATGCTCAAAAGATGGAGATGAAAAGAAGAATGACAAAAAGAAGTTCAAGGGTGAGTGTTTCCATTGCAAGAAGAAAGGCCATAAAATTCAAGATTGTCACATCAAGAAGGTAGAGGAGAAGAATGGCTCTTCAAAAGGTGGCAAGGGAAATGATTCTACCAACATTGCAAAAACAAAGCTTGATTTATTTGTTATGATAGAGTAGGTATGCTCCTCAGCTAAAGATTTAGGAACATATGACTCATGGGTATTGCATATTGGTGCCTCTCGTCACATGATGAGCAAAAAAGACCTTTACAATTCCTTAGACCCTCTAAAGGAACCCATCACAATAAAGGTAGGCAATAATGCAAGATGTCCTACAAAGGATGAAGGTACATTTTCTTCCATTTATTCTAATAGGGATATGAGAAAGCTTGCAAATGTGTTGTATGTTCAACAAATCAAACATAATTTGCTTTCAGTAGCTTCTATAACTAATCAAGGTCATGAAATATCTTCCCATAAGACAAGAGATAAGATTGGATAGTAATAAGAAGATTATTGGGATTGGCATAAGGAGGAACAACCTGTATGAGTTGTCCACTCTTACAGCTACTACAAGTGTGGGGACAAGTTAGCTATGGCATGAGAGACTCAACCATATTAGATAGCCTTTGATAAAGCAGATGCATCGCAGGGGTGTGGTTGCACACCTATAATCGATTACAGAGATGAAGGAACCATGTGAATCATGCATGATGGGCAAGCAACATAGCAAAGCATTTCCACAAGAAAGCAAGAACAAAACAAGCCATCCTCTAAAGTGTTGGAAGTGAGGTAGGCCCTTAGGCTCATGTCACAGGTCCATGGTTCCATAGTTCCATTCATGTACAACATTAATTCTAGCAATCTTCCATATTGACAAAACATGAACATTCCACAACTTAATCATACAGATGATGAGATAAAGATAGAGAAAGAATAGACGACATGTGTAAGGTGTTACGTAAGCCATCGCTTACTCATAGTATCAACTATACCAATGTTCAATGTACAATGTGGAAGCAAAATTCTCAACCATTCTATGTGATGAGAAATAGATGAATGAGTGAATGTACAATGTAACAAACATATTCAGATGTGTGGGCAGTAATCTGAATATACATGAGATGTGTGACCTAATAGGTTATAGAAGAGTGAATATGAGTGACTGAATGAGGAAGGATCAGTGTGAAACTGATGGTCAACAAACCTACATCTAAACTTAGGCTATGGAAGACCCTAAGTCAGATACGTGTGTGAAAAGATCACATACTTATAAAGTAGCATAGAATGCTAACAAGATTGTTGCCGAAAATCCTCAAACTCATGTGAACACACCTTCTCAAACACCTCATAAAAATATGCATAAAGCATATAAGTACTGATTCTCTTGTACCTATGCCGAATAGGACTCCTTCTGATATGAACGCCACAGCCTCCATAAACTTCAAGTAGTACCTGTGTGCATAAAGAGAATATGTACCTGAATACTTAACATAAGATGTGAATCTTATGTTAATCACCATATAATGTCTTTGAAGTAGCCCGACATCTTCTTGTAGAAGACAATCTTCAACCTAACATCTTCTTGTAGAAGATGATCTTCAAATACATCATGTAGATGGGCGATCCTCACCATCAAGCTGCTAATAATCAAGTCTTCTTGCCATGAACAAGAGATGACCTCCTCTCCATGAGCTAGAGTGTGAGCACACCCTTCATCTTCTCCAAGAAGAATCACCAAGAAGAACTCCGTAGTTGCTCCTCAACATGCTTCAAGTTAGCACCATGGCTGCCCCATGTGCTAGAAGAAACACCACCTCTACTGAGGTCCAAGCTCTAGAAAGCTTGTGTTGATCCTAGGTGAAGGATACTTAGAAGTGACCCCAAGCACTTCTTATATAGTCTTTTGTCTACCTTCCAAAAGCTTTTCAATAAAGCAATAAAGCTACGAAGAATAACGATCGCGATTCTGGAATAAATCAACTTTGAAAAGCTTCGTTGCCCGTCTTCGTTGTCTGCCTTTTATTAAAACAAAAGCATGATAAAAAAGACCTTGCGCGCTACACATTGTTGCCCGCAGGTATTGAACCATGGTCGCTGGGATCTAATATCTTAGCCACCACACCAAGTCGTTTTGTTGTTAGAGGCATTACTGGAACGCGCTACTCATGCTGTTACCGCCCGTTGATTCTTGTAGGAGGGAGTAGAATGAACTAATGACTAAACCAATAGATCATTGTTTGACCAATAAGAGATTGATTCCAACAATCCCCCCTGCAATATCATATTGGTACAATCTGAACTGTATCTGCAAACTTTATAATCTGGAAATTACCACAAGCTTCTAGCTTGTACTCTTGTACTTCAGAACTTGTTCTTCAAAAGTCTTTTTCAAAACTGAAATTGACTTTCCTTCCAAAAAACTTGAACTTGTTGAATATGAACCATAATACTTGAGAAAATATGCAAACTAGATATCCAATAGTGAACACATCAAGCAATCATTGCTTGACAACAAATGTAGCATATACTGTCTCTGCATCTGCTATCTCCTGTCTTCAAAAACCTGAAAACATACACTAGGATCCATATATTTGCATTTACCTTCCAAAAAGGTTTCTCAACGTACTTCTGCTACGTCATGTAAATACACTAAACAAAATCAGGAACTGAATCCTGGAACCTGTGACTGTCAACTCACAACGTAGTGTATTATGAACACTGCTGGTTCATCTCTGACTGTACTCAAGTCATGTCAACTCATCTCAATTGAAATCAACTGAAATATGAGTAAAAATCTATGATGTCATCATGTCTTCATCCTTTAAATCCTTCATACCTCTTTCCTTCAGAACTTGGTATAAACATATATGTGCGCATGTCTGAAATATACCTTTATGAAATATCAAGCTTCTCTTCAAATAGAACTGTGGAACCTTCTCCTGAACAGGAACATCCTAACAGGAACTTTCTCCAAATATTCTTCTTCTTCCTTCTTCTTTCAAAGCTGGAACATAAAGAGAACCTGACAAAGGAAATATAGGAATACCTGAAATAGGAATACCTGTAGGTATGACTCTGCATTCTTTTACATATGGCTTGAAAATAAGTCTTCATGTTTCATCACCCCCTGGATGACTTAACACTAGTGTCCAGTATTCTTCAAATATATCAGACTTTATGAAATGTGGAACGTCTTCCTTCATAAATCTGATGTTCAATGATCAATACCTGTATCTGAAAAAATCTCTGAACCCTTTTTATTAGCATTGTGCACATGCCAATAGCTTTCAATGTCATTCTTCAGCTTTCCAAAATCTAGAATAAGGTTAGCTGAACATAATAAAACCTTGCTGAAAGCTTTTTAGGATTCATAACCTTCTGTAACATAACAAGTATCTTCTTATATCTCTCTGTAAGACAAATCTGATAGAACCTGAATCTTTGACTTACTTCTTCCAATGTTAAGAATCTTCACAAACAAAGGATAGACAACTGAATCATAAATACTCAAGATCATGCAAGATCTATCCAAGATCAATGATCTCTCCTGTGTAGAATCTGCTGTCATCAAACCTTCATGACTGAATGTTTGATTTACTTCCTGAATGTCTCCAAGTGTCCATGCTTCTCAAAAAGTTGTAAAACTTTTCTTCAAACAAATCCTTCAAGGAATCTGCAATTCCTACTTGAAATATAAGTGGACAAACTTCTCACCTTGAGAACTCCAAAAGCTGCAAGTTGATACTTCATAACTTTCATATTTTACCCGGGTGAAATGTGATAGTACCTGGTTGATTTTCTTTTGGCTAACTCCACTTTTCAATCAAGTGATAGGATATGATGGAACACCTTTTTGAATACAAACATGTATCCAAAATTCTAGACAATCATAAAAAGTAGATTCTTCAACTGACTCGTACATCAACAAGTCTGAATTTTATGAAGTTTTCTGAAAATACTGAATGAGGTAACCTTTTCCAAACATAAAACCTCAACCCAAGTCTTCAACAACTGCTACAAAATACTCTTTTACCTCAAGAGTTAGATAAAGAAGAAATATACTTCTCTGCAACTTGTCATATACCAAGTAGCTCTGTATTGACACTCCAAGAATTCTTTGAGGGAACATATAAGCTGCCTGCTTAAAAGCTTCAACATAAAACATAACTCATACATATATGAGTTAAAACATATATCTGCTGCTTTTCTTTCTCTCAATGCAATTCTTTGTCAAATCTACTAAATCATGACCAAGTGTAATGCAAAACAAGAAACTGCTTCTTCTTTAAACAAGATGTTCTCGTAGACTTGTCTTTGGATGTAGAGGATATAATAGGAAAAGTATATGGAAAATATATGAGAAAAGGAAGCCTTACTTTTCTTTTGGAAATGATGGACTTTCTTCTTCTGCGTCTTTCTTCCACATGATGATGTCAACATCTTCAAACTTCTCTTCCATACCTTTTGTTCTCTTCATCTTGAAGTAGCAAACACTCTTGACCTCTTCAAATGAAGTTTTTCTCTTTCTCTAGTACTAAGAGTAAGAGATAAAACAAACATGGTATACAAATGGAAGTGAATATAGAAACATGTTTTACCATCTCCTCGTATCTTTGAATCAAAATGTTGTTTCAAATGTCTAAAACGACTAAATTCACCAATCGTTGTCTGAATGATGAATTGCCCTTCTAGAGTTACCTTCTCTAGATACATTTGTACTTTGATATCCAACCAACTTACAATAGAAAATTGGCTGAAAAAACTCATCTCATCTCTGCGCTTGTCTTCTTAGATGAACTTTCTTTCCATGAAAGAGATCTTCTCAAAACTCTCTAGAAAAACCTCTAGATACCTATTTTGATGTAGCCTTTAACTTTCAAATGATGAAGGCGTATAAAAGCATTCCTTGAATTTCTTCAAATCTCTTCATAACTGCTCTTCTAAGACATGACCTGCAAATGATAATCTGATAGTAGAAACTGATACCTGTGATTTGATGTTGATCTGATTTCTTCATCTTCTCTAAACTATTGTTTTTCCTTGAATTTGAAGTAGTCTTCTCTTCATCAAGTCTGGGTCTTCAAACAATACTTTTGTAAAGTATTTGCATACTCTTCCAAAAATATTCGGCTTCTAACAGATCATCAACTTCATACTCCACACTGATGAATACACATGTGACTGAATTGTCTAATTCTCAAATCTCTACTCATCTAGATTAAGTGTATATGTCAAATGTCAAATATTAGAAGATGCCTTTAAATTATATGTTGTAAATCTGGAATTCTAGGAACCTGGGATATGAATGAGCCTTAATGCATTGATGCCAAAGATCTAAAATTCTGAAACCAAAACCTTAGTGCTCTGATACCAAATCCCTAAAGCTCTGATACCAAATGTTGGAAGTGAGGTAGGCCCTTAGGCTCATGTCACAGGTCCATGGTTCCATAGTTCCATTCATGTACAACATTAATTCTAGCAATCTTCCATATTGACAAAACATGAACATTCCACAACTTAATCATACAGATGATGAGATAAAGATAGAGAAAGAATAGACGACATGTGTAAGGTGTTACGTAAGCCATCGCTTACTCATAGTATCATATATACCAATGTTCAATGTACAATGTGGAAGAAAAATTCTCAACCATTCTATGTGATGAGAAATAGATGAATGAGTGAATGTACAATGTAACAAACATATTCAGATGTGTGGGCAGTAATCTGAATATACATGAGATGTGTGACCTAATAGGTTATAGAAGAGGGAATATGAGTGACTGAATGAGGAAGGATCAGTGTGAAACTGATGGTCAACAAACCTACATCTAAACTTAGGCTATGGAAGACCCTAAGTCAGATACGTGTGTGAAAAGATCACATACTTATAAAGTAGCATAGAATGCTAACAAGATTGTTGCCGAAAATCCTCAAACTCATGTGAACACACCTTCTCAAACACCTCATAAAAATATGCATAAAGCATATAAGTACTGATTCTCTTGTACCTATGCCGAATAGGACTCCTTCTGATATGAACGCCACAGCCTCCATAAACTTCAAGTAGTACCTGTGTGCATAAAGAGAATATGTACCTGAATACTTAACATAAGATGTGAATCTTATGTTAATCACCATCTAATGTCTTTGAAGTAGCCCGACATCTTCTTGTAGAAGACAATCTTCAACCTAACATCTTCTTGTAGAAGATGATCTTCAAATACATCATGTAGATGGGCGATCCTCACCATCAAGCTGCTAATAATCAAGTCTTCTTGCCATGAACAAGAGATGACCTCCTCTCCATGAGCTAGAGTGTGAGCACACCCTTCATCTTCTCCAAGAAGAATCACCAAGAAGAACTCCGTAGCTGCTCCTCAACATGCTTCAAGTTAGCACCATGGCTGCCCCATGTGCTAGAAGAAACACCACCTCTACTGAGGTCCAAGCTCTAGAAAGCTTGTGTTGATCCTAGGTGAAGGATACTTAGAAGTGACCCCAAGCACTTCTTATATAGTCTTTTGTGTACCTTCCAAAAGCTTTTCAATAAAGCAATAAAGCTATGAAGAATAACGATCGCGATTCTGGAATAAATCAACTTTGAAAAGCTTCGTTGCCCGTCTTTGTTGTCCGACTTTTATTAAAAAAAAAGCATGATAAAAAAGACCTTGCGCGCTACACGTTGTTGCCCGCAGGTATTGAACTATGGTCGCTGGGATCTAATATCTTAGCCACCACACCAAGCCGTTTTGTTGTTAGAGGCATTACTGGAACGCACTACTCATGCTGTTACCGCCCGTTGATTCTTGTAGGAGGGAGTAGAATGAACTAATGACTAAACCAATAGATCATTGTTTGACCAATAAGAGATTGATTCCAACAATCCCCCCTGCAATGTCATATTGGTACAATCTGAACTGTATCTGCAAACTTTATAATCTGGAAATTACCACAAGCTTCTAGCTTGTACTCCCGTACTTCAGAACTTGTTCTTCAAAAGTCTTTTTCAAAACTGAAATTGACTTTCCTTCCAAAAAACTTGAACTTGTTGAATATGAACCATAATACTTGAGAAAATATGCAAACTAGATATCCAATAGTGAACACATCAAGCAATCATTGCTTGAAAACAAATGTAGCATATACTGTCTCTGCATCTGCTATCTCCTGTCTTCAAAAACCTGAAAACATACACTAGGATCCATATATTTGCATTTACCTTCCAAAAAGGTTTCTCAACGTACTTCTGCTGCGTCATGTTAATACACTAAACAAAATCAGGAACTGAATCCTGGAACCTGTGACTGTCAACTCACAACGTAGTGTATTATGAACACTGCTGGTTCATCTCTGACTGTACTCAAGTCATGTCAACTCATCTCAATTGAAATCAACTGAAATATGAGTAAAAATCTATGATGTCATCATGTCTTCATCCTTTAAATCCTTCATACCTCTTTCCTTCAGAACTTGGTATAAACATATATGTGCGCACGTCTGAAATATACCTTTATGAAATATCAAGCTTCTCTTCAAATAGAACTGTGGAACCTTCTCCTGAACAGGAACATCCTAACAGGAACTTTCTCCAAATATTCTTCTTCTTCCTTCTTCTTTCAAAGCTGGAACATAAAGAGAACCTGACAAAGGAAATATAGGAATACCTGAAATAGGAATACCTGTAGGTATGACTCTGCATTCTTTTACATATGGCTTGAAAATAAGTCTTCATGTTTCATCACCCCCTGGATGACTTAACACTAGTGTCCAGTATTCTTCAAATATATCAGACTTTATGAAATGTGGAACGTCTTCCTTCATAAATCTGATGTTCAATGATCAATACCTGTATCTGAAAAAATCTTTGAACCCTTTTTATTAGCATTGTGCACATGCCAATAGCTTTCCATGTCATTCTTCAGCTTTCCAAAATCTAGAATAAGGTTAGCTGAACATAATAAAACCTTGCTGAAAGCTTTTTAGGATTCATAACCTTCTGTAACATAACAAGTATCTTCTTATATCTCTCTGTAAGACAAATCTGATAGAACCTGAATCTTTGACTTACTTCTTCCAATGTTAAGAATCTTCACAAACAAAGGATAGACAACTGAATCATAAATACTCAAGATCATGCAAGATCTATCCAAGATCAATGATATCTCCTGTGTAGAATCTGCTGTCATCAAACCTTCATGACTGAATGTTTGATTTACTTCCTGAATGTCTCCAAGTGTCCATGCTTCTCAAAAAGTTGTAAAACTTTTCTTCAAACAAATCCTTCAAGGAATCTGCAATTCCTACTTGAAATATAAGTGGACAAACTTCTCACCTTGAGAACTCCAAAAGCTGCAAGTTGATACTTCATAACTTTCATATTTTACCCGGGTGAAATGTGATAGTACCTGGTTGATTTTCTTTTGGCTAACTCCACTTTTCAATCAAGTGATAGGATATGATGGAACACCTTTTTGAATACAAACATGTATCCAAAATTCTAGACAATCGTAAAAAGTAGATTCTTCAACTGACTCGTACATCAACAAGTCTGAATTTTATGAAGTTTTCTGAACATACTGAATGAGGTAACCTTTTCCAAACATAAAACCTCAACCCAAGTCTTCAACATCTGCTACAAAATACTCTTTTACCTCAAGAGTTAGATAAAGAAGAAATATACTTCTCTGCAACTTGTCATATACCAAGTAGCTCTGTATTGACACTCCAAGAATTCTTTGAGGGAACATATAAGCTGCCTGCTTAAAAGCTTCAACATAAAACATAACTCATACATATATGAGTTAAAACATATATCTGCTGCTTTTCTTTCTCTCAATGCAATTCTTTGTCAAATCTACTAAATCATGACCAAGTGTAATGCAAAACAAGAAACTGCTTCTTCTTTAAACAAGATGTTCTCGTAGACTTGTCTTTGGATGTAGAGGATATAATAGGAAAAGTATATGGAAAATATATGAGAAAAGGAAGCCTTACTTTTCTTTTGGAAATGATGGACTTTCTTCTTCTGCGTCTTTCTTCCACATGATGATGTCAACATCTTCAAACTTCTCTTCCATACCTTTTGTTCTCTTCATCTTGAAGTAGCAAACACTCTTGACCTCTTCAAATGAAGTTTTTCTCTTTCTCTAGTACTAAGAGTAAGAGATAAAACAAACATGGTATACAAATGGAAGTGAATATAGAAACATGTTTTACCATCTCCTCATATCTTTGAATCAAAATGTTGTTTCAAATGTCTAAAACGACTAAATTCACCAATCGTTGTCTGAATGATGAATTGCCCTTCTAGAGTTACCTTCTCTAGATACATTTGTACTTTGATATCCAACCAACTTACAATAGAAAATTGGCTGAAAAAACTCATCTCATCTCTGCGCTTGTCTTCTTAGATGAACTTTCTTTCCATGAAAGAGATCTTCTCAAAACTCTCTAGAAAAACCTCTAGATACCTGTTTTGATGTAGCCTTTAACTTTCAAATGATGAAGGCGTATAAAAGCATTCCTTGAATTTCTTCAAATCTCTTCATAACTGCTCTTCTAAGACATGACCTGCAAATGATAATCTGATAGTAGAAACTGATACCTGTGATTTGATGTTGATCTGATTTCTTCATCTTCTCTAAACTATTGTTTTTCCTTGAATTTGAAGTAGTCTTCTCTTCATCAAGTCTGGGTCTTCAAACAATACTTTTGTAAAGTATTTGCATACTCTTCCAAAAATATTCGGCTGCTAACAGATCATCAACTTCATACTCCACACTGATGAATACACATGTGACTGAATTGTCTAATTCTCAAATCTCTACTCATCTAGATTAAGTGTATATGTCAAATGTCAAATATTAGAAGATGCCTTTAAATTATATGTTGTAAATCTGGAATTCTAGGAACCTGGGATATGAATGAGCCTTAATGCATTGATGCCAAAGATCTAAAATTCTGAAACCAAAACCTTAGTGCTCTGATACCAAATCCCTAAAGCTCTGATACCAAATGTTGGAAGTGAGGTAGGCCCTTAGGCTCATGTCACAGGTCCATGGTTCCATAGTTCCATTCATGTACAACATTAATTCTAGCAATCTTCCATATTGACAAAACATGAACATTCCACAACTTAATCATACAGATGATGAGATAAAGATAGAGAAAGAATAGACGACATGTGTAAGGTGTTACGTAAGCCATCGCTTACTCATAGTATCATATATACCAATGTTCAATGTACAATGTGGAAGAAAAATTCTCAACCATTCTATGTGATGAGAAATAGATGAATGAGTGAATGTACAATGTAACAAACATATTCAGATGTGTGGGCAGTAATCTGAATATACATGAGATGTGTGACCTAATAGGTTATAGAAGAGGGAATATGAGTGACTGAATGAGGAAGGATCAATGTGAAACTGATGGTCAACAAACCTACATCTAAACTTAGGCTATGGAAGACCCTAAGTCAGATACGTGTGTGAAAAGATCACATACTTATAAAGTAGCATAGAATGCTAACAAGATTGTTGCCGAAAATCCTCAAACTCATGTGAACACACCTTCTCAAACACCTCATAAAAATATGCGTAAAGCATATAAGTACTGATTCTCTTGTACCTATGCCGAATAGGACTCCTTCTGATATGAACGCCACAACCTCCATAAACTTCAAGTAGTACCTGTGTGCATAAAGAGAATATGTACCTGAATACTTAACATAAGATGTGAATCTTATGTTAATCACCATCTAATGTCTTTGAAGTAGCCCGACATCTTCTTGTAGAAGACAATCTTCAACCTAACATCTTCTTGTAGAAGATGATCTTCAAATACATCATGTAGATGGGCGATCCTCACCATCAAGCTGCTAATAATCAAGTCTTCTTGCCATGAACAAGAGATGACCTCCTCTCCATGAGCTAGAGTGTGAGCACACCCTTCATCTTCTCCAAGAAGAATCACCAAGAAGAACTCCGTAGCTGCTCCTCAACATGCTTCAAGTTAGCACCATGGCTGCCCCATGTGCTAGAAGAAACACCACCTCTACTGAGGTCCAAGCTCTAGAAAGCTTGTGTTGATCCTAGGTGAAGGATACTTAGAAGTGACCCTAAGCACTACTTATATAGTCTTTTGTGTACCTTCCAAAAGCTTTTCAATAAAGCAATAAAGCTACGAAGAATAACGATCGCGATTCTGGAATAAATCAACTTTGAAAAGCTTCGTTGCCCGTCTTCGTTGTCCGCCTTTTATTAAAACAAAAGCATGATAAAAAAGACCTTGCGCGCTACACGTCGTTGCCCGCAGGTATTGAACCATGGTCGCTGGGATCTAATATCTTAGCCACCACACCAAGCCGTTTTGTTGTTAGAGGCATTACTGGAACGCACTACTCATGCTGTTACTGCCCGTTGATTCTTGTAGGAGGGAGTAGAATGAACTATTGACTAAACCAATAGATCATTGTTTGACCAATAAGAGATTGATTCCAACATAAAGTTGGTGCATGCTTACTTGTGCAAAAGAATGCCTATACAGTCCTTGTTCGGAACTTCCTACTCTTGTTACTCACCAATGAATATAGCAAGAAGATGTGAGTGTACTTCTTTTGCAATGAGGCTCAAGTCTTTGGTAAGTTTAAAGAATGGATTTAGCTTGTTGAAATTGAAACAGGGAAGAGGATGAAGAAATTCAATATAGATAGTGGTGGTGAGTTTACATCAACATAGTTTTAAGATTTCTGCAAGAGTAAAGGAATCAAGCATTAACTCACAGTGGCACATAGTCCTCAACAAAATGGTGTTGTAGAACATCAGAATTGGACCATCGTGGAGATAGCAAGGTGCATGTTGAAGGGTAAGGTTTGGTAAATCACTTTTGGGCACATACTGTCAACACTGTTGTCTACATCTTGAATTGAAGTTATACCAAGGCACTTGATGGGAAGACTCCACAAGAGGCCTACACTGGTGAAAAGCCATGTGTTTCCCATCTCAAAGTATTTGGAAGTGAATGCAATGTACATGTTCCAGATAGGGAGAGAAACAAGCTTCAACCAAAAAGCATAAAATGTATCTTCTTAGGACAGAGTGAGTATAAGAAGGCTTATAAGCTTTACAACCCTGAGGCTAAGAAGATCATGGAGAATCATGATGTGGTGTTTAAGGAGGAGCAATCACATGTAGTGGATGAGGAAAAGAGAGCTTTCAACTTTATCATTAAGCGAGGGGCAATCCACTATGAACCTGGCCTAAGAGATATCGTTTCTACACAAGGGAAGGAAGCATCATCTTCATATGATGAGTCTAAAATTCACCAACCTGTCATCACCCAAGCAAAAAAGCCATTGCCATGTTGGGTGAGGAAGCTCTATGATTCTGGAAACCCCATCCCACAATCACTAGAACATGTTGCAAATGGACCAAGGTGATCATAGAGAATAGAGGAGCAGAGAAGGGCAAGTATCCATATTACAAATACAACCTTGATGGCTAAGCTCATTCAATCAAACCTAAGACTGTAGGCATCTTTTAGTCTTGGAATCATTATTGAAAGTGAATCCCAATGGGAATTGAAACCTCAAAGATGAAGATGAAGTATAATATGGTCAAGGGTATGACATAAAGTGAATTCAAGAACCCATTAAGAAGGAAGATACTAAAGGATGAAGTAACTAAACTTCCAAGACTTTCCTTAAAATTCAAGTAAGACAAGTATAGTTTTACTTAAGCTACAAGACCTCTAAGTAAAAGATTTTGTTAATTGTTCTTTATCAAAGATGCCACATGGATTTTTGAAGAGAAATAACTTACAAATATTCATTCAAACAAGGTAAGTTAGACTAACTTAATCAAGGATAATGCAATCAATTGATAATACAACTAAGTGAATCGATCACTTGACTCAGACTTTTGCATTCTGGTACAAAGAAGACTTAAGAGATTGAGAAAGTGACTAACTTAAAGCGTTTTGAAGCATTATTGCTTTTGCATAAAGGAGGAACATCATCAAAAAATGAATAATTTAGTGGCTCAAGACACGAATGTTTGATACCAAATTAGATTTAGGTGGCCAGATGATGGTTTACTGAAACTCAATGAACCTTTATGAGAATCTAGTTTATCTCTTGTAAAGATTGATAGTACTTCAAAAACTTTATTTGAATGGATCTATGAAGGCTTAAAGTTTTGAGTCTCATAAGGTTTTAATTCAAATCAATTTTAGTATGTTATAAGTTTGAATAATTTCCTTTTCACTTTTTAAAGTCTTAAACTCGATTCTGATAGAAATATTTGAGTCTTTTCTAGATCAGGTTTTGCCAAATGGAATAGGTAACTGAATTAAACATCATAGATAGATGTTTTGTGTAGAACCTCTTCAATCTTGGAAGATGTTTAAGACTAAAGATGAATCATTCATCTATTGAGTTTTGATTAGTGCTCATAGAAAATTACAATAGATGAAGCAAGCTTATAGAGATGTTTTAAAAGAGTTTGAGTAAAGCGCTTGAAGAGAAAAGAGTTAGGAAATTTTTCAAGCTTTAACAATGCCAAATAAGTCAAGTCTTTGAGAAAGTGTTGATTTGCTTTGGTTGAAGTTGGTTTCCCAAGAATTTAATGAAATACTTCTTTCATGCATTCTACTTTGGAATCTAAATATGAATCGAATAGTAGTCCTTAAATTGGGAAAAAGGGTCAGAAGATGCTAGTTGAGAACTGGAATATAGTAAACGAATATCTAAGTTAGATGTTTTGTTTAACCTTAACTTAATTCTATCTTTGAAGAGAATTCTCAAAGTCTTGAACTAGTCACATATACACCTATTTTACTAGGTTCATGCACAAGTGTGCACAAAAATGGACCCATATAGCAAATTACTTGGAGATAAATATAATCCACCTACTTCATATGTTTGGGCTATGGATTCCCAATTCACAAATAACAAAACATTGAACTAGGCAATGATGTTTTAATCCACCCTTGTCATTCTTTCTATACTTTTCACTTGATTCAACTTCTCATGTGCAAAGTTATATGGCGATCAGGATGATTTGGACAAGAATTAGTCCTCACACAAATTTCCCTCTTTTTAGATACACCCTTGTGATTCTCTGCATACTTTGCACTTGATTCAACTTCTCATGTGCAAAGCTAGATGGTGCTATGCATACCTATATTGCCCCTCATGATCTTTATTCACTTGTTCTTATCTCTTATCTCTCTTCCTCCATCCCTCGATCTCTCTCTCTCTCTCTCACTCACTCTCTCCCCCCCCTCTCTATTGCAAAATCATACTCATGTGCAATGTGCAATGTGCAAATAGATAGATAGATAGATAGATACATAGATAGATAGATACATAGATAGATAGATACATAGATAGATAGAGATAGAGAGAGAGAGTGAGTGTGAGAGAGAGAGAAGGGGAGAGAGCATAGAGAGAGATAGGGGCACGTTCACACATGTGTACGTAGAGAATGTCGAACATGTACAAAAAATTAAACTAAATGAACTTAGAAAAAGAGACAAGTAGCTTACACGGTACTAGATACAACCCCCCCCCCCCCCCCCACAAACTTCATTGGATATGTCCCAAAGTGTGTGTATTTTTAGGCAAATTCTATTAATACAAAAATATTTTTCATTACAAGCAGAGGACAAAAAGTTATCCACTATTTTTACAAAAAGCACCACAAGGGGTGGTTCACATATATATAGAAAAAAAAAGTGCATGTGCTTTTATTTTGAAAATAAAAATGAATTCGTGCGTGGTTAACCCTTTAAATAAAAGGTTTCTTTTTTTCCCCTTAAATATATAATCTCAAATAATTAGAATATACCTATGCTTTCATGATCCTTGATCGGCTCATCAAAACACAAAAACATTAAATCCCTCTATCTACTAAGCATAATGCAGACAATATCACATGTTTGCACATATAACAAGATATTATCATGCATGCAATTGAATAATATAACATATAATAAATTTAATGATTCCATAAATGATAACATGCTCCTAGTTGAAAAACAACTAACCTTATTTGATAAGGATTCCCAATCAAATGTCACATCACTAAATAATAATAAGTATATTCCATGTGATAGATAAAACACATGCATAGAATTCAAACATTTGAGTTTTGAACCAAATAGTTTGATGCGTTTGTGAATGGCCTATATCATCAAGTGGTAATAATGTGGCATTAGTGATGCTTTTTGTATCCATTGAAATTTTTCCACAACATAATTTTTGTATTCTAATAATTATCTAGGATATTGATTTCCTTTTCATGTTGTACTTACATAATAATCTAGGATTTTATGAGGTATTATAATTTTTGTATCTTCTTCAAGCAATGGTGGATAATGAACAATGGGATTGATAAGAGGAGTTCCCTTGAATGGCTTTAAGAGGCTTGTCTGAAATGATTATGAATATTTCAATTGGATAGTATCTCTAATTGAAAAGAATTTTCATTAATATTTTGTATAGCTCAAAATAGACAATAATATCATGATGTTAATTTCACTTTAGGATGATGTTTGATGCGCCTTAGACTTCTCTTAATTATACATAAGCATACTAAATCATTTTCATTAATTTGTTTTGATAATTTTTTTCTTATTGACTTCGTGTAATGCAAGACAAAAGTCCATTAGGGATCCTAGATTTTTACACAATGCAATATGAAAATGCTTATAGAACATTATGATTGAGAAAATAACTTTAGAAAAACCATGATCAAGAAAAATACATTTGATGAACAATTTAGCAATTTGACATGCAAAAATTATATTTTGTGGTAGGGGAATTTGTTCATCCAAAAGGCATGACCGTAAGTTCATATGAACAACTTGAGCTCTGATAGCAATCTTATATACGTCATTGTTTCACATGCATATTTGATAATAAATAAATTTAAAATACAATAGCTCATGTTACTTTATGTTGTAGGTAATCTACTTGTGGTATTGGATATTGATTTTGAACATTTACTTTATTCAAAGCACAATAATCTATGCACATTCTATAGGTTTTATTCTTCTTTTCTACTAAAAGAACAAAAACTCCAAGAACAAAAACTCCAAAAGGAGAAGAACCAAGCTTTTATGAGTAATTTATCAAGTAAATCTTTCACTTGCCTATCTACTTCTTTTTTATACAATGGTGCATGCTATAGAATGCTTTATGTGAAGGAGCATTACCAGGAATAAGATCAATACTATGATCTAAATCTCTTCTAGAAGATATAATTGTGATAGATAATAAAAAATAAAACAGTTACTATAAAAACTATGAATTGTTTATATGAATCTAATAGTGTAGTGTTATGTTACTCAATATTATTAAAAAATACAACATCGAAAATATGGCATTTATGTTATGCACACTTTGCTTATTTATGATAACTAACGAAAATATTTGAACATCATGAACAATAGTCAAAGAAATGCATTGCTCTTTATATTTAAAACTTAGAGTATGTGTATTATAATTAATGCATGGATTATAGTTATGATGAAAATACATTCCTAGTATGACATCATATGATTATGAAGGACCAATTAAAAAATTCTGATCATTATATATATGAACCTATACAAGTTTTAATATTCCTTTTTTCACCTGTAACATTGTGTCTATTTCTTTCAAATGAAGCTCTAACTTTATAAAAAGATGAAAAAGATTTTGAGTATAATTCATTAACCAAAGATTGAGAAATAAAACCATATAAACTACCAACATCATGCATAATATAGACTTTTTATAAAAAACAAAGAAGTAATTGAAATCTCGTTTTGTGAACTCTCTCTTTATGGTATACCCAGGTTGGTGTGGAAGTTACATTCATTCTCTTGTAAGCTGAATGTCCTCTACTGGTTCAACGTCACATGATAGATGGACCGAAGTTACAAAAAATGCTAGCATAACTTCCTACAAACCCGCCTGCGTTGCAAGTCTGAATTCTCTACCTGTCATTGCAATTTGCACGTGGACGTCCTTCCAGTGTCATGACTTATGGGGGACTTCAGTGAGGAGAGTCTTTCATGGTGGCCACTATTGGAAAAGAGCAGCTGAAGTAAAGCTAATATGGGAAGTATGGATGAGGGGGGGCTAACGGTCCTGCTATGGGTGCGCCATCCAACACAAACTCCGGGTCGAATCGGAGCTCCATGTGATCACTATAGTCCCAGCAGAAAACGCAGGAGGAAGAAAAGACTTCCTGTTATTCTTCCATCCTGCATGCCCATTGGCCGTGCCCATATACGTGCTAAGAATTTCGTGACTAATATTGTAGGACTTTCTTCATGTTCACATCCTTCTCTTGTCTGGAATGCTTGCTCAGCCTTCTCTTGAGTATTTCGTACACACAATATCTGCTTACAACAAGGTGGGAAACTGTTATATTACAAGGATACTGCATTCTTATGTGCGCAAGTGCGGCTTGGAATTGCACACACTTTTAGGCAACTTTTTAGTTATTGTGCTTTCGGATGCTGGAAATCTAGGGGATGCCCACTCTTTACTGGATAAATTAGCCTATCCAAGGACCTCATCATGGAATGCACTCATCACTGCATTCATTAAAGCTGATGAACCTCTTAACGCCCTTTTTCTTTACAAGAATCTGCAAAATATTCCTCGTCTAAAATTGTCTCACCAGAATTTTCTCTTGTTATTGAAGGCTTGCTCAAAGATCAAGGACATTGATTTCGGGCTATGTATCCATGGGGAGGTTGCTCGGTTATCCATGGAGAGAGATGTTTTTGTAGGCAGCACCCTTGTTGACATGTACACTAAATGTGGAGCTTTGAATAAAGCACAAGAGGTGCTTGACAAGCTTCCAGAAAGAAATGTGGTTACGTGGAATGCCCTTATAGCAGGCTATGCAAAGTATGGGTATGGTGAAGAGGCTCTTCAGTGCTTTGATCGTATGCAACATGGAGGCATTCAACCAGATCCTGTTTCCTTTATTTGTGCTTTGAAGGCATGTGGGGCGTTTGGAGCATTAGAGAAGGGCACGGAGTTACACTCTGAGATTGAAAGGAAAGGGTTTCTATTGTTGGATGCTGCAGTGGGGAATACTCTGGTAGATATGTATTTCAAATGTGGTTCATTGAGTTTTGCGCAGGAAGTTTTTAGTAAGCTTCCAATGCGAAATGTAGTTACCTGGACTAATTTAATTGTAGGACTAACTGAGCATGGACATCTGGATGAAGCATCGAAGTGCTTTGATCAAATGCAAGGGGAGGGTATATCTCCTGATGCCGTTGCTGTACTCTGTGGTTTGAAAGCATCTGCAATACATTTGCATGATGGAAGTAGTGATGAATCGGATGTTGAGAGCAAGGAGGGGCATGACGTATGGAATTCCACTTCTTGGAAATTGGTCCATGACACAGCGATTACAGGTGCCCTTCATACAAAGTTACAGCTTACATCAGAAACACACCATTCTCATAACATCGATTCACCAGTTGGTGAGTATAAGGATCTTACATTGGAAAAGCTTTCTAATGTTGAAATTGAGGATTCAAATGCGGATGTAGCATTTTCTATTGTTGGTGATCATTTTTATCAGAGAGAAGTGAAGGATTGCAGTAGAGACTTTGATGGATGTAATAATCTTTTTATTGGCAATACTATGATGGACATGTATACCAAAAAAGGTCTCCTTCGCAAAGCAAGGAAGGCATTCGACAACCTTCAGAAACGAGATCAAGTATCATGGAATATATTGATTGCAGGCTATGCCTCACACGGTCATGGGGGTGAAACCTTGAATCTTTTTGAGGAAATGGAAAGGGATGGATTCCTTCCAGATGTTGTTACTTATGTTTCTATTCTAAAAGCATGTGGTGCAATTGGGGCCTTGAAGATAGGTCTAAGGGTTCATGGTGACATAATAAGAAAGGGCTTATTAGAAGCTGACCTTGTGATTGGCAGTGCATTGCTGGACATGTATGCCAAATTGGGGTGCCTTGCAATGGCCCGTAATGTGTTTGACATGCTTCCGATCCAGAATGTTGTTGCATTCACAGCACTCATGACAGGATATACTAGACATGGGTTTGGGGAAGACGCAATTAAGTTATTTGACCAGATGGCAGATAAGGGCATTTTTCCAGATGCAACCACAGTTGTTAGCCTTCTTAAAGCTTGTATCAACATTGGTGCAACTGATAAAATTGAGGAGATACATGCTGAGATGGAAAGGAAAGGTTTTCTGGAAAGTGATATGACCCTGGCAAATGCTTTAATAGATACTTATTCCAAGTGTGGTTCACTTTTAAAGGCACAGAGTCTGTTTGACGTTCTTCCATTTCGTGATGTTGTTTCTTGGAACTCACTGATTGCAGGATATGCTGGACATGGACTTGGTGAGGAGGCTCTAAAGTGGCTGCAGAAGATGCAGCTTGAGGGGCTGACACCAGATGCTGTGACCTATGCAACTGCCTTGAAGGCCCACGGCATGATTGGGGACATGAATAAGACCGAAGAAGTACTTGCTGCCATTGAAAATGAAGGAGTTTTAAAAGGAGATATTTATGTTGGTAGCATCTTTGTGAATTTGTATGCCAAATGTGGTTTGCTTGCTGAAGCATGGGAAGTGCTCAATACATCTTCAGTTCAAGATTCTAGTCTCTGGAATGCCTTGATGTCTGAGTGTGTTCTAATTGGTTGTAATGATTATGCATTAAATCTCTATAAACGGATGTACCTTCAAGCTATTTTACCAAGCAGTGTCACATTTGTTTGCAGTTTAAGAGCTTGTGGCAATACAGGAGCAGTCAAAGATGGACAACAGTTGCATGCAAGAATATTACAGGTGGCTGATATGGGAAGAGACCTCACTGTTTGGAATACAATGATTAAGATGTATGCCAATTTTGGTTGGCTTTCTGTTGCGGAGCTGGTACTCAAAAGGCTTCCAAACCGAGATGTAGTATCCTGGACAAATCTCATTTCAGGGTATATTGAACATAACGATTCTGGAGAGGCATTCAGATGCCTTGAGCATATGCAAATTGAAGGGGTCTCACCTGATGCTGTCACAGTAGCTTGCTGTTTGAAAACTTGCTGCGATACTCTAGCCTTATTTAATGGCCAAGAACTGCATTGCGAGATTGTTAGGCAGGGGTCTTTTATTGGAGACCTTGTGGTAGGAAACACTCTTGTATATATGTACGGCATATGTGGCCACCTTACACTGGCCATAGAGGTTTTTGAAGGTCTTCCTGATCATGATGTGATTTCATGGAATGGATTCTTGAGTGTATATGCTCAGCAAAGGTATACCAACAATGCTTTCAGCATCTTTGAGAGAATGAAAGCATGTGGGATCGGCCCTGATGACTCCACCTTTTTGATTTTGCTCAATTTATGTAGCCAATCTTGTCTGTTCCATCAAAGCCAGACCTACTTCGAAGCAATCAGCAAACAACTCAGTATGCCACCCACATATAGGCACTATGCATGTATGATAGATTGTCTTTGTCATTGTGGTTCATTGACCAAGGCTTTGAACATGATTGAGAAGGTGGGTGTCCATTATTGTCCTCCTGTATGGCGCTCTGTGTTGAATGCTTGTAGGTTCTGGGGAACTACGGATATAGCAGAAGAAACTTTTAATAGAACATGGCTTTTAGATAATAGGGACCCTTCCATGTATGTGCTACTATGTCAGATCAAGCAAGAGAATCAAATATGAAAAGAATGTCGAGCAGTGTTTCACATTACTGCCCATTAAGATCATTATGGATGAAGTGCTTTGGTGGGTGATGGTTGTGTGAAAGGGATTGAGAGAAGAATCCGATTTTAACATTGGCAAAATTACACCTTATAAGGACTCGTGCAAATTCTGGTGTGGGTTTACAATATCTATTGTTGTACTTTCCAAAAAAGCCCAGTTCATGGATAGATGTAGCAGTAAATATGGTCAATGTTCATAAACAGAGAGCCCAGATTTGTATGTTGGGCGATGAGGTATCCTTTGGATTTTCTGTACATGAGACTTAAAGTTGAGAAGGTAGTCCAGTAAACGCTCCCATATTTGAGCCAATGAAGTGCATGAAAGACTCCTTCCTGCCTTGTATAATATTTTTTGTTGTTTGAAATATGATAATTGTATGCTCACTCAAAATTTTTAATGATTGCCATAAAAGAAAGGAATAATACTGGGACCTAGGTTTTGGACTGGCGTATGTGTACAAAGCTGATAAACCTAATGTTTGGCAGAGGTGGCTTGCACGTTTGTAAAGTAACCATATTGTACCGTCATTCCTCATTAGGTAAAAACAAACTGAAGATTGGAATCCTTTCAGAGAACAGATTCTGTTGATGTTTAAATCTTTTAAATTTGGATTTGCATTCAAGTCTAAAAGAAATTCAACCAATGAGAATACTCAATGCATTTTTTTGGTTGCATCATTTTTTGAGTTCAGTTTTACTCTCTCTCTCTCTCTCTCTCTCTCTCTCTCTCTCTACACACACACACACATGCACGCACAGGTGCACACACACACACACACACACACACATTTGTATGTATGTATGCTTCGTACAGGCATGTGTTTATTTTTATTTTTTTGGGAAAGGGGAACTTTCATAGCAGGAGAACTTGTATAGCTAGCCCATAGGCAGAGTATTTACAGAATTATCTAGAGTCCACTAAAACAATGTATGTACTGTTGGATCTAAGTGCCTCGTTCTGTTTCAAAGAACTGCTCAGAAGTTGCTAAAACAATGTATGTACTGTTGGATCTAAGTGGCTCTTTCTGTTTCAAAGAACTCCTCAGAAGTTGCTAGTACAGAACTATTAGTAGAATGAAGCCCATGAGAATGTTCTTTTTTCCGAAAATACGGGTGTAAATTTGGATTTCCAAATGAACCAAAGGACCCAAATCCATTATTGTCTGCAGATCCAAGCTGTGGCAGAGTCTGTGAATTGGTAGAGTCAGAAAGTGAACTTTTAAGCCGATAAACTGGGTACCATTCTCTAAGTTTATTTTTCAAATCTTCCCATTAGTCTCGAACTTGCAAACAATTCCAGAAAATATGTTTTAGGGTTTCTTGAGGCACCCTGCATCGTGGGTAGGGAAATCTCATTGTTGAATGATGCCTCAGGGATGCACCTTTTTTTAATGCATTGACTGTCAGTTTCCAAAGGAAAGTTCTGTAGTAAAGTGGGAGCTTCACTTTCAATCCTTTTATCCACCATTTTTGTAGCTCCCGTCTTTGATTGTAGGTGATAGAATCAAGTTATACCTACAACAACAAACACAAGCAAACATGCATATATACAACCACACAACACATATACTAACATGTACACATACAAACACAAAGACATACTATTGTACGCACACTAATTTAAACATGTAATCACACTATCACATACACATACTAACACAAACAGGTTTACGTGCTTATACCATTCACAAGTACATTAATTTACTCATATTATACATGAAGACACTCATATGAAACACAAATACACTTACACACTAACTACTATACATAACAAACTTATATTATACGTAAGCATACTAACATAAAATACACTTCCACACAATAATGGCACACGCGTAACTTCCTAAATATATGCACCTCGTACACATACAAACTAATGCATACACCTAAACTCTATACATTACATACATCTCTCTCTCTCTCTCTCTGTTACACCTCTCTCTCTCTCTCTCTCACACACACACACACACACACACACACACACACACACACAAAATCTCTCTCTCGCTCTCCCTATTCCTTTGATTTCTTGCTAATGTAAGTGTAATTCTAGTTATCCTCTCTGTAATCTTCTTCCATACTTCACTCACACACACACACACACACACACACACACACACACAATATATATATATATATATATATATATATATATATATATATATATATATATATATATCCAAATAATTTATCTCGTATTGATTGTATATCACCCACCTCTAACGCTATAAATCTAATTGCTTTTAGCTCTCCATCTCTCCAACTCGTCATAAAATCTACTTCTTTGATGATATCCCTCGTATGAATGAACCCTATGCAGGGTGGGTTCAGATAGAGCGGCACATTTTTGCTGACCCAGTTTGAGTTCCACACTTATATATATTATACGTAAGCATACTAACATAAAATACACTTCCACACAATAATGGCACACGCGTAACTTCCTAAATATATGCACCTCGTACACATACAAACTAATGCATACACCTAAACTCTATACATTACATACATCTCTCTCTCTGTTACACCTCTCTCTCTCTCTCTCTCTCTCACACACACACACACACACACACACACAAAATCTCTCTCTCGCTCTCCCTATTCCTTTGATTTCTTGCTAATGTAAGTGTAATTCTAGTTATCCTCTCTGTCATCTTCTTCCATACTTCACACACACACAATATATATATACATACATACATATATATATATATATGTGTATGTATGTATGTATGTATGTATATATATATATATCCAAATAATTTATCTCGTATTGATTGTATATCACCCACCTCCAACGCTATAAATCTAATTGCTCTTAGCTCTCCATCTCTCCAACTCGTCATAAAATCTACTTCTTTGATGATATCCCTTGTATGAGTGAACCCTATGTAGGGTGGGTTCAGATAGAGCGGCACATTTTTGCTGACCCAGTTTGAGTTCCACCCTCCCTTGTTCATAGAGGGTGGCATCTTCTATTTAGAAAACAAATTTATATATCATGTTTTATAATTTACGTTTTTATTTTTACTTCCCTTTTTGTTTATGCTCTTCTTTTAGTGTTTTCCTATATTATTAGTATTATTATTTATTTTATATTACT
>CM035440.1:131495377-131712877 GCA_020310875.1 Ceratopteris richardii | reverse complement strand
GATTTCCTGAAGTCCAATCATTGATCTAGACCTATCAACTTCACTCCATCCAAAGCTTTAGTCATCATGTCCACACATTATTGTTGAGTAGATACATAAGAGGGCTCAATTTCTTTTCTTGTAATTTTCTCCCTAACATAATGATAATGGAGTGCAATGTGTTTGGTCCTAGCATGATAAATGGGATTAGTTGCATGATGCAAGGAATTCATGTTATCACCAAATATATGGGGTGTAGATGAATTCACTCCCAAATCTAAGTATAGTGTCTTAATCCACATAATTCCTGAGTTGCATTGGCCCAACCTCTATATTCAGCCTCTATAGATGAGGAATCAACAAGATTGCTTCTTTGATGTCCAAGAGATAAGATTTGAACCTATAAATGAAAAATATCTAGAAGTACTTCTTTTGTCATCTTTTGATCTTGCCCAATCTGCATTAGAGAATAGCTTGATGTCTACATCATAGGTGTATGATTAGAATATGAATTCTTTCATTGTGCCTTTCAGATGTTTGAGAATCCTTTTGGATTCCTCCATGTGTGGCTTCCTAGGTGTATGCATAAATTGGCTTAAAATGCTTACACTATAACATTTATCTACTCTAGCAAGAGTAACATAGCTGTGACTTCCCATAAAGCTTTGATAGCTTGTCACATCTTCAAGTAATTCACCTTCATGAGTGCTTAGATTTTTACTTCCATGGTGTACCTAAAAACTTATCTCCTTTGTAGATCTTCTAAGGGTTTGTTGAGAGGATTCTGCAACATACCTCAAACCTTGTACCTTGGCTTTACGTTTAGAGTTCCATGAGTTGATCTCTGTCCTTGGAGTCTAATTCTTCCTCCAAATCATATGAAAAAATGATATTCTTGCAATCATCTTCAAACCAAGATTTTTTTCATCAAAACATACATCTCAACTCACTATGAAACCTTCGGTGCTAGGATTCTATAGTCCATAACCCTTTTGATTTAGTTCATAGCCTATAAAGACACATTTCCCTATCTTAGGATCACATTTACCTATGATTACACAATGCATCCAAATATCCTACAATGATCTAACCATGGTCTCCTTCCGTTTCAAGCTTCATACGGAGCCATTCCATTCAAAGAGTTTGAGGGCAACCTATTTATGAGGTAGTTGGCAATTGATATTCCTATCTCCATAGGTTATGTGGTAATTTCTTCCCATTCAACATGGACCTTGTTGGTTCCACAATGGTCCTATTTCTCCTTTCTACTACTCCATTCTACTACTCCATCCTACTTAGTTGTGTATCTGGTGGTTATCTCTCTTAGTTTCCCTATCTTGCAAGTATGAATCAAAATCATGGGAGAAGTATTCTCCCCCTCCATTAAACCTTAGTATTTTTAGGGTTTTACTTCTTTGATTTTCCACAAGGTTTAGATACTTCTTAAAACACAAAAACACTTCATCTTTATGCTTCATGAAATAACGTATGGTCCATCTGCTACAATCATCTATGAATGATACATAGTACCTTGATCCTGAGATGGATGGCTCTTTGCTTGCTCTACAAACATCTGTGTGCACAAGCTCTAGAATGTCTCCATGTATGTACCCCTTCTTTGTGAATGGTTGCCTATGAGATTCGCAAATTGACATGTAGTGCACTTGTAAATCATATATTGCTTTGGAATGTTAGGTAGCCTAAGCACACTTTGATCTCTACCAATTTGCTTTAGGGCTCTTTCCCAAATGTTAGTTAATCTAAGCACACTTTGATCTCTACCAATTTGCATTAGGGATCTTTCCCAAATGTGAGCCAATATTTAATGCCAAACCTCTAACTCTGATAGGGTTTGAGTACCATAATTGAACAATGCTATGTTCCTAGTGTCTTAGAGTTCAAAAGTGAACAATCGACATGTCTTTTATCCTTTGGCTATCCTCTTGAAACCTTGATATGGATCCTCTACATAGGATCCATGCTTTGTGAACCTTACATGCAAGCCTTTCTCCACAATTTGACCCACAATTATCAGGTTTTTAGTAGTACTAGGTACATAGAGAGCTTTGCAACAAACTCATATTACCATTCAAAGTCTTTAGATTTCCAGTCTTCTCCATAGGGTGCCTTATTTTATCTCCTATTTGGATCTCATTCTTATTATTTGGATCTTCCAAGTTTGAAAAGCTACATCACTTGCTACATAGTTTGAGCATCTAGAATCAATATAGAACACATACTCATCCGATTTACCTTCTTTCATTGTCATGTTCATGAACAAGAGTGAATCCTCTTGGGACTGATCATCATTGTAGTTGTTATCATCTCTCTTCCTTTGTAGCCTTCTTGGTAGTTTTTGTTGTCGTTACTAATGTTCTATCCATATGAAATGTTGTATCTGCCTCCAGGAGCTCCATATCCACCTCTGTTGTATCCTCTTCCTCTTCGGTTCCTTGTGTTCTTGAAACAATGCTATGTAATGTGGTTGGTTAATCCACATATGGTACAAGATGAGGATCTTTGATATCTCCCCTTACCTTGTGTACAACCTCTACCTCTTCATCTTGAGCTTCTACCTCTACTTGCAAAGTTAGCTTGGGAGGTGCTTCCTTCATCATTAGAATATTTTCCTTTTCCTTTGGCATATTTACCTTTTAAAGGGTAGAGGATTGATTAAATTTTTGACTCTCATCATTATTCATAAGTTTGACCTCATAAGTAGAGAGTTGTCCCATGAGAGTGTTGCAGTCTGACACCTACATATCCATGTACAAGTCCATGGTAGTGGTGAATGCTTCCCACTTGTTATCAGCCTTGATTCCATTGATGAATTGCCTCACAATTTGTTCTTCATCTATAATCTCTCCAGTGCTTCCTAATTGATTTGTAATGCCCTTCACCTTGGTGACAAAGTCAGTGAAACTTTGCTTGGGTTGCTTCTTGAGTGATGTGAAATCCATCCACAATTGGTTCTTTCTAGCCTTGGTGCTTGAAGAGAAGAATGCTTCTAAAGAATTCTAGGTCTCTTGTGATGTCTTAAAAATCCTAATATGAGGAACAAAGAAATCAGATATAGATTTTAGAATGTATGACCTTGCCAAAGCATCGTTTCCACACTATGTGTTTAAGCTTTCTTGGTCCTCTTGAGTTGGTTGTCTTTTGGTTCTGAGTATAGGCATCAAATCATCTCCATAGATATATCCATAGATATTTCCCCCTTGAAATTATGCATCCATCCTTAGATACCATGTTGAGTAGTTTCTTTGATCCAATTTTTCAATTGAAGAGGGGAATCCATCACCCATAATGTCAAGACTATGATTATGCTCTGATACCACTATGAGGAGTGATGGGCAATAAGCAGAGATGAGAGGTTTTCACTAGGAATCTTTAGTAGACTTCCTAATCTTCCATTATGTGCAATAATATCCATATGGTACCTTGGAACATGAATATGAAAGGTTTACTTCAAAATAGTTAACTTCTAAATAGTGCACATATAGAGAAAACCTTTTATTTATGGAAGAAGGCACATAGATATTCACTTAGAGTTCACTGCCTACTAGGAGTTGACCTGAATACTTTTGCAAAACTTTAAATTAAGTGATAAGTGAGCTAATACAAGTTATTTCATGAATTTAGAAGGACTATTTTGAGCAATATGTATAAGAAGTCAGGGGGGTGATCTCGAGATTTTGAGAAGATGAAGATGTACTAACACAATCATAGAGATCTATTCATATCTCAATGTACACAACTCCAATGACCACAAAAAGTTTTAGGCACACTTACAAGCGTGCTGTCTTCATGCTCCAATCGATAATCAAGAAGAATGAGACCATATACATACTTCAATAACTAAGAGAAGTTGTCAGACTTAGAGAAATGTAGTGCAACAGTGAACAATAAGCAATGCAGATGATGAGACTTGATGTAAATGATTGTTAAGTAAAGTATGATACATATGAGTGTTGGAGGATTCTAAAAAATTTGAGCTAAGCACAATGTTCACTCTAATTAGTGTGATCTACTGATTGATATACCAAGACCAAGTAGACATCTTATATGTACACTTTTTCAAAAGTGATTGTTGGTTGGATTTACCTAATATTCTTCCATGATTTTAGGAGTTAAATTTGAATTTTTAATTCAAATAGATTTGTGGGATTTGGTTCTCAATACATCCACGAGAATCTCTCTTAAGTTACATTTTTACTTTTGGAAAAGAGAACATCCTCTTTTAACCTTAAGATTCAATCAAATAAAGAATGTGTATACATAAGGCTTTAACTCAAAGTTAAATGAAGTCCAATGTTTATGGTCAAACACTTAGGATTGCCACACACACCAACAAGAAGGACCTAGAGAGTAGAATAAAGTTTAGCAAGTTTTAGAATTGTTAAAGGGAATAGATAGACGTGCACACTAAGAGATGGTATCAAGGGGGAGTTAGGCTCTAGAGGGGTGTATTTGAGCTGTGAAACCACTAATAGAGGGGAGAGGATTAAGATATCAATGCTAATAGCGCTTCCATTTGGTGTAGATTAGCAAGAGTGGTTAATAATGAGAAAATTATCCAAGCAGATAGAGTGAAAGGCCGTCCACATAACTTTCTACTTAGAATTCTATTCCTTCACCCATCCCCACACCACTTTGCATGATGCAATAAAGAAATCATATCACACACATACCCTTGAATCCATATAGATCTTGAATGGAAACTGGTAGAGTGATTTGTTCTTGGGAAAAAGCAGCATAGGTTCTTCTTTAACTTATTTATGCACTTGAGATTTGGGCATATACTTGGAAGTAGATGAGGTGCAATCTCCTCAATTGAGAGCACTATGAATTGTGTGTATTTGGCATACTCAAATTCTTGCACCTCCTTGAAGTTTTCCTCTACAAACCTGCTTGTAGCCGCTATATATTTAGATGGACCTAGTAGATTGATTGTAAAACTTAAGGATATGAGAGCAATAGATGTTATCTCTAAGAAGATGTTCAAGTTTGAAGTTGGATTGTATGTAGATAAGAAAGGGAGTCTCTATATGGTAACTAATCATCTTGAAAAGACCAATGATATGGGTGGATGACATTCCACCTACTAACTCTAGTGGAGGGGAAGAAAAAACTACCACAACTAGGAAAAATTTAGTAGCAGTTAACATGCTGAGAGGTGACCATAGTCCTCAGGATGATGACTTGATTGAAATCTACTTAACTAAGGGATCAAACAAAGTCATGTATGAACCTCCACCCATTAAGGGAGTTGTTCCTAGCCTAACTACCATCTATTAGTTGCATGATCCTAAGGATCCAATGCGAGTCACATACTTGGATCACTTGAGGGGGAAATATAGGGAATTTCTAGAATCTGAGAAATGGTACAATAAGCATTTTGTTTTAAGGAATTCCCCTCTAATTATGGAAATCCGAATGGGAATCAAGGTAAATCAAGGAACCTAACTTAGGGAAATTCTCATGGACTAATTTCCCTCATCAATCCCAGATGCAATTCACTCCATCAATTACAATTTCTATGATAGACCCTATATTGGGAGGACCATTACCCGTTAGACCACCCTTCCCAATCAAACCACTAGTGGTTGATGGACAAGGCGTGCCTACATTGGTTCAAGTGTTGCCAAGACCAATTGATGGAGGCAGAAGACTGAGACCTTCACAAGTAGTGAAGTGCATGAAGAACCAACTATGATGCTTTGGGAGACCCTTATGAACACATGGAAGAATTTAGGTAAGTATTGAGAGCAGATCATTTTCATGAGTTTCTTTGTTCAATACAAAGCATTTAACTTTCAACTGGTAGGCCAAACCTTGGCTTGATTCCAACCATTGAATAGGGTGAATTTTCCAAACATAGAATGGCTTCTAGAATAATTCATTGGTGATTTTGCAAAGAAGGGAATTAAAATAATTCTTCCTCTTTGATTCATAGTTTTAAACAAGTCAGTCATGAAATTTTGAGATTAGCAACTAGAAGATTCAAGCCATATTTTAATAAGTTCCATGAGCTAGAGTGACCTACCCAATTTGAAGATGATTTCCTTGTTTCTTGATGTTTTACTAAATGGGGGGCCAAGGACATTGGTCAATGTAAAGTGGCTTTAATAGTTAGATGCATGTCTAAAGAAGTGTATCAACATAGAAGGCAATCTAGCTAATGACCTTGAATTAACTTAGACATCTTGAGGTTAGAAGAATCTTCTAGTGTCACATCTTCAAATATTCCATCTACGAAGGAGCTAACAAAATTGGTAGCCAAAAATATTGGGGTGCAAAGTCACACTGATTCTAATTAGTAACCTCCTCACCATATGAGGGTACCAATGTTCAGGAGATGTCTGCAATGTGGCAGAGACCATTGAACTCATGCTTTCACAAGGAGAGGATCCTCCAACCCATTCTCATTCACAAGTGGAATAATACATATTCTAGGAGCAATTTATTATTGCTAGATTGAGTAGAAATACAAAAATTACACCACAAATAACTATTCTTACAATAGATAATACGTAAGACAACCCCAACAATACCAATATAGACCATATGATTATCCACCAAGAGAAAAACCTAGGGAACCTCCTAGGTATCAACAATATCAAGGTCCTCCACCTATTCAAAGAGCTTATGAACAACAAAATTATCCACCCCCATAGACAATCTTAGGACATCAGCCATCACATCCACAAAATGTAGTACCTATTAGGTATACTCACTTAGAGGAGAATCGAGAGAGGCTGTGCTTGTGTATCCTCTGACTAGCAATGATTTGGCTAACCAAGCATATGATCAAGAATACATAGAGTACTATTAGTATGAGAATGCTCTAACAGAATATGAAGTTTTTTATGAACATCAATATTATGACTGTGAGGACTATCTAGATCTACGAAACTAAGTATACCAATGTGATGTGTGTTACTCCTAGCACGTTTCCTTTGGTGCATCAAAACATGAGATCCCCTATGCCTAGAGGACCATGTTACCATTGTGAAGGGGATCACTTCATTTGGGATTTCTTTTTGCCCAACCCACAACCAACTAAGACATGAGACGGGTATTGTACTAATTGTGACAAGGACCATCTCTTTAGATACTATCCAAAAAACCCATCTAAGGTGCGGCCTCCTACAAAGACCAATGTGATTGATGTGATTCATCCTTTAGGTCATAATAGGGAGAGTATAGACTAGTAAAGGCCATTACTAAGGCCCAATCTAAGAGGAAGAAATCAAATATGAGTGAGAGGGATGCCACAAGTTCCATGAGTCCAATACTAAAGGATCCTCTGCTTATGATATTTCATGAATCAATTGAGTCGTTCGAGTAGCTTAAAAGTAAAAAAGCTCAAAAATGGAAGAATCAAAGAGAGAAGATTAGAAGCAATTGGGCAAAGTGGCTTAAAGAAGCCTTAGATGAAGAAGGAAGCTTTCAACCAAAGTAGAATCCTTCTCAACATGATGTAAGTGAGATAGTTGGCATAAAGAGACATGAAGTGATGGAGAAGCAAATTGAGAACCAAGCTGGATCAATTCCAATCGATCCAAAGCCTAAAGTTTTAGACATGCTCTTAAAAGTATATGAATAGAAAATAGTAGAAAGGCCAAGCCTTGAGTAGCACAAGAAGTGCTATAAAAGAGGGAACTTGGAAAAGGAATATCTAGAGTTTGTAAAATATTGATAGAAGTTGCTCAAAGATTACTAGAAAAACCATCAACCCTCATTTTAGATAAGAGAGTTCTAGAATAAAGATTCTAGGAATGTATTCAAAATAAAGAATCTAATGCACATGGGAACAAAAAAAAAGGACAACTCTAGAATGCACCTCAAGTAGGAACTCAACTAGATGGTGAGGAGAGAAATATAAAATCTATGGTCCCAGAAGTGGATGAGTCTTGGCCTCAAGAGTTATGGGCTAAAGTAAACAAGCCTAAATGGAAGAAGAAAGGGGAAACCAAACCTCCATTCATGGAAGTAGATGCCATGAAATACATACCTCCTTTGAACTTATCTTTGAGTTAGAAGATGATTTAAAGCAGAGTGTGGGTGAGGATGATGCTATCAACCTACAAACTCTACCTAAGTACATAAGAGGGTATGAACAAAACTTAGTCTATCATCATGCACCCACTATGCGATATAAGCAACCAAGATCAATAGAAGTAGATAAGCTTGTATCATAGACTAAGTTAAAGAAAGCCAAATTTTGGTGTACTTTAACTCTAGAAGAACTATTGAAAATTAGATCTCAACTATGGAATAAACTAGCAGGAAAACTAAGAGAAATCATCTAATATGGAAACTAAGTCTACATGAGAAGATCAACCAATAGCCAAAGTGTTGATATATAAATTTGGATAACTCAATGAAGGAGATGAAGGAAACATTTGTCTCCTAATCACCTTCAATGGATACGTCACCAAAGTGATTTTAGAAACTGGTGCACATGTTGGCATAGCCACTAGATAGATATGCGAGAAGTGGGGAAAGCGTGCCTTAAAACTGACTCGAATGAAGCTACAATTGGTAGATGGTTATGTACAAAACCCTTTAGGCTTATTAGAGAATGTTACATTGACCACATGCAAGGTAGAATTTGTGCACATATTGGCTATAGGTCAACTTGAAAAGGCAAGAAGCTATGAAATGATCTCTGGGAGACCCTTTAAGGATCAACTAAAGGTGGTGCAATTGAGGAAAATATTCCATGTATCTACAAAATCAAGAAGCCACTACAAAAATTGATCTATACAATTTCTCATATAGAGATATCTACCCTTCCCAATGGAATATAGTACATAAGCAAATGGATGAATTTTCTTTTGACCACATAGACTTAAGTGATCAATCTTGAATGCATGAAGATACACACTTATGGATATGCAAGGAAACCAAGGGAGAAGAGAAGAGACTTCAAATTTTTATATGAATGAGTGGAGAAGAGAGTAATAGAGGATCCAACCTATATGCCACAAGGTTTCCCTAATGAGATCGTTGAACCATATGGGTGGATGGAAATTTCGGTCACATTAGATGTTGTGTAAATGAGTAAATGAATATGATAGAATGCATAGACAAGGATGGATTCGACATGAGCCTCTTGATGATCATGATATGGGAGGAAGAATTTGACCAGGAACAAGTTTATTTAGATTACAAAGAAGAAATTATTATCATGGATTGTGAATATGAATTAGATGAAGCATACTTAGATGCAATAGGAGCATTCTATATAAGCCCACAACCAATGCAATCTAATGTATTCACATTGGAAGAGTGTCTTGAGAACTTAAATCCTAAATCAAAAGAAGTAGAGCAAGAAGGTCTTACTAGAGAGTCTTTTGAATCCCCAAAAAACTTCAAAAGATATGAAGCAAAGGAAAGCATGATATCTATTCAGATTCCTAAGAGAGAGGCTATAGATGGAGTGACATATGACAATAAAGAGAAAACAAGAAAGTGCTAGTATCCAAGGAGGGTGATGGAGATAAATGCACTTTCATAGATAAAGATATATCAAAATGGGAAGAACAACAATTGATAGAATTGTTCAGGGAGTATAGGGATGTCTTTGCATGTAATTACATGGATCTAAAGGGAGTGGACCCAAAATTATGCTCTCATAAGATTCTAATGATTTCAAAAACTAAGACATCAAGCCCACAACCAATGCAATCTAATGTATTCACATTGGAAGAGTGTCTTGAGAACTTAATCCTAAATCAAAAGAAGTAGAGCAAGAAGGTCTTACTAGAGAGTCTTTTGAATCAAAATCAAAAGAAGTAGAGCAAGAAGGTCTTCTTTTGAACTTAATCCTAAATCAAAAGAAGTAGAGCAAGAAGGTCTTACTAGAGAGCAAGAAGGTCTTACTAGAATTGTTCAGGGAGTATAGGGGTGTCTTTGCATGTAATTACATGGATCTAAAGGGAGTGGACCCAAAATTATGCTCTCATAAGAATCTAATGATTTCAAAAACTAAGACATCAAAGAAAATAGCCTATACATACAGTAATGTATTCTCAACAAAGATTAAGGAAGAGATAGACAACTTGATTGCTATAGCATTCATTTATGAGATAGAGCACACAAAGTGGACATCTCCTATAGTGGTAGTCCTAAGAAAAATGAAAAAAATAATGGTATACATTAACTTAAAGAAAGTAAATGCAATTAGTATTCACAATAGTCCTCTCCCTATGATTGATCATCTATTGGAAAGAGTCGTAGACAAAATCATACTCAATCAGGAGAAAGAACCATTATACTAACTTGCCAATAGCACAAGCCTTGTTGATAAGGTATACTAAATTTTGATGGTCTTCAAAGTTATAAAATTTATCTGTGAGTAAATAGTGTATGAACTTTACTCTATAGACCATGCCTAGTCTCTCTCTCTCTCTCTCCCTCTCTTGATAGTCATACAATATCTTTCAACAAAGATGAGTTAGTGACTCACATATATAATTGGGAAGTATATATTGCCATAATTAGAAGATTGTACTAAGATGCAACCAATCACAAAATTAGAAGCATCTACATGGCTGTTGAATGGATTGTTCCAATACAGAGCCTTTAATATGGGTGTTGATATGAGAAGCCTTTTGAGATCTTGGAAGCAACTCTCACACTCTTCCATCCACTCGAAATTCTTTAAAGACCCATACATCATCTTAGCAATGGTTGCATACATTTATATGAAGTGTTTGTAGTATCTACAATGTCCCATAAAAGCTTGGGCTTCTTTGGCATTCATGGTTTAGGTATCTCATCTTTTGCTATTACACAGCTATGGTGAGGCCCAAAAAATCTTCAAATCTATTCTCTGGTTACCCATTTTTTAATATAAAACCCTTGTGTTTTTATCTACCCTTGTACAAATCCCTTAAAATTTTGTAGCAAGAAGAGTTTTAGATATTCAAGGCTTTGCTAGAATTACTTTGTAATTGTAGGGAAGAGTCTTCCCTCAAAAATATCACAGGAAAGTAGATTTTTAAAGTTTTTTCTTCTATTTTTTAGGACCCTTATCAAATAAAAAGGGAAGGGTCTTGAGAGAAGCCTATATAAAGGTCAAGACCTCACCTATAAAGAGACTTTTTGCTAGTGCGATTAAGAGAGATTTTCTTCTTGCAAAATTTGTGCACAAAATTTCATGGCTTCTTAGTGACTTCTTCTTGCTCAATATCTCATGTATGATACTTTCTACTTGCTTTCTTTCATGTCTAATATCATTAAACTATTGTTTTAGTCTTTTCTCACAATTACAAGTTGTTTTGTGCTAAGTTTTTGTGTTTATTGGCACACTGCAACCATTTTTGGCTCTTTATAGAGCTATATATGTTGTTTTTTTGTTAATTTTTCCTACTGTATCTTGTAGATATTTTCATTACTTCTTTAAAATGAGTCATCCTATGCTCAATTTGGACAAGTAAAAAAGGAGATATGACCTTTTTTTGACTAGATGTATTTTGATTGCCTGGGTGATCCCAACTTGGATTTGGAGATGATGATGAAAATGATCCATCTTTTTGATCATGGGGTGTGAACTTAACCATTTTTAATTTTGGGGTGTGATAAAAACCATTTTTTAAATGAGGCCATAATTTTACTTGAATAGCTCAAAGACATTGATAAAATTTAAGAATTACATAGGAGTAGTGAGTAGTATCTAGTGATGATAACAAAACTTGATGTATATCTATTGATAGGTGAATTATAGTACATGGAGGTGTTGGATAAATCCAATAACTTAAGGTTGAGTACAATCCACACTCAAATATGATTGAAAGGATTGATAATCTCCCATGACTAAACATGCAATGTATAAGTACACTTTTTGTTGATAGGTTTCTGCTAATATTCTCCCTACTTTTAGGAGTTCATTTGAACTTGAATTCAAATGGAAGTGGTGGGTTTTGGCTCTCATTACATTCATGAGATTGTCTCTTTATGGAATATTTTAGAATGGATAAAAGTGAGATAGTTTTTAACCTTTTAAATGAACTAAGAGTTCTTATGTGTACACATGTCTACACTCATAGTGCAATGAAGTCCATGGTTTATGGCCAAGCATTTTGGGGTTTCCATATGCATCAATAAAAACAACAACCCAACAATGACTCCGACCTTCCATAGTCTCCACCAAAAATATGTGCCAAACCGACGTGAAGCCTATAGTTGCACCACCGGTGAAATACAAATGAGACACTGAAATACTCTTAAGTATCTTTTGAATTTCAACACCATCAATTTTGATCTCTTGAAGATATATAAAGTTTGGGTTGACATTTTTTTATCTTGAATCCATTGAACAATCACTACCACTCTTGAGGGGTCTAAAAATCCATGAGTATTTAACAAAACTATAATAATTTATGAAGGTTGAGGTCTTTGATGGTCAAGGAATTATCCCTCTTTTTTTTGTTTTTATCTCTTCTCCTTGAATTTGAGGGTTACTGGCACTCAAGCCGTTCTTTAAGGGGGCTCTTCCATGGGAACCCTCTCAAGTGTTTCCCTTTTTGAGAAACCACCTTTGCAAATGTTTTTGAAACTTGATTGGGAATCATCGATCCAATAATTGAGCTTTTGTTGTAGGGTTATTTCTTTGATGAGTTCTCTTGATTGTCTTCTTTGCTTGTGGAGTGATTTACAGTGGTTTCCTCAATTGTTGATTCATTTCACCCAAGCACTCTAGAAGATTAATCTTATTTTCTAGATTATTGAAGATATCTGTTTCAAGAACCGAGCAAGAGGGACTCACCCTCAATAACTTTTGGGGCTTCATCTCCTCCCATCCCTCACTTCTATGAAGACCCCCTCATTATGTATGAAGACCCCCTCATTATGTCCTCCAAGTTGCATTTCTTTAACTTTCTCTGAATCCAGCCCGTATTCTTCTGAGTCACACCCATTTGTCCTTTGGGTCATCATGGCTTTGTTAACTATAACTTGGACATTTTCTTGATCCTATTTTTCCTTCATGATTTCTACCTTAACAAGAAATCTTTGATCATGTGGCCCTATGCCGTGTAGTGAATGCATGCATTACACAAGTTTTGGTATACTATTTCGTGTTCAAGAGGCTTTTTGTCACCTATGTCTATGTAAAATGTAGCATATAGATCCTGGTTAAGGTATGATTTAATGCATATTTGAGGGTGCCATATTGTGTTGAATGAGTATGTTGTGTCTTCATAAATAAGACCTCCCACATCTTCCCTACAGACAAATGGTTGGCCAATGGGCATAATGATCTCCCTAATAAATCTATAAAGGAAGAAGGGAAGTCTAGGGAGTTCCACCCAAAGAGGATAATGTGCTGATTTTGAATTATTTGGGATGAACATAAGGAACCATTTGAAGAGGTGTTGGCAATAGTCAAGGAACTGGGACTGAAAATCTGGGCCACATGTCAATCGCGATTGACCCATCAATCGCGACTGATAGCCACGACGGACCTGTCAGTCGCGACCGACACGTTGATCGCGATTGACCTATCAATCGCGACTGACAGAGCTTGCAAACGCGATTGACGGGCAAATTTGGCCAATTTTTTAGGGCAAAAAATAGTGGTCTAATTTTTTGGCAAATTGTGGGGAAATTTTAAGGGTTAGTAGAGCATTATGAGGCCTATGCCTAGAGCATTTTGAGAAGTCCTGTCTACCGGTTAACCTGTTTTAAATCCTGTTTTAGCCCCAAAACCCTGAACGGACATAACCTCCTCATACGAAATCCGATTGCGGTGATTTTTGTTTTGTTGGAAAGCTCGTGGGGAGTACAACCAAAACTTCCACTGGTTACGGTAGAATTGATGTTAGGGTTATTAGATAGGGTAATTTGAAGTGACCATATCTCGAGGTAGGAAAACTAAGTTTCCCTTGGGATTGTTTTCCATAGAGGCAAAAGGTGATTGGGTCTGTGAATTACATGCATGAAAATGATCTGTCTGTCAACTCAATTCAATTCTTGAGCTAATTGTGGACTTTTTCAGGTTCTTTGAGAGCATCGAAGGGTACTCGAAGCAAGAGTAAGTGCGAGCTTGGGAACACGCTTCCTGGGCATACAAGGGCAACCAAGGGAAGAAACTTAAGGTTGGAAATTCTCAACACCCTCTGTCAATCCCTAGCATAGGCTAAGTACGGATGGAGGTCTTGATTAATTAAGGACACGTTAAGAACGACCAAGTCCAAGAACTCTAATCACTCAAGTGCAAGTGTTAGGAGATTACAATTGTGAAACAACCTAAGGGAAAAGAGCTTAAATTGAGCGACCACACTCAAAGTACGATAAAATTTAAGTGTTCCTTGCAACGAAGATTAAATGGACAAGAAGTGACACCCTAAGGGCAATTAAAAAAGAACAAGTGACTAATACAAAAGAACTCAGCAACGCAAAAGTGTACTTGGGAAAATTTGGGATTATTCAATTGGGCTTATGAACCTTAGATCAGGTCGACACCTAGGGAGAGATAGACAAAGTCTTAGATCTTCAGAGGCTAGTGTCAATCATACTGCTAGGTCTTGGGCCCAGTAGTTGAGCCATCATTTGTATTACCCTAGCTCTGAGACTAGTGAGTCTGAGATGTCCCACGGTATGGAGAGACCTACAGGAAGCTCCGGAGTGCCATATTTACATAGGGTAGAAGGCCCTTACAAGACGCAACTCGAATACCTTAGGACCAACCGGTGGTCCAGATCAAAAACCCTGACCAATCCATTGGACTAGAGCACCCAGCTGTCAAGTTTGAAAATGGAGCGTACTTGGACAAAGAAGGGACAATATATGTAGTCACCAGTCACCCAGATAGGATAGATGAATTTGGGAATGTGATCCCAGAAACGGACTTAGTTGACCTAGAGCAAGGAAACATGGGTGTAGAACCTAGAACCCCCTGAGGCAAATCTGTTCTCACCAGGATTATCACGCCAGAGTGGATTCCCAAAGACAATAAAAGCATAGATCTACTCCTGAACCGAGAGACTGATGAAGACTTTTGGAGGTATAGATCTAATCAGCCGAATGAGGTAGGAACAATTATGATATATGAGTTCAAAGATCTTGATAGCCCAGGTAGAGTGACCTACTTAGATCACGCTTCAGAGAGGATCTTTGTGGTTACAGAAAATGATAGGCATGCTTACACTTGGAAAGGTGAATTTATTTTCCCCCAACCAAGATCAAATGTGTCCTTTGGTCACCCAGGAGCTGGAACATCCCAAGCTCATGGAACTCAAAGAGACAGACATAGAGATAGACCGGAGGTAAGCTTTGCCAACCCAGTGGGAAGAGAAGGAACGAGAACTGAAACAAATAGAGTGGAACCTGAGGGACTTAGAGCCCCAAGGAACCAAAGGAATGCTGATGATTTCCCTCTGCCAAGGCCTAGGGAACACACCAGGATTTTGAGACCGACTCAGTTAGTTAAGTCCATGAAGAATTACTTCGATGGCACAGGAGACCCATATGATCATGTGGCCGAGTTTAGGCAAGTCTTGAGAGCTGAACAAGTTGAGAACCTATTCACGTAGTATAATGCCTTTGGGCTAACCTTGAGGAACACAACCCTTACGTGGTTTCAACCATTGAATGAGAGACAGTTCAGGAGCATATACCAACTCGTAGAGGCTTTCATCACCGAATTCTCTAAAAGTGGCACTAGTTTAATACGCACGAACACACAGTCGCCCAGAAGCACGCACAGACTCACTTGTAAATGGGTCCCAAAAACGCCTCATTCCCAAGCAGACATACTCATAACACCTTCCAGAGTCTCCACTAAACCAAAACCGAAAGCCATCCATTGTGTTTGGCAGCCTAAAACTTGTAATAAAACCCCCGAACCCCATGTGTAAATTCATCCTCACTTGCTAACTACATCAATCATACACTGCATCTTTCCATCTAGCTCGTAGAACTATCCATTCATTAACTACACACACAATCATCGAGCACTCACTGACCCACTAACCCATTACTCACCTCATGATAATGTTGTAACGGGGACAAAAAGTGTTCTATCTTGTCCATTACAATATTAATGCATGATTCTATATTCTCACAGAACCAACAAGCAAGCAATAACAATGGCAGAAGCAGGAGGCACCAGTTCGCAGGCAGGGTCTACCGCACAGATTGTGGACATTGAAACCCTCCTTGAACCACCACTCACCGAGAGGCCTCAAGAACTTCAAGCGGTGCATGTTCTCCCTATTCAGGACCCTCCTCAGGGACACACTTCTCAAGTGGGGAAACACGCTCATTGGTTTAGTGATGTCGCAGGGCCATTGGGTGATGGCACCTACTTATGGGAAGCAGAAATTGAGTTCAATGGCAAATGGGGACGCTACCATTTCTTCACTCGTGAAATTAAGAACTATCAGAATGCAGAAGTAATGCAATCGGTTTGGACCAAAGCGGGATTGGATAGCTATTTCAGAGCACATTTGCCTAAGCCAGATTTCCTACGCTGCTCCTATTTTATCAGTACCATCACTCCTAGCAGGGCCAAGGGAGGCGATAGTACTTTTGTGCTACCCTCACTATTGCCAGGCCACGAACTCGAGAGATTCAAACTGACCCTCAATTTGGTACGGGCAGCATTGAACATGCAAGGCATGCATATTCCCACTGAGAAAGAAACAATGATTCCAGGCAGGATGAAGCATAAGGATCTCAACAAATTGAAGGACATGGTAGCAATGACACCTACCATTGCTCTCCACCTACGAACGATTATGCAGCATTTTGCTTTTCCTGCCCAAGAACGATTCACTATGCCACCAAAAAAGATATGGTTCAGCTTGTACTTGGTGGAGACAGAGAATCTCACCATCAACATACCACACTGGATCATCGATCAAATACACCTAGCCCATCAACGATGGAATAAGAAACAGAAAAATGTACTTCATGGATGCTGTGCTCTCACAAGAATAATTTACAGGTGCTTAGCATACGACGTGCCCATTCAAAGAGCACTAGTATGGTCCAGGGCCCAAGAGTTCCAAAGACGACTGTCAACGGCGGGTCCTCCATCAAAGAAGATGAGAGGGGGAGTTCAATTACCATGCGCTCAACCAAGGGGAGCCACCACCATACTAGAGGTGACCCCCCCACAAACACGACGTGTCCGACCATTCACCATTCGCCTACCCAGACCAAGCGCCGAAGGACCCAATCTGGTGTTCCCTCCGATTCCATCGGACTTGGAGTTCCCTCAAGGCTACACCCTTGCTGATTTGACAGATGAAGAAATTGCCCGTTTGATCAATGAGTCTAACGTGGAGACAGAAGCAGAGCAGACCCAAGGGCAACAACCCACGACTACAACTTCAGCCCCGACCCAATCGGGAGTAGTAGAAGTAGAAGAGGATGAAGAAGAGACAGAAGAACAAGAGGCAAACGAGGAGTATGATCAAGAATATGAAGAACTTTCAGAACTAGCAAGTGCCCCGGCATACTCGGCCCAAATAAAAAGATTATACGAAACCATGAAGCGGGTCCAAGAGCAACACAAGCTGTCGCTCGAGACAGGAAAGATGATCATGAGCCAAATGTTAGCCGAGGAAGGTGTGGATGACATGTTTATCGAATCAATGAACCTGCACGCTAACGCAGTAGGTTTAGATGAGGCTGTTCATGCAGCCATGGCTTATATTCATCGATTTGAGAAACGAGTGCCTACCCATCCCATGCGATCTGGCAAACAAATCCACATCAATGTATCAGAACCAGGAGGTAACACACAAACAAAAGAACATCAGGTGGAACCACTCTCACCACCCACCTCACCTCTCACTACACAAGTCACCTCACCACCTGGCACTACCACACCTATTTCTGCCATTACCACAGTAGTCATGGGAATTCCCCTCTCTCCCGGCATCCAATTCGGAGGAGTTACCATGCCCACTTTCACAACACTCTTCACAAATATCACATCCACCCCACCCACTGTTCCCATCTACACGGTCACACACACGTTTGACACAACGGAAACACCACCAGCCACAGCACCACTCCCACCCCCCCACGCAGCCTCAATCTCCCATACCCCCTCCACCTACCTCACCACTTGACTCCACAGCATTCACATCTCCCTTCCCCTTCCCCATTCCCCCTGCATCTTCATCTTTCCCTGCATCGTTTAATGTAAATAGTATATTCATGGGATTACATCAATGCGTGTATCAACTTCAGAGTGAGTATCAGGCTCTCGAAGACCATCATCATCAACTGACTACGAATCATCAACAACTACAGAGACGGCTTACAATTATAGAAGAAGAAAATGCAGACCTCAATCAATGTTACACCACACTCGAGCAAGCTCATCAAACCCTCCTGGAGACACCCCAACCATCACAAGAGCTAGGTGTCAAACAACTCGAAGCCTTACTGGAGGTCTACCAAACAGATAATCTGAGAGTCCGGCGAAATTTGACTCTACTCAGAAAACACATGGCTACAGCCCTTGAAGAAAACAAGCGTCTGCAGAAGCAAAATGAAGAAAACCTGGAAGCTGCCATGGAAGGCTCTCCCCATGAAATCGACCCAGAACAATTCAAAGCAGTTCCCTCCGAAACAATGAAAACAATCTTGGAAAGCTTTGCTGATTTATTAGAAGCACATGACGATTTGGAAAGGGAACGTGATGAGTTACGTCGCCAGCTCAGGGAACAGGAGGCACAACCCAAAGTCATAGAAACGACCTCGACTTCAACGGAAGTAAAGGCATTAACAGAGCAGGTGGCAGAACTGCAGAAGAAGTTACTGGAATATGAAAGACAGCCCTCTCTAGTTGTAGAACCAGAGCCAGATGAATTGGTACCCATTGGGGTGGACGAAACGTATGAGGAACCATATGTTCCTATGCCGATGCCAGGTGGTCAGCAAACCTCAGAAGGAATGGACACCTTGGAAGTCGAAGTACCCGAATGGCTCCATACATTAGAAAAAACAACTACAACCCATGAAGATCGAGTGGCAATCCAAATCCAATCAATGGCCAAATTAATAGACACCATCATAAAGTCAGAATATTTCCGCAGTATGTCTCATCATAGATGGATTGACACCAACGACGATCAGTATGTGCCATATTGTGCACTCCTGGCAGATTACAACGCGAAGATCCAACGCCGATGTGGAAAACCTCCAACTTTTGCCACACAATTTGGGCCCGATGATATCCCAGAGAGTGCTAAAAAAGGATCCATTCATCAACCCACCTGGAGGATCCGTCTTCTCGAGACCTACCCAGAGATGGTTTGTACTTGGACTAACATGCCACTCTTTATTAAATACAATCCCTGTTATGTTCCAGTCTTCCGCAGACGCACCTGGCCCGAGTTTACCATTGCTGTCAAGAACATCAAAGGTTGTGCAAAGTGGTTAAATTATGTTTATCTAGCACCTCCACAAGGACCTCCCACTGTGAATTATATGATTTCTACCATCTGTCACTAGAGCATTCGACTACGGAATACCCCCGATGTGATGGCCCAAATGTGCATGAAAATCTTTGAATTAATGCTGATCACATTCAGGACATTCAAGAATACTAAAGACCCCCACTTCTCAGGAGTTGGCTTTCTTACAGTCAACCAAGATCTGGTATACGACATGAGCACCACCCCATCAATAGAGGTAATATATGCTTGGCACGCCAGATTCAAGTACCTCCCAGCTTGCTTTAAACAGACATTCGAGGAGATGTTCGTAACAGGATTCTGGGAAAATCACTCAGAAATATTTGTACCCAGGCCCTTACATCTCCTCCACTTATTTGCTGTGGAAAGAACCATCCATTCAGAACAATTGCGGGTGCCACATCCAGACGTCCTAGGACCAGTGAATTGGGATGCATTGTTAACAAACCTAGCACGGGGGCTACGATTAGAAGAACACCACCTCGCTACCGATGTTGTTCAATATTATGTCCAACACACAGCTAGACAAGGGTCTGTCAGAGACGACAGACGCGAGAGAGGGGTGGGTGTTGGCAGTAGTCAAGGAACTGAAGGAGTCACAAGACAAGGAAGCCTACGAAGGGAGTGGGAGCGAAGAGAAAGCACAAGCAGACACAGTAGACAAAGAAGATCTGGCAAGTAGGCCATTTAAATTTTTCAGGCATCAAAGAGTTGGGCACACAAGAAGAAGGAACAAGTAGGGAGCTCCAGGAAATGTATGTCAAAATGTTAGAAGAAATCCCTACAAAAATAGTGATTTTCATCACTAAAAACCATTGTAAATACCATTTCATATTTTTGTAACTCCATTTTGTGCAAGCCAAGGATTCCTTGAGCTTGAAGAGCTTTAGAAGTACCTACCTATCAGTTTTCACATTTTTTAGACTACGTTTGAACCTCCAAATAGGGTAGAGAACCTAATTTTTAACTAGGCCGGACACTAGGTCTGGACAAGGACAAAACCTAATAAAAAACTATAAATAGAGCTAGAGAGCTCATTTTTGGGAGAGCTTGTAATTGATTTGACCTTGTATGAGCTTGTTGAAAGTAATCTAAAGAACTTCATTGCTTCTCACTCTTTGTCCTACCTTGTGTGTGAGTGTGTGTGTATGTGTGTGCATGTTTGTGTGCTTCTCACTCACGCACTTGTGCCTTCACTTGCTCGAGGTCATCATACCATCCTCACGTCTTCCCGGATTGACATTAAAGGAGGTGCTACTCATCACTGAGCTACAAGAGGCATGATAACATTGTGCACCAGGCTTCAACTTGCAAAGTTTGAAAGGCCATATTCTTATTTTCAAATACCATGAGCACATGGTTTGTCGGCAAAAATTGGCACTTTGGAACATGTGGAAATCACTCTTTATAGAACCATTGCCAGAGCGATTCAAAAGGCTACTTAAGACTAAAAAAATCCCCAATGAGGAAAATCCTCTTCAATTCTTATTGTTTATCTAGCCAGGGATTAAGAAAAATCTATTGTCAATTTTAGCATTAGCGAAGATTGGCTTGGTTATCAAATTTCTTGATTACAAACATACATTTCATGATCTCTCAAATGGTGATTTTATTATTTCTTATGGCATTTTATGTTGTGGACTATATAAGCTCATAGACTATGCAAAATCTATGAATGATTCAATAGTTCAAGATTCAAAGCCTATCTCAGATGCAAAGCTTTGGCATGCATGCTTTGGTCATTTAAATTTTGCTAGTTTGCTTCACCTATAGAAATCTAAAATGGGGTCCTTTCTCCCAAACTTAAGGCACCTTGTAAACATGTTCATGAAAACTATATTTTTGGCAAAATGCAATGTTCTTGGGCCTTTATTTTGTCAAATTTTTTGATGAATTCTCTAGGCATGCATGGGTGTATCCATTGAAAGAAAAGTCTTGAGTGTTTATGTGCTTCAAATTGTTCTTGCTTATGGCTGAAAATTTGTTAGCATGTAAATTGGGCACCCTCCATTCTGATCGAGGAGGGGAATACATGTATTTTGATTTTAATGCATTTTTGCTTGAGCATGGGCTAAACCATTAGTGTACAGTGCCATATACCCTCAAGAAAAAGGAGTTGTTGAAAGAAAGAATAGGTCTTTCATGGAAATGGTGAGGTGTATGATCAAAAGTCAACCTTTACCACATAACTTCTGGCTTGGGGCTCTTATGTGTGTAACATATATACTTAACAAGTGTCCCACCAATCATTGCAATTGATCACTCCGTATGAGGCTTGACATGGTCACAAGCCATTTATTGCTCATCTTTGTGTCTTTGGTTGTTTGACATATGCATTAGTTCCTTAACAGAAATGTAAAAAAATAGATAATAAAGCAGTGAAATGTATGTTTGTATGTTTATTGGGTGAGTTTTGAAAGCAGAGGATATCATCTGTATCATCCATAGACCAAACGATTTGGTTAGCCATGATGTTGTTTTTGTGGAAAATGCAATTCATTAATTCATTTCATGTACCAAGGAGACATCAATTAGCTCGAAGGATGTGTATGACACTTTGCTACATCTTTTTATAGGTGGTCAATCAAATGCTTCTCCAGCTGAGGCATTTTCTCAGCCTTTATAGGTTTTACATGATGATGTAGATCATACCATTTCTGATGGATATCGTTACATTTTTTATGTAGATTTGCATGATGCACTTGTTGTTGAGAGGGTTGACATAGATTAAGGTAAAACTATGCCTAAATGGCTGGTGCAGAATTTGAGAGAAGCAAATAAGATCCACCTCCGTCATATCATACATGTTCAAGCTCTTATAGTGCTTCCTTTGCATTAGATTGCTATGCAATGGCTGCCTCTAGTCTTTGTGATGAGAATGAGCATGTTTCTTTTGATGAAGCCCATGATTCAAAAAATTGAATGGCTGGTATGCAATCAAAAGTTGATGCTATTATGAAGAATGGTATGTGGTCCTTATGTGATTTACCTCCAGGCAGAAGGGTGAGTGGCACTAAATGGGTATAAAAGTTGAAACATAAACTTGATGGAGCAGTTGAAAAGTACAAGGCGAGGCTTATTGCCAAAGGTTATGCTCAAGAGAGAGGCATTGATTTCAATGAGACCTTTGCTCCCACATGCCAAATGAACACTCTTCATAGCATTTGTGCACTTGAAACCAAGCTCATCATGATTGGAATGTACATCAGCTAGACATTAGACGGCATTTCTGAATGCTGACTTACATGGAGAAGTGTATGTATTCAGCCCCATGGTTTTACCTAGAAAGGGATAAAAAACAAAGTGTGCAGGTTGAAAAGGGGATTATATGGTGGTGTAGCTCAAGCGTAAGCACCACCTCCTTTACTTGTCAATCCGCGGAGACGTGAGGACCGGTATGAAGACCACGAGCAAGTGAAGGCACAAGTGCGTGAGTGAAAGCACACAAACATGCACACACATACACACACACGCGCACAAAGTAAGATCAAAGAGAGGAACAATGGAAGGATTTTGATTACAAAAAGAAATCTATTACAAAACTGAAATCTACCAGAAGCTAACCCCCAAAAATGAGCTCTCTAGCTCTTTATATAGTTTTTTGACTAGTTTTGGCCCTGTCCAGACCTAGTGTCCGGCCTAGTTAAAAATTAGGTTCCAGGGCTTATTTGAGGGCTCAAACGAAGTCTAAAAATTATGAAAATTGGTACGATGGTACTTCTAATACTCCTCAAGCTCGAGGACTCCTCGGCTTGCACAAAATGGAGCTACAAAAATAGAAAATGGTATTTACAATGGTTTTAGTGATGGAAATCACTAGTTTTGTAGGGGATTCTTCTAAAGAGTTGACATGTACTTCATGGACCTCCCTACTTGCTCCTTCTTCTTGTGTGTGTCCACCTTTCTGATGTGCTTTCATGCTTGTGCTTGACCTTGAGTTCCAACACTCCCCCCCCTCTCGAGTCTGTCGTCCCTGACAGACCCTTGTTGTGGTGGTTGTTCCATGTAGTGCTTTGAGAGGTAGTATCCATTCTGTATGAACGAGAGCCGTCTATCTTCCAAATTTGGTAGTGTTGGTTGTCCGGTTCTTCATGTGTCACTGCAAGCCTTTACAAGTCGTAGTCCCTTGGTATGTGCTTCTTTCATGAATTGCAGCATGAATGCGTCATTGTGAGCTCTCAAAAATCGCGATTTGCTCAAAAGAGGTTGTCAAGATCGAGTTAGAGCAACTACTAGCTTCGAATTGCTTCCTAGGTATGGATGTTGTTCCCATGACGTCCGCTAGCTCTTCCAAAGATGATGTTGAGAGCAGTCATGCCAACTACTCATAACCCATAATGAATGATGGGTAAGTGTGTTCGTGCCGGGGTTGAAAAAAGTATGTGCCTTGTGCACGGCCTTGTAATGTAGCCCTACGCATGCTTACTTGGAAAATGCATTGGAAGAAGTATGGTGCAAAAATTGCAGTTCTTGAGCTAAATGCTCAAGGGTATGCTGACGAAGAGGTTTCCTAAACTATCATGGTTATGGTGTTTCCAAAGTAAACATACTTACCATGGAGAAGGTTGATGGATGTTTTGTCTCTTCGTGTTGTACGCTCGGCCTTTGGGATGAACCTTGTTGATGAATGTCCATGTTGATTGTCCACTGATGAGATCATTTGAGTGGTGAATCCCCTTTCCTCTTTTCAAAGCAACATTTGTCACTAACAATGTGCATTTCTGAGCTTGGGCTCATGCACGTTCACTTCCCTATATTGACACTCAGAGGAATATTGGACACGTGCCGGTTTCTAAGAGATTACCATGCTGATTGACATAGACCATTCACCAGTGCTACTGTTCCATACTGGTTCAGGAAATATTGAGAATTGAATTGCTTTATATTCTTTGGCAAGCAACATCGGGTAACTACACCAAGCTGAGTTTCACATATTCTCTTTAGCTCACCATATACAGGAGTCTTCTCCTCCAGAACTACCTTTTGCAGATATCTCCTTGGCTGCTCTGGTACATACAGTAGTTAAGCATCACTCACTTTGTGGACCTTCAAGCTCTTCACTCCTACCATAGTAAGAGGAAACCATAGTTGTGGATGCCCTGCTCATGCTAAGTTCTTGACATTTATGAGATAAGGCAGCAATTAAATCATCTGCTAGCCAAGACACACTTCTATCCAAACTGATAAATGCCCAGTAATCGATGGTTCAATCTTCAACTAAGCATGACTCATTCATGTTCCATGAGCGAAACCTGGGAACAAGTTCTTCCTCGTTTTTTTTTTTTTTTTTTTTTTTTTTGTGGGAAAAATTATCACAAAACAAGAACACAAAAGTTAGTATCAGTAGAAAAAATTTGACATATGTCAATGTGCTCTTGTGCTTGGGATTCTCAAGTGTGTCTATGCACGACCGTGTAATGTGGCCCTATAATGATGCATACTTGGGAAATGCATGACCTGAATGGTGCATAAGACAGGGTTGTGCAAAGGGCACATGGTTGTCGCTCGTCGAGGTTTTCAATGTTATTTTGCAGATATTGATGCCATCTTTGTTGGAGGTATCCATTGTATCTCGAGAGGACAACTGATCATTCCTCCTTATAGGGATCCATTTGAGAACAGTCTGCGACTGGGTAGAGATCACCTTTGGCCACTTCGTGTTTGAATGATCTCCTGAGGGTTTGATCCATCGTGGCTGGCTCTTTATTTTGGTGGATGCTATCGGTACTTTCGTCTTCCAAACCCTTATCCTTGCAGAAGAGGTTCTTTGATCTGTATTGGAGCTCTGTGCTTGATTCAGTTCTTTACCTCGCCTTGGTGTCTTTGTTGTGCAGGTTGTTGCCTTGAAGTCCCCCCTTGGATTTTGTCTGAGCTTAGGCTTGATTGCTTGGGATCCTTGGATTGGAAGTGGTCTTTCTTGAGGATAAGTCATGGTAGGCCTAGACCATAGATTTTGAAGTCTAGTGTGAGGGGACTGATTTTGTGCAAGGGCTTTCTTTGGTACCCATATCATAGTGCGATTGGGTTGGGCTCTAAGTAATTTCTTGGCCACCCAAATTTGCTTGACATTACCAAGAAAATGTGATTTCTGTTTCTTGATGTAAGGGTCTTTTGGGCCTTCTATGTGAGTTTTTTGAGAAAACTCATCTTTACATGGGGAGTGCAACAAGGGTTGATCTTCTATACCTACATCAGACTTATGCAAGGGATCAATGGGTTGTGTGGTTTGAGATTGATCTAGAGATTCATCGAGACATTTATCCTTATTACACATAGAATCCCTAGGTGTACAAATGGGTGATGGATTGTCATGATTCACCCTAGAGTCGACCTCCTTTTCCACATCAATGATACACAACATTGGTTGATCATCTCCTTCTTGACCATCTGAGTGTAGATCATCCCTACTTATGGCTTCATGAAGGGAATCCAAATTTACACGAAGAGAGGGTCCTTCCACATCCCCCAAACGCTTGGAGTCCTCCATTTCTCCATTCTCTAAGGTTTCCTGTGATTTACTCAAAGAAGGATTAGATTCAAAAACATGAGTAGAAAGAAAAAATTTTTCATTAAAAGCACGCTCTGTGAAAAGATGATTTTGCCCCCAATTATCATAAGGTGGATAGTCATTAGGATTTTCCATAGACATATATGTAGAAGCACGGATAATAGGTGGAGAAGGCACCTCAATTTCTTGATGATTTTGTGTAATGAACCTTTGGGTGCCAATGATCAAATCTTCATCTATGCAATCCATGACAAAGAATGTTTCCGAAAATTGCATATCATCCACCATAACAGGCAACACAACTTGACCCATGCATTCATAATGTTCATCATCCATGAGGATAGAAGAATGAGTTGTTGGTTGTATGTTCTCAAAAAGAATGGTCAAGAAGTCAATATGAATCAAATTCCACTCACAATGAGGATTGATATATGCACTTAACCTTCTACATTCATATCCTATTCTTATATCCACCAACATATTGTGATATTCTCTTGTTGCAAATATGGATCCGACCCCCCTAGACATTTCCCCCGTTTCCTCGATTCCTTGCAATTTTTCTCTAAATGTTTCATCTTGATGTGATATTATCTCATGTATTTCATGTTTATCGCCCTCCGTTTTTTCGATCTTAGCCCCTTTTCTTCTATCTTTTGCTTTTTTCTTTCCCATAACACAATTTTCTCCCCCTTTGTATTGCTCAAAAATCCTTGGGAGCCCCCCTGGTTTCCTAGTCCCACTTGAGGGTCAACTTCAAATTATCCTATCTCAAAATCAACGCATTATTCTTGAAAAAAACAGTTGAGATCGTGTAGGATTTGAAACGAGCTTTCCAACAAGCTATAGAGCTCAAAAAATGGACTTCGGATGAGAAAGTTATGTCAAATCAGGCTCCTGGGGGTCAAAACAGGCAAACAGGACCTTTGGAGAAAATCGCGATTTTGTGAACTTTCTGAAAATCGCGATGCTGTGCAGTCAAAAAAATCGCGATGTTGAGCACAAAAATCGTGTTTTTGAAAATCGCGATTTTGAGCAGAAAATCGTGATTTGAAAATCGCGATGTTGATCACAAAATCGTGTTTCTGAAAATCGCGATTTTGATCACAAAATCGTGTTTTTGAAAATCGCGATTTTGATCACAAAATCGTGTTTCTGAAAATCGCGAGTTTGATCACGAAATCGTGTTTTAGAGAATCGCGATTTTGACTCAGAGAATCGTGATTCACAAAATCGTGTTTTTGACTGAAAATCGTGTTTTCTCAGAATCGTGTTTTTGACATGAAAATCGCGATGTTGAGCAGAAAATCGTGAATTGAAAATCGCGATTTTGAGCAAAAATTCGTGTTTTCTCAAAATCGTGTTTTTGGCTTGAAAATCGCGATTTTGTCCCACAGAATCGTGTTTTTCTCAAAATCGTATTTTTGGCTGAAAATCGTGATTTGTGAGAATCGCGATTTTGAGCAGAAAGTCGTGTTTTTCACAAAATCGTGTTTTTGCTGAAAATCGTGATTGGTGAGAATCGCGATTTTGAGCAGAAAGTCGTGTTTTTTGAAAATCGTATTTTTCACATGAAAATCGCGATGTTGAGCACAAAATCGTGTTTTTGAAAATCGCGATTTTGAGCAAAAAATCGTGTTTTCACAGAATCGCCTTTTTCACAAAATCATGTTTTTGCTGAAAATCGTGATTGGTGAGAATCGCGATTTTGAGCAGAGAATCGTGTTTTTTGAAAATCGCGATTTTGAGCAGAGAATCGTGTTTTTCACAAAATCGTGTTTTTTTGCTGAAAATCGTGATTGGTGAGAATCGCGATTTTGAGCAGAGAATCGTGTTTTTTTTTTTTTTTTTTTTTTTTTTTTGAAAAACACAGAATCGCGATTCTTTTCAACCAACTTTTAGGCGGGAAACTGAAAATCGTGATTTTTCAAAAAATTTTGAATTTTCACAGAATCGCGATTTTCATCACAGAATCGCGTTTTTTGGCGGGAACTTCGAATTTCTGAGCGCCGGCTATGGCGAGCTCCGTATGAGCAGAAAATCATAAAAAAAACACAGCGCTTGCTCTCCCTTGCTTCTCCTAACTCCTTCCCACACAATAATGCATGAAAAATGGTATGAAAATGGTGAAAATGCACTAAGAAACAAGAAATTTCTATGAAGAAGAAGATGGAAGAAGGTGGAGATGATGATGATGATGAAGATGAAGAGGAAAAAACAGAAAATGAACTGAAATGACAATTTTTTTACCTTCCAACGTCGCAAATCTACGATCTTACCATCACAACGCTCGTCCTCGAAGCTCTCTCCCCGGCAACGGCGCCAAAATTTGGTGTAGCTCAAGCGTAAGCACCACCTCCTTTACTTGTCAATCCGCGGAGACGTGAGGACCGGTATGAAGACCACGAGCAAGTGAAGGCACAAGTGCGTGAGTGAAAGCACACAAACATGCACACACATACACACACACGCGCACAAAGTAAGATCAAAGAGAGGAACAATGGAAGGATTTTGATTACAAAAAGAAATCTATTACAAAACTGAAATCTACCAGAAGCTAACCCGCAAAAATGAGCTCTCTAGCTCTTTATATAGTTTTTTGACTAGTTTTGGCCCTGTCCAGACCTAGTGTCCGGCCTAGTTAAAAATTAGGTTCCAGGGCTTATTTGAGGGCTCAAACGAAGTCTAAAAATTATGAAAATTGGTACGATGGTACTTCTAATACTCCTCAAGCTCGAGGACTCCTCGGCTTGCACAAAATGGAGCTACAAAAATAGAAAATGGTATTTACAATGGTTTTAGTGATGGAAATCACTAGTTTTGTAGGGGATTCTTCTAAAGAGTTGACATGTACTTCATGGACCTCCCTACTTGCTCCTTCTTCTTGTGTGTGTCCACCTTTCTGATGTGCTTTCATGCTTGTGCTTGACCTTGAGTTCCAACATATGGTTTGAAGCAAGCATGAGGTGCTTGTTATAGGAAGATACATGCCTACTTGCTAGCACATGGTTTTACGAACAGTCAAGTTGAGACCAGCTTATATGTTAAGCATGCAAATGATGTACTTCTTATCAATCTTGTATATATTGATGACATGCTACTTACCAGTCCTAATAAGAAGCATATTTTTGAATTTAAGGTGGATTTCCACGCCTCTTTTGAGATGTTAGATTTGGGGCATTTGCATCATTATTTGGGCATCCAATTTATGCAAGTTGATGGGGGAATAGCTTTGTTTCAAACAAAATATATTGATACATTATTGAAAAGTTTTGGCCTTGAAGATTGCAAAACTATTGCCACTCCCATGGAAATAGATTTACAATTTAGTCTTCATGATGTTAAAGATGCATTTGATGTTGTTCTTTATGAGCAGGTGTTGTTTTTGCTTATGCATAACTCGGCTTCCTATCCAGTTTGCTATCTCTCAGATGAGCAAGTTTATGCATTGCCCAAGTGTCAATCGTTGGAAAATGGTTAAGCATGTCTTTCACTAGTTGAGTGGTACCCAAACACTTGGATTTTTTTTTATTCATGTTTGGTAGCTCATGCATATCTTGGTTGAGCAAGAAGCATCCTATTGTAGCCACTTCTAGTTGTGAAGCTGAGTATAGGGCAAATTTTACAATGAGTATTGAGTGTGTGTGACTGAGATGGCTTTTGGTGGATTCGGGTCTTGGTTAGTCTTTTGCCACCACCATCTTCACTGAGAGTCAAAGCCCATCGGTAGTTGCTGGTCCATGCTCACATGAAGCATTTTGAGGTGCACTATCATAATGTTAGGGAAAGTTTCTCTGTTGGAGAGATCATTTTGGCTTATGTGCCCATACATGATAATTTTGACGACCTTATTCACAAATGCCCTATCAGGGAGAAGTTTGAAGATTTTCAAAAAGTTTTGGGCTTACTTCCTTTCATGAATTGATGTCTTTCCACATAGCTTGGCACTTCCTTATACATGAGTGCCAACTCCTTGTTCATTGCATCACTCCCACATGGGATTTTTTGATATATTTTAATAGTGATGTCTGTGAACCCACTTAGGACTATCAGGGCACTTTTTTCCCTCTTTAAGAGGTTTTTCTCCCCTTGCTTGTATATACATCTATAAGCCTAATGGGTCACATTGGCAAAAGAAAAGATCCAAAGGAAAATGGTAAGCCCCATTGAGACTAGGATTGTGCCAGATTCTATCTAATCTTTAGCTCTAAAGTCTACTACTGATAAGTAAGAAAATCGAAATGGTGGAAAGGTAGAGATTAGCTTTATGATCCCTAAAGTAGCATAGAAGTGGAAATAGTTCTTATGGGATCAAGTTCAAGAAGCAATATGGAAGAGAAAAAGGAAAGATGGAGAGGATCCACGATGTCGAGGGGTGTGAATGGAGACCAATGAGCATATCAGAATTGAATTTGCTATGGCCTCACTATGTGACTACATGCAGGGTGTCTTTTAGTGTACTTTAGGATGTAAGATGTGATTCTAATTGCCTAAGCTATAGAATATCTAAGATCAACCTATTTAACTATTGACCATACTGTTGTGCAGCTTGATACCTAGACAGACCGTACTCATATGATTGACAGACTAAGGTTTCACTAATAGTGCGATTTTTTATGAATTCTTCTTCTTCTAATTCCATATTAGCTATGTTCTGATTAGATTGAGTGGTAGTATCTATAGGTGGAGGTAATAAAAACTCAAAAATGAAAGATGTAGAAATGGTATTTTCATTCAAAGATTCATTACTCATAGATTCATTCGCAGACTCATTACTCACAGACATCAGAAACAAATATAGAACAATATAAATTGTCGATTGATCAATGAATAATTCTAAAACTGTTTTCTTGATAATGCTCATGAATGGAAACTACTTCAATACCCTTATAAAACTATAAGTACGAATGCTAGGATAAATTGTCAAAATCCCAATACAAGATTAAGCTAAAAGGAATTGATATAAGTAAAGTGGAAGAAGTGGTGCATCTCCAATCTCCCAATCTCAATTGCTTGTAAATGCTCGTCAATGCTCTGTAGAAAAACCATTAGAAAAACATAAGTTTTTTGTCTGAAAAATAAAGTACTCATAAATTACTTTTAATTCTTATCATATATGTATATGCTCATTCATTCACTCATACCTATGTTCACATCATTCTACATGCATATGCTAACTTACTTATGCACATGCATTTATGTATTCAACACACATGTACATGCATTCCTATATGCTCATAAACATTCATACAATCATATGTTTATGCATTCAATCTACACACTCTCATATGCATGTATATACCTTATGCATACATACATCCACTTTTATATGCATACACTTATATATATGCATGCTTTCATACATACTTACCTACTCTCACATGCATGCTAACAAACATTCACATGCATGCTAACTCACATACATTTTTGCTAACACATTTTCATAAACTCATATTCATGCTAACACACATCCTCACATCATACTTAGCATGCACATGCGTTCTAACATGCACATTCATGCCACTTCATCATGCAATCTCATGCATACATGCATCTAATATGCACATGCATCTAACTCTTATGCATACACATGCTTATATATGCACCTTATATCCATACATTTATGCTTACGTATGCATATGCTCTTTTACACTTCTATGCATTTATGCACATGTAAGCACATGCTCAGATACCATGCATTCATGCACATATGCAAACTAACACATTCTTACATGCACACATGCATTCTAACTCACATACATTTAGTCATACTACATACATTTGTACTTATGCATATGCATGCTTGCTTCTCACACTTATATTCATGCTCATGCATGTCACGAGAAAGGAGATAAGGGAGAGAGCTCACACACACACTCTCACTCTCAAGGAGAAGCACACAAACAGATTGAAGCAAGGAAGAATGATCTTCTTCTTCTTCTTCTTCTATTACATAAAAAGGAATGTACAAGAATGACCTAAAAAACAAGAATACAAGTGCAATATATAAAGATCAGTACATAAGGAAAAACCTAATGTCCACGAATGAGTGAGCTAGCAAGGAACAAATGTGCCATCACTCTCGGTAGATAAATCTAATAAAGCTCAGTGAAGTATCCCTGATATATACCGGCATGACCACTATACATGTCAGAGAAACGAAAAACTAGTACGTGTCATCCTGGATCATCACATGTTGAGCTTGATATCTCAACACTCCCCCTCAAGCTCAACACCATATCCTATAATCCAAGCATCTCCCAAAACTTCTTCAACTTCTCAACTCCAAGTGCTTTGGTGAAAATATCAGCAACCTACTCATTTGTTCTCACATAAACAAGATCAATTTCACCTGCTAATACCTTCCCTCTGATGAAGTGATAATGTACCTCGATGTGCTTTGTTCTGGCATGGAAAACAGGATTCCATGCTAACTGTATGCTGCTAAGATTATCACAATAAATAGTGATAGGGTTTCCCACTTCCACACCTAAATCTGCAAGTAGCATTTCTAGCCATGATGCCTCACATGCTGCCATTGCAGCACCTCTATACTCAGCCTCTATACTCGACAAAGCAACAATGGGTTGCTTCTTGCTGTTCCATGTAACAGCTACACTCCCAAGTGAGAATAGAAAACCACTGGTAGATCTTCTATCTGGAATGCTACCAGCCCAATCTACATCGGTGTATCCATGAACCTGCAAATCTACACCAGCCTCATAAAACAATGCATAATCCAAAGTAGCACTCACATAGCATAGAGTGCGCCTCAGAGCATCCAAATGTTGCTTCTTGGGAACCTGCATAAACTGACTTTCAAGTCCAACATTAGAACTTAGATCAGGCCTTGTAATTGTGAGATATATAAGACTTCCCACAATCTTCTTGTACATAGTAGCATTTTCCAATGCTTCACCTCATGTAGTATCCAACTTCAAATTCTGATCTAATGGCATAGAAATTGGCTTACAATCAGCCATACCATACTTTTGTAGCATATCCAAAGCATATTGCCTTTGCGACATCCATATACCTGTTTCTGTATGTATAAACTCAATGCCCAAGAAATAGCGCAACACACCAAGATCTTTCATGTCAAATTCCTGCATAAGAAGTTGCTTTACCTCTTTGATGCTTCCTTCATTATCACCACCTACAATCAGGTCATCAACATAAATAGCCACAATAGTGATTGTTGGGAAAGATGGATGGACACTCCAAGTGATGAGTAGGTACTACCAAATCCTGCTTAGTACTAGCCCCTTCTAGCTTCAGAGTTGATATGTGGACCCTCTTAGCTTTCCAATGACACCATAAAAGTGCCTATGTACCTTGGAAATGATGTGTGAAAAGATTGAATCAAAACAGACTACTTCAAAATAGAAGACTCCAAGAAAACCTTCTATTTTGGATCATATACCTGCTGCTTGTAATGCTCAATACTACCAGTATAGTAGGAATTGGAAAAATGCCTTTTAGAGGTGTCTTACTAGCTTAGTAAGCTAATGATTCCAAGTGGAATCACATGAAATGATCCACTATATGTAGAGAAATCAGTTTAGCAAATTAATCATTACCCCCAATTTTTTAGGATCTCTACAGAGGTTGACCACTGAGCGCTTCGATGCAGTTTTCTCTAAATTGGCTAAGTGGATTTGCTTCAAACTTTGTCAGCATGTAGATAACTTGGAGTTGATTCCAACAAGCTATAGATCTTTGAATTTGTTCGTTAAATGAATGAGATATGAGCATCACAATTTGACAATGAGAAATGACTATAACAGAGATATCATAGATGAACAATGTAGGTATAATGTATTAATGAACAATATTGTACAAGATCATAGGCTTGTTAGTCATAGCCTTATGATAGAGATTAGTGTAGGCTACAATTTAGGCCTTACACACATACAAAATGGCATCGGAGAGCTCGGGAAATGATCACCCTAACCGTGACTTTTTCAAGTGAATTTATATAGGTGTTCCATTTAGATTTTGAATTTGAATTCAACTTTTGGCTCTCTCTATAAGTGAAGCTTCCTTCTAGGAGATATTCCCTCAATGTAGTTGTTACTTTCTTAACTAACAAGTCCATGACTTTTTGGGTAGGTGATACAAATATTCTCAAGTAAAAAAAGAATGACTTTTACAAAGGTAAAGTGGTAAATCTCCACTAGCAATAGTTTTCATGGAACTTCACATCTTTTATGAACCTCAAGCCAAATGTGTGGGCTTGGACTTTGCACCAACAACTCCCCCTCAAGCCAAGCCTTCTTCATGAATATCCCGCAATCCAATCATTGATTTGAACCTGCAAAGTTTTGTACCATCTAATGCTTTAGTCAACAAGTCTGCACATTGCATATTAGTTGATACATATGCCAGCTGAATATCCTTGCTCATAGCTTCTCTCTCACATAATGATAGTGGAACTCTATATGCTTGGTCCTAGCATGATAAATAGGATTAGCTGCAAGGTGTAATGAACTTGTATTATCCCCAAAGATCATTGGAGATGTAGTATGCAAGCCCAATTCTGTATACAACAATCTGATCCATTTGGCCTCTTGAGTAGCATTGGGAAATCTTCTATACTCTACCTCTGTAGAAGATAAAGCAATAGTAGGTTGCTTCTTTGAAGACCATGATATTGGCTTATCACCTGCAAATGAAAGGTATGCTGAGATACTCCTCCTATCATCTTTGCATCCTGCCCAATCTGCATCTGAATAAATTTTAATGTCCAAATCTGATGTATAAGGGAAATACAAACCATGATGTTGAGTACCCTTAAGGTACTTCAAGATCCTTTTGGCAGCCTCCAAGTGAGGTGCCCTAGGCTTGTGCATAAACTGACTTAGCACACTTACTCCATAAGCAATATCAATTCTTGTAAAGGTAGCATAATTCAAACTACCCACTATGCTTTGATAACCTGCAATGTTTTCAAGTACATCACCTTCATGAGCACTTAGTTTTAGGTTAACCTCCATTGGAGTACTTGCAACTTTGGCATCCTGCAAATGAAACTTCTTCAACATATCCTGCATATACTTTCTCTGAGTAATGTAAATTCGAGAGTTAGTATAGACTAACTCAATCCCAAGAAAATATTTTAGTGATCCTAGATCACTAGTTTTGAACTCCTTCATCATCTGATTCTTGATCTGTTTGATGCCATTAGCATCATTACCTATAAGTATGATATCATCAACATATACACATAGGTATATTACCTCTGAATTACTTCTCTTGATGAAAAGAGAAGTATCTGCTTTACTCATGAAAAAACCTTGGTCCTGAAGATATGTGGTCAGCCTATGGCCGTTCCATGCCCTAGGTGCCTGCTTCAATCCATAAAGAGCTTTATTCAATTTGCATACATATGTTACCTTGTTTGGATCCTCATAGCCAGGCGATTGTGACATGTACGCCTCCTCTGAAATCCAGCCATTCAAAAATGCATTTTTTACATCCAACTGATACATGTTCCAATTTTTTGATGCAGCCACACTTACCAATACTCTGATAGTTGGCATTTTTGCCATAGGTGAGAAGGTTTCTTCATAATAAATGCCTTGGGTTTGTGCAAAACCCTTGGCCACAAGTCTAGCTTTGTACCTACTTATTGACCCATAAGAATTTCTTTTTATCTTATAGATCCATCTAGAGCCAATTACCTTCATAGATTCCTTCTTTGGTACTAGTTCCCAAGTATCACTCTCTTTGAGTGCTTGAATCTCTTCATCCATAGCTTCCTTCCATTCTGCCTTGTTTTTAGCTTCTTCATATGATGTTGGTTCTTCAATTGATAAATATTTTGCAAGATAAACAGAGTGCTTAGTAACAAGAGAAGTGTCATACTCGTATCTGATTGGCTTCTTGCTCTCCCTTTGTGATCTTTTGATTTTCTTCCAATTTCTTCATCTTGAGTTTGCCTTTGGACTTCCATGCTTTGAACTCTTCAAGGTTGATGATGTCCTCATCATCTGAATTGGTGTCTTGATTCTGAGTAGGCTCCTCCTTAGTGAGGCTTGGAAACTCCTCTTCCAAGTCCTAAGGTAGTTTTACCTTCTTGCATTCAGTATCAAACCAAGAGTCATTTTCATCAAAGACAACATCTCTACTAACCATAAATCCCTTGTTTGAAGGATTGTAGAACCTGTAACCTTTCTGATTCATATCATATCCAATGAAGATGCACTTTTCTGCCTTAGGGTCTAGTTTACCTCTTATTTGAGAGGGGATATGCACATATGCTACACATCCAAAGATTTTGCAATGATCAAGTGAAGGTCTTCTACCATGCCATGCTTCATAAGGGGTCATCCCATCAAGGGATTTGGATGGCAACCTGTTTACAAGGTAAGTAACAATAGATAGACTCTCTGCCCACAAGTACTTATGTAATTTTTTCTCATTTAACATTGACCTAGCTGTGTCAACAATCAATCTATTTCTTCTTTCTGCTACCCCATTCTGCTCAGGGGTATACCTTGTAGTAATTTCTCTCTTGATTCCTCTGTCCTACAAGAATGCATCAAAATCATTTGAGAAGTAATCACCTCCTCCATCTGACCTTAGCCTTTTTAGATTTCTCCCTATTTGATTCTCAACAAGTGAAATATACTTTTTAAAGCAACTGAATACTTCATCTTTGTGCTTCATAAAGTACAATACAGTCCACCTACTATAATCATCAATGAAAGATACACCATACATCTGTATGAACAAGTTCTAGGTAGTCCCCATGCATGTAGCCTTTCCTTGACAAGGGTAACCTGTGAGACTTTCCAAACTAACAAGCACCACATTTATAAATCATGTGTTGCTTGGATACATTAGTTATCCCAAGCACACATTGATCTTTGCATATTTGTTTGAAGGTTCTTTCACCTACATGCCCTAATCTTTTGTGCCAAATTTCAAGCTCTGATAATGTTTGATCTTTATAACTAATAAAGTGCAATGTTCCTTGTATCCTCAAGTTCAAAAGTGAAAAGTCTACCTGTCTTTTCTCCTTTGGCAATTCTCTTGAACCCATGCTTGGGATCCTCCACAAATGCTCCATATTGGTTGAATCTAACCTGCAAACCTTTTTCTACAATTTGTCCAACACTCATCAAATTCTTGGTAATAGTTGGCACATATAGGACCCTACTCAACAGATTTTTGTTCCCATAAGAGGTCTTGACATTTCCAACTTTAATCACTGAGTGCTTGGTGTCATCACCTGTTTGTACCTGATGCTTACCCTTTGGTTCCTCAAGGTCAGAGAGAAGAGCTACATTGCCTACCACATAATTTGAGCATCCAGAGTCAATGTAGAAGAGATGGTCATCATTATACCTAATTTTGAAGTCATGTTCATAATCAGAAGAGAATCTTCTTGCTCCTATGTGTAGTCCTGGATTTGTATCCTCCTTGGTAGTGGCTATTATAATTGTTGTTGTAGTTGTGGTTGTATCCTTGGTGATGATTGAATCTGCCTCTTGATTGTGTGTATCCACCTCTTTGATAACCTCTACCTCTCTAGTTCTTGAAGTTCCTGAAACACTCATCTATAGTATGATTTGATGAACCACAAATGTGGCATGGTGAGGAGTTATAAGGTCTCCCCCTATCTTGCTTACCTCCTCTGTCCCTTCCTCTTGATGATCTACCTCTCCCTACATAGTTGGCTTGGGAGGTAGTTCCTTCATCTTCTACCTTTTTGTTCTGGCCTTTCTCTTTGGACTTATTCTTATCAATGTATAGGGCAAAAGAGCTATTACCTCTTGATGAATTTCCATTCTTGTTGAGCTTGGCTTCATGGGTGAATAATTTCCCCATGAGTGTGGTAAGGTCTGGAATCTGCATGTCCATGTACAAGTCCATGGCAGTTGTGAAGCTCTCCCATTTGTCATCTGCTTTAATACCATTGATAAGTTGTCTTACAATCTGCTCCTCTTCAATTTCTTCTCCTATGCTTGCCAACTGGTTTGCTACATCTTTAACTTTGGTCACATACTTTGGGATAGTTTGCTTAGGTTGCTTCCTTTGAGTTGTGAATTCAATCCAAAATTGATTCTTCCTGGCCCTTTGTTAGTCGGCCACCGGATTGGCATTTGTATAAAACTGAATCTTTTTAGATTCAGCACGAGCGAAAGGTTGTTACAAGATGGTTGTAATCTTTATATAAAGCAATGAAAAAGAGACGCGTGGGTAACGATTCGTGGAATCACCAGACTGTCTGTCTAGGTGATTGTCTGTGTCGTTACTGTAGTGTTGTTTGTCTAATTCCAAGTATTCTGAGTATATTGTAGTGTATGGTTCTTGATTCTGTTCTGTTGTCTATCAAGACCTGTTTGTTGTGAGTTTTCTTGACATCCAGTAGTTCGCCGGGTTGTTGTCTGAGTGAGTAGTTTGCGAATCCCTAATGCGATTGTTGTGTTAATTACGCGTATCGTGGTACTCTTTCTTGGAATGTTATGCCAGTCATTGAAGAAGTCTGTGTAGTTGTGGTAGTGTTCTGGGATTCTGAGCTGTATTGTGTTGTCTTCAGTATTGAGATCTGTACTTGTATGGAGAGCTTTGGCTACAATAATGGTTATCTCCAGTATGTATTAGTCTTCAACACTGTGTGCCTGAAACTGTTGAGTCCTTCTGTGTTTTTGGTTTGTTGGATTGTGAGCGCTATTCGGTGAAGGTTGAACTGCTGTTAATGTTACAGTAGTATGTATTCGGAAAAAGGGTTCTAAGGTAATTCGGTATCACGATACTGATAGTCTGGTACAGTGTGTTCGACAAACTTTGATAGAGTTAAAATGATGAACCGTAAAGATCAAGAAAGGGATACCAATTCTTGATAAAATCTTGAATGTTGGTATATTGTGTTGTGAAGTAATTTTGGGAAACAAGCATAGGGCCTCTGTCTTTACAGACCCCTTCCACTCCCAAGAACCCAATACTCATTTAAACGCGTTTCTGACAGTTAGAACATCGTTTAACACTGGCGCCGTCTGTGGGAAGGTGGCAACAGATCAGATTGTTGCAAAATCGATTGTGGTAACACGACTCTAGATAGTAAATCGACAGTAATAGTACGCGATTAATACCAAAAGATGATACATGCCGGTTACTCGATCCGGTGAAACGTATCCGAAGAACCGACAGCCCTGCGTACCTAATTTGCTAAGGACGCCTCCAGGAGGTAGAAGCACAGATAGGTCTAACCCAGTTGTCAAGAAAGTGAAGAACCCTAGTAGCGATTCCGGTCATATTCCGGTGGAGCGTACTACATCTATGGCAGATTCCGGTGCAATTTCGACACAGTCTGTCGAAGGTATAGTAACCCCAGAATCTACAGGGACGCAGCATGAAGTTAGTTTAACACTATTAGGTCAAGATTCGAAGTTGTTTGTGAACAGAAACGTCTTGGACAAGGAAATCAGTGAAGGAGAAAAAACACTTTGTTTTGGTGAAAAATCGACACCTTCCGGTGTTATTTCGGTACAAGTTACTAAGAATTCACAGTTTTTCATCGACGGCTTACCATTTCTTGGTGAATCATCAGCCCAGTCACCGCTATTGGGAGTAAGCTTTCCTACATTTGACATCAAAAAGGAAGGTAGCCTATTCGAAGCTGAGATCAGGAACGTATTGAACAATATTATCGAATTGGAAAGTGCACAGGCTCACGATACAGATTCCGACGATTCAGATGTTCCGCCTCGGGATACAGAAGATAGTTACAATACAACCATCAACACGATGAACGGGCAACAACCGCAACAACAGCAGCAGCAGCATCAGCAACAACAACTATGCCCACCCAGGCCGACTCCAACAGGAGTAACGTACACTAATTCGGTGGATTTCCAAGGGATGACCCAGATGCTCATGTACGCACATTTGAGATAAGTTATGCAGTGCTCAATCATCCACCTGATTCGGCATATAAAGCTATTGTCTTCCAGTCTACATTGGTTAACGAAGCAGCCAGATGGCTTACAGAATATGATATTAACCACTTCGGCACCTATGAAGCAGTAAGGGATGCATTTTTGCAGAGATTCAGGCTAAAGAAGAATCCAGCCGAAATTTTCGACTACCTACAAAACAATAGACAGAAGATAAATCAAACAGTGCAGGAATATGCCACCCTATTCAGAACTCATTTGAGGCAGTTACCTCCAGCACATGCCAACCTACCGGATGACGTTATCACTCAATGGTTTATCAATGGATTGACTCCACAACTTAAACAGGTAATGATCATACGTTGTGTAGGAGCTATGACACTAGATGTAGTTATCGCAATGGCTTTGCAGCTTGAAAACAAGGTTGGAGGATTTACAGAAGACCTGCAGTGGTTAAAAGCAAATAAAAATGTTGCAGAAGATCGGACCAGACAGATGTTCTGCACCACATGCAAGAATTCAGGGCACACTAGTGCCACTTGTGCACTTAATCAGTTGTTTTGCGCTATCTGCAACACGACCAAACATACCACCGAAAATTGTGCATACAATGCCAAAGTGCAGGGAACCGCAACTGTCAATGCTATTATACAGGAACCAGGACAGCCAGCCAATCATTATGTACCTCCGCAAATGAGAAACAACCAGCAACAAGGCTATCGAAATTACAGAGGACAAAGAAATAATAACTACAATGCAAATGGTTGGCAGGCCGGACCAGCACAGGAAAATACTAATTTGCCACCACCTCGCTGCCATTTTTGTGGTGAATTTGGCCACATTAGAAGATTTTGTAAGGATGCAGCTGAGTATGATCAGAAGAAGAAAGATCGTCAAAACCCAATGACTAATATGGTACAAATCACACCAGTGGAAACTCAAGCTGCAGTAATTCAGACACGATCCGATAAGCAACTGCAACCAGCAGCAGAAGTCTTTGAACCAGGCATATGTGAACAACAAAGGATGTATGATAAGGCAAGTCAATGGACCACCTCCGAACCTCCAGTGTTTCCAGATCCTATTCCGGTGACCCAGGCTCCGTTAACCAAGGAAGGAACACAAAAACAAGATTCTAATTCAGTAGCAGGCACATCATCTTCAGCAGATACATCATCTTCAGCCGGTGCATCATCTTCAGAATCCGTGGAAAACACAATTCAATCACATAAGGCCTGGGAAATTTTATCTAAAGCGTCCATTACTCTTCCTCTTGGCCAATTACTTGCACTAGTACCAGGAGTTCGACAACAATTCCAACAGCAGTTCAGTCCTGTATCTTCTTGTATTCCGGCAACAGCAACAGTGCAGCCGGAACCTGATTCTACGGTCGATCATTCGGTTCCTTTAATTACCGTATGGTATAAAAACCATAAAATTACACAGGTACTAATTGATGGAGGATCTGGTGTCAACATTGCTACTGCTGCACTATGTAAAAAGTTAGGATGGACCGAAATCGAACCAGTTCAGTTCTTTGTCAGAATGGCTGACCAGTCAAGAGTCCATCCAGTAGGTCTTGTTCAGAATGTACCAATAACTTTGCAGGGTACCACATTTAAGATGACTTTTGTAATCCTAGAATTACCGGAATCCACCCTTGATTATAATCTTCTTTTTGGCCGTCCTTGGCTGAAGCAAGCTAAGGTTGTACAAGATTGGTCTGCACAGGAACTCACGTTCAAAGATAATAATTGTAAATATGTTGTAAAATTAGATGCTATACAGCCTTGCGAATTGCATGCTAGACCGTATTTTTCAGAATCAGTTCATATGTTAGATGGGTTGTCAGATGATGAAGAAGAAGAGTTTCTGAAAAATATCATTGACTTGATCTCCCTAGGAACTGTTGATCTACAATCTGTTGTAGATAATTGGAGTCCCTCAGTTTGTACGGTGATGCCTGTAACGGAAGAAGATAAGAAGGAAGATACTGCTGCTATAGACGACGCTGACCTACAACCACTTTTTAAGCCAGTTGATGATATAGAGAAGCCCCGACAATTTTATGTTCCAGAGGATCAGTTGATTACCTACAATTTAGGGGATGAAGAAAATCCACGTCCTGTTAAGATAAAGGAAAGCTTACCGGAAGTATTTCAAGCGGACTTAATCCAGTTACTCCGAGAGTTCTCTGACGTCTTTGCCTTGGATTACAAAGGTATGAAAGGTTTGGACCCACGCATCTATCAACACAGGGTCATGCTGAAGCCGGAAGCAAAACCAATCAAGCAACCCAACTACCGGATGAATCCGAACTATGCATCACAGGTAAAGGCAGAACTTGATAGGCTACTCAAAGTCGGATTCATTGTACCTATAGAGCATGCTGAATGGATCTCACCAATTGTTATTGTTCCTAAAAAGAATAAGCAACTGCGAATTTGTGTGGACTACCGAAAACTGAACGCAGCTACGGTGCCTGATCCATTTCCGCTACCTTTTCTTGACACGATGCTTGATAGAGTAGCAAGACATGAAATGTATTCATTCCTAGATGGATACAGTGGGTATAATCAATTTAGAATGGCTGAGCAGGATATACCGAAGACCACCTTCATTACCAATTGGGGTGTTTTTGCTTGTACCGTAATTTGTTTTGGATTAAGAAATGCCCCAAGTACTTTTCAGAGGTGTATGCAGGAAATATTCTCCCCTTATCTTACCTCGTTTATGCAAGTTTATCTTGATGAGTTTTCGTTATTTGGAAAAATGGTAGCACACTTGTTCCATTTACAGTGTTGCTTTGAGAAGTGCAAAGAATACAGACTCTGTTTGAACCCAAACAAATCTGTGTTTGTGGTTTCATGTGGAAAGCTACTTGGCCACATTGTATCTGCATAAGGTATACAGGTGGATCCAGATAAAATCACAGCTGTGTTAGAAGCACCTGTACCCACTACACCTAAGGAAGTGATGCGCTTCATGGGCCAAGTAAGATGGCATGGTCGGCACTTACGGTGGCTTGCTCATTTGGCAATACCACTGAACAGGTTAATAACCAAGACTGCTCGACAATTTGAGTGGACTCAGGAATGCCAAATTGCTTTTGATCATCTAAAGGGATTACTAACACAGGTTCCAATCCTACAGCCTCCTGACTGGGATCGCCCATTTCATATATTTGTTGATGCTTCAGATATTGCCATTGGCAGTATTATAATGCAATACACCGATAAGTGGTTTCAGCCTGTATACTATGCTAGCCGAAGGCTTGCTCCTGCTGAGAAGAATTACTCTGTAACTGAAAGGGAATGCCTGGGTTTAGTATACTCTGTCAAGAAATTCAGGCATTATTTACTTGGCCGAAAATTTACTTTTCATGTAGATCATGCTGCACTTGTCTACCTGGTACGACAAAAACATCTAGGTGGTCGATTAGCGCGATGGGTTCTGCTTTTACAAGAATTTGATTACGAAGTTATTCATCGGCCAGGCAGTTCACATGTCTTAGCAGATTTCCTTTCTCGTTTAGATTCCGGTGAAGCTCCGGTTGGTGTAGATGACACAACACCAGCGATTCATGTTTCTGAACCAACTAATGATGAAATTGCAGATCCACCTATGCCATCTACATATTATGATCAGATATTAACTTTTCTTACTGATGGATGCCTTCCTTCTCAGGCTTCTCCTGCAATGCGTAGGAAGATTGCAGTGTACAGTCGTAAATTTTGGTTAATTGTTGGGGAATTATACTATATGGATCACACTGGAATTTTACTTCGTTGTATTCCACCACATGAAGTTAACTCAGTCATTATGTTGGCTCATTCAATTCCATCTGGGCCATTTTGCTGCAGATTTAACACACCGAAAAATTCTTCAGAGTGGACTTTGGTGGCCTACTATGTACAGGGATGTATTGTAGTTTGTCAAAAATTGTGATAATTGTCAGAGATCTGGACAGCCGTTATAGCGCCATTTCCTCTATAATCTGTCTTGCCATTAGAACCTTTTCAAAAGTGGGGTCTAGATTTTATCGGACCTATTACACCACCGGCAATCCTCAGTAGTAATCGTTATATTCTGACCTGTACAGACTATGCAACCAGATGGGCAGAAGCTTGGGCTTTAAGGTCTGCCACAGCTGTTTCGGTAGCAACGTGTCTAATGAAAGATATCTTTCCGCATTTTGGCTTACCTCTGGAGCTTGTTACAGATTAGGGCACTCATTTTGTTAACAATCTAATGAAAGTACTCACACATTCTTTTCAGATCACACATAAATTCAGTTCACCATATTATCCTCGTGCAAATGGTTTGGCTGAGAGTACAAACAAAAACCTGTTGAATATGCTTCGAAAACTCATTATGGAAGCACCGGAAAGATGGGATCAACTGTTACCTGCAGTACTATGGGCATATCGGACTACATACAAGGTAGCAACAGGATTAACACCTTTCAAACTAGCTTATGGATTGGAAGCCATAGCACCGATGGAGATCATTGTACCAAGCTTACGAGTAGCCATCAACCAGAAACTACTACCTGAAGAATCTCTGTCATTTCGGGTGGATACACTCAGAAAACTAGATGAGCATCGATGGCACAGTTTTTTGACTATGCGGGAAATATAGCTAAGACAAGCTCGAACACATGATCGCTATCTAAAGACCCCAGTTTTTACGATGGGACAACTTGTACTCTTTTACAATGCAAATTCGAATCGCTCTGCTGGCAAATTCAAGTTACGATGGTTTGGCCCCTACCTGATTTATGAACAAATGGGCCCAGCAACTTTTCGGTTGACTACTTTGACCAGAATTCCTCTTCCGAAAGTCATCAACGGTTCGAAGCTGCGGCCGTATCAACAAACATCTAACCCACACTGAAACGTTTCACGGTTGGCCGCGTCTTTCGGTGTTCTCTTTTCTTTGGTTTTTATTTTCTTTTCTTTCCTTTTGTTTCTGCACGCTTAATAAAAAAAAAAGTCTGTAAATATCCGTGTTTTGATACCTAATTATTACAACAGCCACCCTGCCCTGTCCAGCTGCTCATACATGCACACAAAAGTTAAGAAGTTATCATCTCAACGTCGCACGATGATTAGTGATTTTGACTGCTTTCCACTGCAGCGCATCTACTTAACCTTCTCCGTTTCGCCGAAAATTGCTATTGTGTTTGCGTGATTTGTGTGATTGTGTAAACCCTGTGCTTTGTGTCTTGTGCTTGCATTTTCTGTATGCGCCATGGAAGCTCTGGCAAACTATGCCGCTTTTCGTGACGGACTCCCTGCCGATGTAGGAGAGTTCCTGTGCATACGTGGGTTGGCCAATTTCGCTGAACTGCCGTGGCATTCAGTGGAATCCCACCCGTTCTTTGCCCAGATAATAGCCGCTATCGCTAAAACACCTGCCAACGAGCAAATTTGGGCTATCACATCCCTACCCTCCCGAATCGTAATCACCTTCCAAGCTTTTGCTGAAGCGTTTAGACTCCCTCGGCAAGGTCGGGAAAATGGTCCAAATCTATCGATTGCCACCATGAATCGATTATTCCCTAGGAGTTCCTCTAACGAATACATGATCCTATGTCGACCGGAACCTGAGAGATCCGCACTGCAATTCCTAATAGCCACTCTTAACCTCCAGAAGCGAACTTATGGCATCTCTAGGCCTTTCTACTCCGCTATTGATTTAGCTGCTCGAGAACCAGTCAATTTTGCATCCTACTTTTTTCACCGCATTCACAAGGAATGCGTATCAATAATCAAACAGGTAAACAAGGGAGAAATGCCAAGGTCCAGACAGCCGCACATAATATCTTTCCTTTTTCCGGCCATACTTGCTGCACAACCACCACCCAGAGGCCCTGTCCTGCACCATGAAGAGTCGGCACAATTATGGGACGATGAAGAAGAAGACGAAGAGGAACTCAATCAACTCTTCCATCCGAAAAGAATTAGAATCAGTTCCTCTGAAAGTGAAGCACAGGGTTCAGCCGAAGGAAATAAAGAAGATGACAAAGAAGAAGAGAAACAGGACGAAGAAACCTTCCATGACACCGCAACATCTGTGCAGCACGAATCATCAGCACAGTCTTCGTCAGAAGGGCAACAAGAACAGGAGGATCACACCGACTCTGACACAAGCTCGTCACAAGAAACATCCCAGCAGCAATCTGAGCAGGAACGACAAGAGAAAGGAGAACAGGTCATTAAAGAAGTTTTCGAAGAGCTACTGAAAGCAGTCGATTCCACAGCTGCCGACACTGCACAACAGACCATAGATAAGGTAACACAGTCTAACTCTGTTCTTCCCACTCCCCCACCGGAGCCGCCACTCACCCCATTATCCCTACCCAACCCATTTGTCCCGAAGAACCCACTGCTTCTTCATCCTCATCCCCGAATTACTCACCACCCAACTCCCAACAACTCTTCACCACATCCTCATCTCAACCTCGTTCGCACCTTCCGCTCTCGTCCATTCCCGTAATTTTTGACCTTGCCAACATGGGTCAATTGCTCATTCATCTATCATAGCAATTACCAATCCAGATGAAAGAGGTCGCTGATAACATCCGAAATGAGTTACAACACAAGGTGGATGTCCTAGAAGCAGACATCACACCTCTACAGGAAGAAATAGATGCGTTCAAAGCAGAAAACCATCAGCTGCACTACCAGATTACCCATCTCCAAGCCCAACTCGCAGAACAGCAGACACTTACCAACCAGAGAAATGCGGCACTGGCCGACCTCAAAACCAAAGAAGAGTTATTAAATGAGGCAAATACTGTCATCAGACAAAGGTAATGTACTGGCTATTTGTTAGCATACAGGATAGCATGATTGGACACATACAGGATGCCAAGACTCCAAAAGAGGCTTGGAATAGTTTGGTCATATTGTATGAGAACAATACAAAATCATGGAAATTGCAATTCAAGAATGAGCTGCATACATTGGAGAAAAAGAGCATGTCGGTAAGTGACTACACCTTGAAAATCAAAAGCATATGTGAGTCACTTGCATCTATTGGCGTGAATGTAGATGATGATGATAAGGTGGAAGTGTGTCTACGTGGTTTAGGAGCTGCATATAAGCAGTTCAGAAGTTCTATATAGACCACGAAAAATATTTTGAATTTTGTTGATCTGGTATCTATGCTGATTATTGAAGAAAAGAATCTTGGTGAGGATTCAAACTCCCAAGGAAAATCTAGTTCTGAGCAGGTATTCTACTCTAGTAGAGGAAGAGGCAGAGGTAGAGGTTTTGGAAGTGGAAGATGAAGTAGTAACCAAGACCAAAGTCAACAACAGAATCATGCAAGAGGAAGAGGACAGTTTCGAGGCAGTGGGAGCCAAATAGGCTGCAAAAATTTCCAAAAAAATTTCCATTACTCCCGTTTGAATCTAGCACCACATAGACTTGATGCAAATATGCAAAAAAAAACCTTTTAATGCTTTTATGCTCTTTTAATGTATGCAAATGATAATAATCTTTTTATACGTTTTTATGATACAAAATAGATGCAGGTGGTACGATATGTAATTCTACTGAATTGAAAAAAACTTGAAAACTCTTTACCTTAAGTTGTTCGATGCAGAAGCTTTAATGTGCAAAGTGATATTTGTTTTTCTTTACAAAAAATGTTTATAAATAAATCCTAAGTACAAAACTAGAAGTGATCGTGCAATGATGATCTTCTTGTATATGGATGGGTGGGGGGGAGAAGTGACGAGGCTCCTCCATCTTGAATGACCCTCTTCCCATGGAGGTGCTCAGTTCTTTAATGAACAACCCTCAATAACCAGGGAAAAGGGTTTGTACCAGCAAGGTCTCGACTTGTCTTTACGGTTGATTAAACTCCTTTCTCCACTCACATGTAAAACAATAAGAATGTAGATGTTAAATTGTTTAATCAATATTGAAACACACCTAATAATCCTAAGCACAAAATTTCCACGTTTCACGTCGGGTTCACCAAATGTCAAGGGGTGTGAATGGAGACCAACGGGTAGATAAGAACTGAACTTGATATGGCCTCACTGTGTTGCTACAGGCGGGGTGTTTTTTAGTGTGCTTTAGGATGTAACATGTTATTCAGTGTTATGAGAAGTGATTATCTATGGTCTAATGGACCAAGCTATCAAATATCTAAGATCAACCTATTTAGCTATTGCCCCTATGGTTGTGCAGCTTGATATCTAGACAAACCATACTCATATGATTGAGAGATTAAGGTTTCACTAGTGATGCAATCTTTGATGAACTCTTCTTCTTCTAATTCTATATTAGCTACGTTTTGCTTGGGTTGAGTGATATTATTTATTGGTGGAGGCAACAAAAACTCAAAAATAAAAGATGTAGAAATGGTATTTTCATTCGTAGACTCATTACTCATAGACATCAAAAACAAATTTAGAACAATATAAATTGCCAAATGATCAATGAATAATTCTAAAATTGTTTTCTTGATAATGATAATGAATGGAAACTACTTCAATAACCTTATACAACTATAAATAAGAATGCTAGAACAATTTGCCAAAATCATAATACAAGTTTAAGCTAAAATACAAGTCAAATGGAAAAAGTAGCGTGTATGCAACTCCAATGTCCCGATCTCAACTGCTCATCAAAACTCGTCAATGTTCATTAATGCTCTCTGCAAAAAAAGCATTAGCAAACATAAGTACATTTTATTAAACATAAAACGCACTCATTACTTTCAACTCTTATCATATATATATATATATATATGCACATACATTCAACTCTTCATGCATATATGTAACATGCTCATGCATTCTCATACATGCATGAGCCATACACATACATTCTTTTTATATGCATCTAACATGCATACACATTCTCACATCTTCTCATGCATTCATGCACTCTTATATACATATGCATACACTTATATATAACAAAGTTAAGGAATTCGCGTTTAAGCTTGGTGGATAAAATCAAAGCACTTGGAAGCATAAAGTTAGTACATACATATAGCTTATGAGCTACTTTTAGGATGCACATTGCTAAGACAACTTGAGATAGTGCAAGATGGTTTCATAATTCTCTATACCTACAACATGGAGGAGTAACTAGAAAAGCTAATTCACATGAATTTTCTCACAAAAATGTTGTTCTTTTCAATGTAATCCCATCCATATTGAGAATGATTAAGGTTATTCATTTTCCATTCATATTTCCAACACTAGCATTTTGGCTAGATGAATGAAGATACCCATCTCCAAATATGTCGATATGAAGAAAGAGAGGGAGAATGAGCATGCAATAATGCACTTGGCCTGCTCACTAAGAACACACAAGACCTACATGAATGCCTATGTCAAACAACAATTTAATGATGAAGAATTTATGCCACACTCATGGACTCAAATCTTGGCTACTATGTATCTGTGCATCAATGAGAAAGTGGAAGATCAATTTTGCGACAAAGATGGGCATGATATTTTTATGATTAAAATATTTATGTCCAAGGACCCAATCTTAGACCAAGTCTCGATGAACCATAGTATCCATACAAAGATTATGAATCTGTAGAGATGGATTGATGGTCCTTTGGTAGAATCTTCGAGCCCGATCCTAACATTATAACAGACAATGTAATGGATGAGAATCATGAGTGCCCTTGAGAACATCAATATTTTAATCCTAGATAAGACCTTCTATAAACCAAGACATGAATGAAAACTAGAAGGAGCAAGAGTTTGCATATAAAATACAAGTGGAAGAGGAGGAAAATGAATAAAAAAGCAATGCCAAAGGAAATTTCAAAATCTAGAAATATATGCACACCAAATCCAAGTGATAAGTGATGTAAGGCCCACAAAACAAAGGCCTTACATGTATGATGATGTTTACTCTACCAAAATAAGAGAAGAGATCAATACGCTCTTGGAAGGAGGATTCATCTATGAGATAAAACACATAGAGTGGGTGTCGCCCATCATGGTAGTCCAGAAGAAGAAGGTACAAGTATGCATAAACCTCAGAAAGGTTAATGCAACAACGATCCATGATAATTATCCCTTACATATCACCAATGATTTGCTCAAAAGGGTGGTAAGACAAGAATGTTATAGCTTCTTGGATGGATTTTCATGCTATAATTAGGTAGCGATTGCTTTTGAGGACTAGAAAAAAACTCCCTTTGCTATTGAATGGGGTATATTTGCATTCTATGTCATTAATTTTGGATTGAGTAACACCCCAGATACCTTCCATGACTTGATTTCCAATGCTAGATATGTCACACATTTAAGGAATTTATATGTAAGTGCTTGGAAGTGTATGTAGATGATGTCTCTACATGTGCAAAGCACCAAATCATGCATATTCTTGATTTAATTCAATTTTTTTCAAAGTGGAAACGATATCATGTGTCAATAAACCTAGAGAAATGCATCTTCATGGTGGGAGAAGGTAAAAATGTTGGATAATGTCTCCAAAAATGAAATCTTGACAGATGAAGTCAAAATCAAAGTCATCACAAATCTGCCAAGGCTTTTAACATCAAGGAAGTTCAAGCATTTATGGGCCATTGTGGCTACTATGAGAAGTTCATTCATATGTATGCAATCATAGACAAAGCGCTATTTGGGATGCTGAACAATTCTGAATGAACAAAAGATTGTGAGAAAGCCTTCATTCACTTGATTTCAGCACCAATCATGAAATCTCTAGATTGTTCTAAGCCATTCCATGTGCATGTAGATGCATCAAACTATTCCATCGACTATGTCTATCACAACTAGCTGATGAGAGAGGCATGCACTTTCTGATTGCTTATGCCAAAAGACAGTTGAACAATGCTAAAAGGAATTACATGAAAACTAACCCAAAAGAATCAAGATGTTGTATGTAGCATAAATTTTCACCATTATCTCTTGGGAAACAAGTTCAAATTATTTACTAATCACCAATCCTTATCATATTTGGCCAAAAAACATTGCACCACAAGCAGGCTTGTGAGATGGTTTTTTAATTCTTATGAAATTTGAATTTGGTGTTGTGGTAAAGCAAGGAAATACACACCTAAGGGCTAATCATTTTTCTACATTGACTACTAGAGAATTGCCTATAGGAGTGTTGGATTATTTGTCTAACTCATATTTGTTCAATTTGGAAGTAGTTGCTAAGTGGAAAAAACTGATTGTCCGTATCCTTACATATGACACTCATCAAGATTATTTTCCTAAGTATCATAAAGGAATTCCTACTTCTAGAAGATTCCATATTGGTAGGAAGTATGTACTACCAAGATACAACTGGCATCTTGATATGTTGTGTGGATGATCATGAGAAAAGAGACCTGATATCTAAAGCACACAAAGGTGTTTTGGGAGGCCATTTCCCCAAAATTGAAGCCTTATAGAACCTTCAAAGTTCAACATCCTATTGGTTCATGATGAAAAAGGATGTAGACACGTGTCAAAATTTGCCAAATGCCAAGTCTTGCCTCAAACTGAACATGCTACTCTGCACCTAGTTACAATAGTTCCTACTTGGAGCAAACACATAATATAATATTTACATGACCATAAGTTCCTTGAAGGAGCTAATAGAGTCAAATGAAAGACCTTAAAAGAAATTTATCGAGACTATACACTGATAGGCAATCAACTCTGTCAACAAGGTTGGGAAAATTTCTTATGAATGTGTACATGAGAATGCCTATTTTCCCAATCTAGAGATGGCACATGCATGTGCGACTTGAGACTACTTTTACTTGGAGAGATGTGAAAAAATGATCCTTGTTGCGAGACTTTGGTGGCCCACCTTGCATCAAGATACAAAGGAATTTTTCAAGAGATGTGACACCGATCAAAGGGTGAAATATCTATATGGAGGGATGGCATGCCATTATGACCTATGATTAGTAGTAGACCATTTGCTAGATGGGGAATAGACTTTGCAGGTCCCATTACTTAGCTCTCATGTGAAGTATATAATTGTGCCCATCTATTATCTCACAAAATGGGTTGAGGCCAAGGTACCTACCAAAAACAAGTGTGCAAACTACAACCAAATTTTTGTTTGGAAACATTTTCACGAGGTTTGGTCTGCCAATATAAATTTTTGGTGACCGTGAACACATTTTATTAGCGAAGTGATTTGATTTCTTGTTAGCAAAAGTTTTATTGTTTCACAAGAATTATACATTGTATCATCCCCATGTGAATGGACAAGCAAAGAGTTCCAACAAAGTCTTGTGCATAGTGCTTACAAATATTGGTTAATAGTGGAAGGTTCATGTAGGATAAGCATATTCGTCATGCCATTTGAGCATACCATATGGCATAAAAGAGAAGTATAGGTGCGATGCCCTTCAATCTAGTCTATTGACAAAATGCATACTCCCTATTGACTTCCTAGTTCCAACTATAAGAGTCACACAAGATTACTTGTGGACATGTCATGAACTCTCTGTATTAGTGGAATAGTTAAAGTAGCTCCAAGAGACTCGGCCCAACAGTTATTGCTACAAAGAAGCACCTGAAAGCCTACTATGATGCATACATATGTAATAAGGATCTGCAAGTAGGTTACTTTTTCCTAGTGTATACACTAAAACAACATGCAAAAAGCTCCCAACAAGGGCTATGGAACACTCATAGTCAACCATGTATCTTCAAGCAAGGCATTTATTTTGGACACGCTTGAAGGTGATGTCCTACCAAAATACATTAGTCGTTGTAGAGTGAACCTCAATTAGGAGCCTATTACACTAAATAAGCTTGCTAGACTTCAGAAAGCAGAGAATAGGAAGAGCAAGGCTAAACACATTAGATAAGAAGCACAACAAAAGGCACTTGAATGTAAAGCTAAGAGAAAATCTTGGATATGATAAAGAGATGATCGATCAAGAACATACATGCTGGTGAAGTCTATCCAATTGGTACATACCATCAATGTGGAAAAAATGCTAACTCAAGGCCATTGATAAAAGTCCAAGTAGATTTCGACACTGCCAATGTGCTCAATTCCCTAGCCAATGTCAGATTTGGGGCATTTGCATCATTATTTGGGCATTCAGTTTATGTAAGATGATGGGAGAATAACATTGTGTTAAGAAAAAATATGTTGACACATTATTGCAGTGTTTTGGCCTTGAAGACTGCAAACCTATTACTACTCCTATGGAAATAGGTTTAGGATTGAGTCTTCATGATGTTGCAGATGCATTTGATGTTGTTCTCTATTAGAAGGCTATTGGATGCTTGATTTATTTATGCATAACTGGGCCTAATATTTAGTTTGTTGTCTCTCACATGAGCAGGTTTATGCATTGCCCAAATATCAAGAATTGCTAGGCAGTTAAGCACATCTTTCCCTACTTGAGATGTACCCAACTATTTGGATTGTTTTATCCCAAGGGGGATCACTACCGCCAGCTGGTTACTATGATACTCATGTGGCCACCAATGGTTTTTGCTTCATGCTTGCTAGCTCATGCATATCTTGGTTGAGCAAGAAGCAGCCTACTTTGGCCACTTCTGGTTATGAGGTTGAGTATAGGGCAGCTTTTACAATGACTCTTGAGTGTGTGTGGCTTAGATGCTTTTTGGCTAATTGGGGTGTTGGTCAGTCTTAAGCCACCACCATCTTCAGTGACAGTCAGGGTGCATTGGTAGTTGCAAGGAAGCCCATGTTCCATGCTTGCAAAAAGCACATTGAGGTGCGCTATTATTATGTTAGAGAGAGGTTCTCTTCTAGAGAGATCAACTTGGCATATGTGCCCACACAAGATAACATTATAGATATTTTCACAAAGGCTCTGCCTCAAGAGAAGTTTGAAACTTTTTGCAAAGCTTTGTTCTTACTTCCTTTTGTGGGTTGATCGCTTTCCACATAGTTTGCACTTCCTTACACATGAGTGCTAGGTCCTTGTTCATTGCATCACTCCCAGGGAGGGATTTGTTGATATATTTTGGTAGTGATGTGTGTGAACTTACTTAGTACTGTTAGGGCAAATTTTTCCCTCTTTAGGAGGTCCCCCCCCCCCCCCCCCCCGCTTGTATATATGCCTATAAACCTAATGGGTTACTTATCTTTGCATATTGACTTGCTGAATTAGTGAGTATTGTGTTGTGCTCCAAGCTTCTTCTTCTTCCTTGTGTTGTTTGTGTGTTTGCACAGACCTCGAACTACAACAATTTTTTACAACTTGAAGCTCAATTCTACAAGGCAACTTCCCTAGGTGCAGCCCAATGATTTCTCTAGAGATACACTCACTAGCATTATTGGACACTTTAAAAGTATCTTTGTCTTGGTCCAACGCCTCTTTTTGGCACACTTTTTAGCCTAGAAAACTTACCCACTTGACCCTTGTCAGGGTTTGTTAGATCCATCATCAATTTTCTTCCATTTTTTTAAATTTGCTTGGACGATTTCTTTAGCTTTGAGCTATCATGAGAATTTTGTGAATCCTTTACCTGATGGAATGAAAATTTTGGATGCTACTCAAGTAGATGTGAATCTTAACTAAGTGATTTCGTTAGCCTTTATTGTGGTAGGAAACTCATTGGTTTTTTTATTATTCTCTTTGCTTATGATGATGCCAATTCACTTTAGATACCTTATTTTTGGATGAAGCTCTAGAGAGTTCTTGTTGGAGATAGATACTCATTAAACTTATTTTCAAAAGCCAAAGAAAGATAAGATGATTGAGGTTGTATGCACGAAAGATGGTATGTGACATTGGACCTTGAGATGGTAGGTATCTTTTAGTCTTGAAATGAACCTTGAAGTGATATTGAATCTCAAAAGGGATTTTTTAATATATTTTGGTAGTGATGTGCGTTGGAAGAGATGGATGGATACCTCAAGGAAGTGAGGTGGTACTGCTAAAACCTACTTTGTATCTGCCCTAAATCACTTCAGAGTTTGATAGTAGGCTTTTTTAACTTGCAAATGAAACCAAAAAAGTACCTATCTAATTTGGAGTGGATAATTGAAACAATTGAATCAAAATAGAATACTTCACAAATAGCTAGTGTCACAAAACTTGCTATTTTGGTCTTCACACTTGTCGGTCCTTTTGCTAGTGCTCACAGTATAGTAACAATTGCTTAAATTCCTTTTGAGGGAATCAAATTAGCTTAGATAACTAATGATTACAAGTGGAATCATCTAAAATGATGAACTATACTCTGAGAAATTAATTTAGCAATCAGATGCTTACCCCCGATTTTTTAGGGACTGAACAGTAAGTGAATAGTGAACACTTCGATGCAGATTTCTCCCAAATGGATGAACCAAATGCCTTGAAACTTGAGCAGCATAAAATAGACTTTGAGCTAGTTCCAAGAAGCTATAGATCATGCAAAATGGTTGAGACATCACTGAGATATGATCAATCAAAGCTCACTGTTCTGAGTAGTCATAGCAGAGAAGTAGACAGAGATGATCAATGAGGTATATCTATTATAGCACATGATTATACAAGTTCATTGGCATTGCAATGATGCACAATGATGGTGGCATGATTGAGCTATAGTGTAAGATACTCAACCTCTACAAATGTTCAGGAAATAAGCTCCAAGAAGAGGCCACCAGGCCGCGAGATCTTCAAGGTCTTTTTATAACAATCTTCTTCCAAGTTTTGAATTTGAATTCAAGTTTTGGCTCCCACTAAAAAGTGATTCCTCTAAATTAGGCGTTATTCTCTCATTTGAATCTCATACCTAATATGCTTCCTAGCTCCACAAGATATATGGACTTACAAGATTCTCTCAAGGTTTATCCTTTCACAAGTGGTAAATGATCAAGTATTACAAGCCAAGGTTCTCATGCTTCATCAAGTGCTTCCACTTATTGATTTCCATGCTAAGCCAAGTGTGAGGGCTTGTATGTTTGCACCAATAGCTCCCCCTCAAGCCAAACATCTTGGCTTGTTCTTCTTCATGAATCTTCTTGAATATCCTGCAATCCAATCATGGTTTTAAACTTGCAAAGTTTAGTACCATCAAGTGCTTTGGTTAACAAATTTGCACATTGCATATTTGTAGATATATATGCCAAGTGAATCTCTTTGCTTTATAGCTTCTCTCTATCATAGTGATAATGAACTTCTATATGCTTGGTTCTTGCATGATAGATGGGATTGGCTACAAGATGCAATGAACTTGTGTTGTCACCAAAGATCATAGGTGAATGAGTATGAAGTCCCAAATCTGAGTAAAGCAATCTAATCCAAATAGCTTCTTGTGTAGCATTGGCTAGTGCCTTGTATTCAGCCTCTGTTGAAGATAGAGCAACAGTTGGTTGCTTCTTGGAAGAGCATAAAATGGGCTTATCATGTGCAAAAGAAAGATTCCCAGAAGTACTTCTTTTGTCATCCTTACAACCTGCCCAATCTACATCTGAGTATAGCTTAATGTCCAAATCTGATGTGTATGGGAAGTAAAGACCTTGATTTTGAGTACGTTTGAGATACTTCAAAATCCTTTTGGCAGCCTCCAAGTGAGGTGCTCTAGGTTTATGCATGAATTGACTTAGAACACTTACTCCATAAGATATTCAATCCTAGTTAATGTTGCATAGTTTAGACTTCCAACTATGCTTTGATAACTTGCAATGTCTTCAAGCAACTCACCTTCATGAGCACTCAATTTGTGATTTACCTCCATAGGGGTGCTAGCTACCTTTGCATTCTCCAAGTGGAACTTCTTCAACATGTCCTACACATATTTCCTTTGAGTGATATATATTCCAAAATTTGTGTAGATTAACTCAAGTCCAAGAAAATACTTCAGAAAATCCTAGATCACTAACATATACACATAAGTATATCATTTCAGAGTTAATTCTCTTGACAAACAGAGAAGAATCTGCCTTGCTCATCATGAATCCTTGATCCTGAAGGTAGGTTGTTAACCTATGGTTCCATGCACTAGGTGCCTGCTTCAAACCATAAAGAGCTTTGTTCAATTTGCATACATGATTTACCTTGCTTGGATCTTCATAACCAGGAAGTTGGGCCATGTAAATGGCCTCCTTTGAAATCTAGCCATTGAGAAAAGCATTTTTCACATCTAATTGATACATATTCCAATTCCTAGATGCTGCCACACTTACCAAGACTCTAATGGTTGGCATTTTAGCCATAGGTGAAAATGTCTCTTCATAATCAACTCCTTGGGTTTGTGCAAAACCCTTAGCCACAAGTCTAGCTTTATACCTATTTATGGATCCATCTGAGCTCCTTTTGATTTTGTAAATCCATCTAGAACCAATTACCTTCATTGATGCCTTCTTGGGTATTAACTCCCAAGTATCATTCTCTTGGAGTGCTTTTGGTACTTTCTTCTTCATATGATGAAGGTTCTTCAAGTGATAAATCCTTAGCAAGATAAATAAAATGCTTAATAACTAATAAAGTATCATACCCATATCTGATTGGTTTCTTAATCTCTCTTTGTGATATTCTTACTGCTTGGTTGGATGATTCAAGTATGTCTTCCAACCTCTTCATCTTGACTTTGCCTTTTGATTTCCATGCTTTGAACTCTTCCATGTTGATGGTGTCTTCATCATCTGATTTGATGTCTTCAATTTGTTGGAGATAGATGTCTGCAGAAGCACGCAAACAGCACAAAGAAGAAGAAGAAGCTTGGAGCACAAACACACAATATTGAATGTATTACTATAGAATGTACAAAGATAAGTAGCCCATTAGGGCAATAGGCGTATATACAATCCGGGGAAAAAACCTCCTAAAGAGGGAAAAAAGTACCCCGGCGGTCCTAGTGTGTTCACACACATCACTACCTAAATATATCAACAAATCCCCCCTGGGAGTGATGCGGAGAACAAGGAGCTGGCACTCATGTATAAGGAAGTGCCAAGCTATGTGGAAATAACTCCACAAAAGGAAGTAAGCCCAAAGCTTTGTGGAAAGCTTCAAACTTCTCCCTAGGCAGAGCCTTCGTGAAAAGGTATGCAATGTTCTCCTGTGTGGGCACATATGCCAAGCTTATCTCCCCAGCAGAGAACCTCTCCCTGACATAATGATAATGCACCTCAATGTGCTTAGTGCGAGCATGGAACACAGGGTTCCTCGCAACTGCCAATGCGCTCTGACTGTCAGTGAAGATGGTGGTGGCAGAAGACTGACCAATACCCAAATCAGCCATAAGGCGTTTGAGCCACACACACTCAACAATAGCTATGAAAGCTTCCCTATACTCAGCCTCACAACTGGAAGTGGCCACAGTAGGCTGCTTCTTTCTCAACCAAGATATACATGAGCTACCAAGCATGAAGCAAAAGCCACTAGTGGACACATGAGTGTCATAGCAACCAGCCCAATTAGAGTCAGAAAAAGCATGCAAATCTAGTGGTAGTGATCCCCCCTTGGGATAAAACAACCCAAGTAGCCGAGTACCACTCAAGTAGCGAAAGATGCACTTAACCGCCTGCCAATGCTTGACTCCTGGGCAATGCATAAATCTGCTCATCTGTGAGACAGCAAACTGAATATCTGGCCAAGTAATGCATAAGTAAATCAAGCATCCAACAGCCTGTTGATAGAGAACAACATCAAATGCATCTCCAGCATCATGAAGACTCAATCGTAAACCTGTCTCCATAGGAGTGGCAATAGGCTTACAATCTTCAAGGCCAAAACGCTACAATAATATGTCGATATATTTCGTTTGACACAAAGCGATTCCACCATCAACTTGCATAAACCGAATGCCCAAATAGTGATGCAAATGCCCCAGATCAGACATCTCAAATGAGGCATGCAAATCAGCCTTAAAATCAGCAATATGCTTCTCAATAGGACCAGTGAGCAGCATGTCGTCTACATAGACAACAATGACCAGAAGCACATCATTAGCACGCTTAACATATAAGGTGCTTTCAGTTGGACTATTCTCAAAACCATGTGCAATCAGATAGGCATGTATCTTCTCATACCAAGCACGTGGTGCTTGCTTTAAACCATATAATGCCTTCTTTAACCTGCACACCTCGTTTTCATGTCCTTTCTGCACAAAGCCACGGGGCTGAAAAACATACACTTCTTCATGCAAGTCACCATTCAGAAATGTTGTTTTAATGTCCAATTGATGTACATTCCAACCATGATGGGCTGCAAATGCACAAATGCTCTGAACAGTAGTCATACGACATGTAGGTGCAAAGGTCTCATCAAAATCAATGCCTCTTTCCTGCGCATAACCCTTTGCAACAAGCCTAGCCTTATACCTGTCAATTGTACCATCAGGTTTACGCTTCAACTTGTATACCCACTTAGTGCCAATGGCCTTCTTGCCAGGAGGCAATTCACATAAAGACCAAATACCATTCTTCATTATTGCATCATATTCAGATTGCATAGCAGCCATCCAATTTTCTGAATTTTGTGCTTCATCAAATGAAACAGGCTCATTCTCATCACAGAGCCTAGATGCAGCCATAGCATAGCAATCTGATGCAAAAGAGGCACTATGAGAGCCTGATCGAGTACGATATGACAAAGGTGCATCTAATTTGCTGTCACGCAAGGTCTGCACCAGCCATTTTGGCATAGTTCTTGCCTGTTCAATATCAGCTCTCTCATCAATAAGTGCATCTTGTAAATCTGCATCAGAAATGGAATGATCTACATCATCACATGAAACCTGCAAAGGCGGAGAAGATGCTTCATTAGAACCAGCACTAAACTGTCCACTTGTAAAAAGAGGCATCAAAGTATCATACATGTCTTTGGAGCTAACTGATGTCTCCTTAGTACATGAAAGCAATGGCTGAATAGCATCTTCCACAAAAACAACATCACGGCTAACTAGAATGCGTTTAGTCTGTGGATGATACAGACGATAGCCTTTACTTTCAGAACTGTACCCAACAAAAATACATTTTACTGCTTTATCATCCAATTTTTTGTGATGTTGTTCAGGCACTAATGCATATGCCAAACAACCAAAAACACGCAGATGAGCAAGAGATGGCTTGCGATCATGCCAAGCCTCATATGGGGTGATAGACTGCAGCGCTTTAGTGGGACACCTGTTCAGTACATATGCTGCACACATGACAGCCTCAAGCCAGAAACTATGAGGTAAAGCCTGACTCTTGACCATACATCTCGCCATCTCCATGAGAAACCTGTTCTTTCGTTCAGTGTTGATATATTTACGTAGTGATGTGTGTGAACACACTAGGACCGCCGGGGCACTTATTTCCCTCTTTAGGAGGTTTTTTTCCCTCAGCTTGTATATACGCCTAATGCCCTAATGGGCTACTTATCTTTGTACATTCTCTATTAATACATTCAGTATTGTGTGTTTGTGCTCCAAGCTTCTTCGTCTTCCTTGTGTTGTTCGCGTCCTTCCGCAGATGTCTAACTCCAACAATTGGTATCAGAGCAGATCGTCGCTTCATCTAGGGTGCCATCGACACTCCTCCATTTGCAGTCTCAAAATCGCATGAATTTTGGTGAGCATACTCAATGTGTTTTCGAGATCAAAACATCTTAGCTCTGTGGTGTCGAAATCGTGATCTGAGCTCGTTTCAGCCTCCGAACGCACTATCGCAGCGCTTGTGCAGGCTATTTCATCTTTTTGTGCCAAAGGTCTATACCAGTTTCTGTTCGCCAGTATAAGCGTCTCAAAGTCTGCTACAGGTCTAGTAGAACTCGTCTAGGCAGTTCTGTTCAACTTTTTGAGATACAATCAATTTTCTGCATCAAGGTATTTTAGTCACCCGCCATGGCTGAAAGCAGTGATGTATTCCGTATGCTGTTGAGGATAAGTTGGATGGTACCAACTACCCATTATGGGCTTATATGATGCGACATGTATTGGTTGCAAAAGGATTGTGGAACATTGTGCAGGGTGTTGAAAGACGTCCTGTTACACCTGTAACAACAGGTACTACAAATACAGGTGCTCGAGCTGATGAAGATGGTGTCGAAGATGATATTCCGCAGATTCCTATTCGTGCATGCATTGATAGCTTTGTCTGTCAAATGTGCCATTATTCCTCATATTCGCTCTTGCAGAACAGCTAAGGATGCTTGGGATACACTTACCACATTGTACTAAGCTAGGAATGAGGCTCGTGTTGCTTACCTCCGAAAACAATTGGAGAGTGAGCACATGAATGAAGGTGATTCTATGGACAGTTTCCTAACAAAGATCAAAGACTTGAAGGAACAATTGATTTCTGCTGATGAGGTTATACCAGATAGCTCACTTGTGCAGACCGTTCTGAATGGTCTTCCTGATTCATATCAGAGTTTTGCTTCTACTCTTTGGTTGATGATGAAAGGCAATCCAAATGCCTTATCATTTGAGGAGTTAGTCTCTGTTCTGTTGCAGGAAGATCAGTCTAGGTAAAACAGGTCCATTATGCGAGTTGCAGATCAAGCTTTCCTGGCTAGTCAGAAGGGCAAAGGAAAATGGAGCTCTTCAACTAGTAAGCAGAAATCTGCTAATTCTGCATATTCGAAGAAGGACGATAAAGATGAGAAGAAATCAGAACATCAGAAATTGTTTTGTAAGTATTGTAAAGGGAATGATCATATCATAAAGAACTGTTCAAAACTGGCTGCAAAAGAGGCAAAGAAGAAAGAGGCTGGAATGGTTGTTGCAGAGGCATCTACACCAAAAACAGAGTCTACAAATCTTATGCAGGAAGAAGAATGGGCGTTTACTACTGTTTGCATTTTGGCCCATCTTCTCATGAGCACTGCATGTCTGCAGTAGACTCAGATGTTTGGTATTTTGACAATGGGGCGACCAAACATATTACCTTGCAGCGCAGTTTCTTCTCTTCACTCGAGTCTTCCCCTACAGGGAATACTGTTACATGCGCCAACAACTCCTCTTATCCTATTATGGGAGTGAGTAAGATCATTTTGACTACTGCTGATGGTAGTTCTTTCACTTTGTCAGATGCTTTATTTGTGCCAGGGATCAAAAAGAACCTGTTATCAGTTTTTGCATTAGCCAAGATTGACTTGGTTGTGAAATTTGTTGATGACAGGTGTACAATTCATGATCTGTCAAATGGCGATGTGATTATTACCTCTGGCATTTTATGTCGTGGGCTGTATAAGCTCATAGACTATGAAAGATCTGAAAGTGATTTGGCATGTGCAGTAAATGATTCTCAGGCTATGTCAGATGCAAAGCTTTGGCATGCACCCTTTGGTCATCTGAATTTTGCTAGTTTGCTACGCCTGCAGAAATCTGAAATGGTGTCCTCTTTGCTCAAACTTGAGGCACCTGGAAAACATGTTTGTGAAGGCTGTATTTTGGGCAAAATGCAGCGTTCCTCCTTTCCAAAAGATGGTTCAGTTCGGGCAAAATGCACCCTTTGGTCATTTGAATTTTGCTAGTTTGCTACGCCTGCAGAAATCTGAAATGGTGTCCTCTTTGCCCAAACTTGAGGCACCTAGAAAACATGTTTGTGAAGGCTGTATTTTGGGCAAAATGCAGCGTTCCTCCTTTCCAAAAGATGGTACACAAAAAATTGCAGCTTGTACATAGTGATGTCTGTGGTCCTATGCAGACACCCTCTTTTGGAAATTACCTTTACTTTGTGACTTTCATTGATGATTTTTCCAGGCATGCATGGGTATATCCACTCAAGGCAAAGTCTGAAGTGTTCATGTGCTTTAAACAGTTTTTGGTTTTGGCTGAAAATCTGTCAGCAAGTAAAATGGGCACCCTCCGTTCTGATCGAGGGGGGAATATATGTCTTCTGATTTTAATGCATTTCTGGCTGAACGTGGGATAAAACACCAGTGTACAGTGCCGTATACACCTCAACAGAATGGAGTTTTTGAACGGAAGAATAGGCCTCTCATGGAGATGGCAAGGTGTATGGTCAAGAGTCAAGCTTTACCTCATAGTTTCTGTCTTAAGGCTGTCATGTGTGCAGCATATGTACTGAACAGGTGTCCCACTAAAGCACTGCAGTCTATCACTCCATATGAGGCTTGGCATGACCGCAAGCCATCTGTTGCACATCTGCGTGTTTTTATTTGTTTGGCATATGCACTAGTGCCTGAACAACATCGCAGAAAATTGGATGATAAGGCAGTAAAATGTATTTTTGTTGGGTACAGTTCTGAAAGTAAAGGCTATCGTCTGTATCATCCACAGACTAAACGCATTCTGGTTAGCCATGGTGTTGTCTTTGTGGAAGATGCTATTCAGCCATTGCTTTCATGTACTAAGGAGACATATGTTAGCTGCAAAGACATGTATGATACTTTGATGCCTCTTTTTACAGGTGGACAGTCTAGTGCTGGTCCTAATGAGGCAACTTCTCAGCCTTTACATGTTTCATATGATGATGTAGATCATTCCATTTCTCATGCAGATTTACATGATGCACTTGTTGATGAGAGAGCTGATATTGAGCAGGCAAAAATTATGCCAAAATGGCTGGTGTAGACTTTGCGTGACAGCAAATTAGATGCACCTTTGTCATATCGTACTCGTTTAGGCTCTCATAGTGCCTCCTTTGCATCATATTGTTATGCTATGGCTATGTCTAGTCTCTGTGATGAGAATGAGCCTGTTTCTTTTTATGAAGCAGAGAATTCAGAAAATTGGATGGCTGCTATGCAATCTGAATATGATGTTATAATGAAGAATGGTACATGGTCTTTATGTGACTTGCCTCCTTGCAAGAAGGCCATTGGCACTAAGTGGGTATACAAGTTGAAGAGTAAACCTGATGGTACAGTTGACAGGTATAAGGCTAGGCTTGTTGCAAAGGGTTATGCGCAAGAAAGAGGCATTGATTTTGATGAGACCTTTGCACCTACATGCCGTATGACTACTGTTCGAAGTATTTGTGCACTTACAACCCATCATGGTTGGAATGTACATGAGTTGGAGATTAAAACAACATTTCTGAATGGTGACTTACATGAAGAAGTGTATGTTTTTCAGCCCCGTGGATTTGTGCAGAAAGGGCATGAAAACCAGGTGTGCAGGTTAAAGAAGGCATTATATGGTTTAAAGCAAGCACCACGTGCTTGGTATGAGAAGATACATGCCTATCTAGTTGTGCATGGTTTTGAGAACAGTCCAACTGAAAGCACCTTATATGTTAAGCGTGCTAATGATGTGCTTCTGATCATTGTTGTCTATGTTGACGACATGCTGCTCACTGGTCCTATTGAGAAGCATATTGCTGATTTCAAGGCTGATTATCATGCCTCATTTGAGATGTGTGATTTGGGGCATTTGCATCACTATTTGGGCATTCAGTTTATGCAAGTTGATGGTGGAATGGATTTGTGTCAAACGAAATATATTGACACATTATAGCAGCGTTTTGGCCTTGAAGACTGTAAGCCTATTGCCACTCCTATGGAGATAGGTTTACGATTGAGTCTTCATGATGCTGGAGATGCATTTGATGATGTTCTCTATCAGCAGGCTGTTGGATGCTTGATTTACTTATGCATTACTCGACCAGATATTCAGTTTGCTGTCTCACAGATGAGTAACTTTATGCATTGCTCAGGAGTCACGCATTGGAAGGCGGTTAAGCGCATCTTTCGCTACTTGAGTGGTACTCGGCTACTTGGGTTGTTTTATCCCAAGGGGGGATCACTACCGCCAGATTTGCATGCTTTTTCTGACTCAGATTGGGCTGGTTGCTATGACACTCGTGTGTCCACCAGTGGTTTTTGCTTCATGCTTAGTAGCTCATGTATATCTTGGTTGAGCAAGAAGCAGCCTACTGTGGCCACTTCCAGTTGTGAGGTTGAGTATAGGGCAGCTTTCACAGCGACTATTGAGTGTGTGTGGCTCACATGCCTTATGGCTGATTTGGGTGTTGGCCAGTCTTCTGCCACCACCATCTTCACTGACAGTCAGAGCGCATTGGCAGTTGTGAGGAACCCTGTGTTCCATGCTCGCACTAAGCACATTGAGGTGCATTATCACTATGTCAGGGAGAGGTTCTCTGCTCGGGAGATCATCTTGGCATATGTGCCCATGCAGGAGAACATTGCAGACCTTTCCACGAAGGCTCTGCCTAGGGATAAGTTTGAAGCTTTCCGCAAACCTTTGGGCTTACTTCCTTTTGTGGAGTGACTTCCACATAGCTTGGCACTTCCTTATACATGAGTGCCAACTACTTGTTCACCGCATCACTCCCAGGGGGGATTTGTTGATATATTTAGGTAGTGATGTGTGTGAACACACTAGGACCACCGGGGCACTTTTTTCCCTCTTTAGGAGGTTTTTTTCCCTCGGCTTGTATATACGCATAATGCCCTAATGGGCTACTTATCTTTGTACATTCTCTAGTAATACATTCAGTATTGTCTGTTTGTGCTCCAAGCTTCTTCGTCTTCCTTGTGCTGTTTGCATGCTTCCGCACAGAAGACATATATTCCCCCCCTCGATCAGAACGGAGGGTGCCCATTTTACATGCTGACAGATTTTCAGCCAAAACCAAAAACTGTTTGAAGCACATGAACACTTCGGACTTTGCCTTCAATGGATATACCCATGCATGTTTGGAAAAATCATCAATGAAAGTCACAAAGTAAAGATAATTTCCAAAAGAAGGTGTCTGCATAGGACCACAGACATCACTATGTACAAGCTGCAATTTCTGAGTAGCCCGAACTGAACCATCTTTTGGAAAGGATGAACGCTGCATTTTGCCCAAAATAGAGCCTTCACAAACATGTTTTCCAGGTGCCTCAAGTTTGGGCAACGAGGACACCATTTCAGATTTCTGCAGGCGTAGCAAACTAGAAAAATTCAGATGACCAAAGCGTGCATGCCAAAGCTTTGCATCTGACATAGCCTGAGAATCATTTACTGCACATGCCAAATCATTTACAGATCTTTCATAGTCTATGAGCTTATACAACCCACGACATAAAATGCCAGAAGCAATAATAACATCGCCATTTGACATATCATGAATTTTACACCTATCATCAACAAATTTCACAACCAAGCCAATCTTGGCTAATGCAGAAACTGATAAGAGGTTCTTTTTGATCCCTGGCACAAATAAAGCATCTGACAAAGTGAAAGAACTACCATCAGTAGTAGTCAAAATGATCTTACCAACTCCCATAACAGGATAAGAGGAGTTGTTGGCGCATGTAACAATATTCCCTGTAGGGGCAGGCTCGAGTGAAGAGAAGAAACTGCGCTGCGAGGTAATATGTTTGGTCGCCCCACTGTCAAAATACCAAACATCTGAGTCTACTGCAGACATGCACTGCTCATGAGAAGATGGGTCAAAACTGCAAACAGTAGTAAACGCCCATTCTTCTTCCTGCACAAGATTTGTAGACTTTGTTTTTGGTGTAGAGGCCTCTGCAACAACCATTCCAGCCTCTTTCTTCTTTGCCTCTTTTGCAGCCAGTTTTGGACAGTTCTTTATGATATGATCATTCCCTTTACAGTACTTACACAACAATTTCTGCTTTTCTGATTTCTTCTCATCTTTATCTTCCTTCTTCGAATATGCAGAATTAGCAGATTTCTGCTTACTAGTTGAAGAGCTCCATTTTCCTTTGCCCTTCTGACTAGCCAGGAAAGCTTGATCTGCAACTCGCATAATGGACCTGTTTTGCCTGGACTGATCTTCCTGCAACAGAACAGAGACTAACAGGCATTTGGATTGCCTTTCATCATCAACCGAAGAGTAGAAGAAAAACTCTGATATGAATCAGGAAGATCATTCAGAACGGTCTGCACAAGTGAGCTATCTGGTATAACCTCATCAGCAGAAATCAACTCTTCCTTCAAGTCTTTGATCTACGTTAGGAAATTGTCCATAGAATCACCTTCATTCATGTGCTCACTCTCCAACTCTTTTTGGAGGTAAGCAACACGAGCCTCATTCCTAGCTTGGTACAATGTGGTAAGTGTATCCCAAGCATCCTTAGCTATTCTACAAGAGCGAATGTGAGGAATAATGGCATGTTTGATAGACAAAGCTATCAATGCATGTGCCTGGGCATCTCTGCCATCCGAGCGAATCTGCTCTATAGTAGGTGCAGCAGAAAAAGCAGCACGAACTGGAATCTGCCGAATATCATCTTCGACACCATCTTCATCAGCTCTAGCACCTGTATTTGTAGTACCTGTAGTCAGAGGTGTAACAGGACGTCTTTCAACACCCTGCACAATGTTCCACAATCCTTTTGCAACCAATACATGTCGCATCATATAAGCCCATCATATAAGTCAGAGGTGTAACAGGACGTCTTTCAACACCCTGCACAATGTTCCACAATCCTTTTGCATCATATACATGTCGCATCCAACTTATCCTCAACATCCAACATACGGAATACATCACTGCTTTCAGCCATGGCCGGTGACTAAAATACCTTGATGCAGAAAATTGACTGTATCTCAAAAAGTTGAACAGAACTGCGTAGATGAGTTCTGCTAGACTTGTAGCAGACTTCAAGACACTTAAACTATCAAATAGAAACTAGTATATACCTTTGGCACAAAATGACAAAATAGCCTACACAAGTGCTATGATAGTGCGTTCGGAGGCTGAAACGAGCTCAGATCGCGATTTCGGCACCACACAGCAAAGCTGTTTTGATCTCTGAAACACCCTGAGTATGCTCACCAAATTTCGTGCGAATCTGAGACTGCAAATGGAGGAGTGTCGACGGCACCCTAGATGAAGCGATGACCTACTCTGATACCAATTGTTGGAGATAGAGGTCTGCGGAAGCACGCGAACAACACAAGGAAGAAGAAGAAGCTTGGAGAACAAACACACAATATTGAATGTATTACTAGAGAGTGTACAAAGATAAGTAGCCCATTAGTGTAGGGAAAGATGGATGGATGCTCCAAGAGACTGAGTAGGTACTGCTAAACTTGCTTTGCACCAGCCCCCTTTTGCTTCAGAGTTGATAACTAGACCTCCTTAGCTTTCCAATGACACCGTAAAATGTCCTATGTACTTTGGAAATGATGTGTGTAATGATTGAATGAAAACAGATAACTTTGGAAGTCACAAACTCAAGAAAACCTTCTATTTATGTCTTGACACCTGCTGGGTATATTGCTCAGTATGACCAGCACAGTAGGAATTGGAAAAATTCCTTTAAGGGGTATCTAATTAGCTTAGTAAGCTACCTATTCCAAGTGGAATGATGTAAAATGATAAACTATACTGTTGAAGCTCAAAGTCAAGGACAAAGCATGGAAGCACATCAAAAGGTGGACACACAAAGAAAGGGAGCAAGTAGGGAGCTCCATGAAGTGTATGTCAAATTTTCAGATGAATCCCCTACAAAAATAGTGATTTTCATCACTAAAAACCATTGTAAATACCATTATCTATTTTTATAACTCCATTTTGTTCAAGCCGAGGAGTCCTCAAGCTTGAGGAGTATTAGAAGTACCATCGTACCAATTTTCGTAATTTTTAGACTTCGTTTGAGCCCTCAAATAAGCCCTGGAACCTAATTTTTAACTAGGCCGAACACTAGGTCTGGACAGGGCCAAAACTAGTCAAAAAACTATAAAAAGAGCTAGAGAGCTCATTTTTGAGGTTAGCTGGTGAGAGAATAGAGCTTTTGTAAGAGAACTCATTTGCAATTGAAGCTTTCCATTGTTCCTCTCTTTGATCTTACCTTATGCGCGTGTGTGTATGTGTGTGCATGTTTGTGTGCTCTCACTCACGCACTTGTGCCTTCACTTGCTCGTGGTCTTCATACCGGTCCTCACGTCTCCACGGATTGACAAGTAAAGGAGGTGGTGCTTACGCTTGAGCTACACCAAATTTTGGCGCCGTTGCCAGGGAGAGAGCTTCAAGGACGAGCGTTGTGATGGTAAGATCGTAGATTTGCGACGTTGGAAGGTAAAAAAACTGTCATTTCAGTTCATTTTCTGTTTTTCCCTCTTCATCTTCATCATTATCATCATCTCCACCTTCTTCCATCTTCTTCTTCATAGAAATTTCTTGTTTTTTAGTGCATTTTCACCATTTTCATACCATTTTTCATGCATTATTGTGTGGGAAGGAGTTAGGAGGTGCAAGGGAGAGCAAGCGCTGTGTTCTTTTTATGATTTTCTGCTCATACGGAGCTCGCCATAGCCGGCGCTCAGAAATTTGAATTTCCGGCCAAAAAACGCGATTCTGTGATGAAAATCGCGATTTTGTGAAAATTCAAAATTTTTTGAAAAATCACGATTTTCTGTTTTCCCGCCTAAAAGTTGGCTGAAAGAATCACGATTCTGTGGTCATTCCCAGAATCGGGATTCTGTGATTGTGCTCAAAATCGAGGTTCTCACAAATCATGATTTTTTGCCAAAAAAAAAACACGATTTTGAGAAAACACGATTCCCTACTCAAAATCGCGATTCTCAAAAAATCACGATTTTCAGTAAAAACACGATTTTGTGAAAAAAGGCTATTCTGTGTAAACACGATTTTTTGTTCAAAATCGCGATTTTCAAAAAACACGATTCTCTGCTCAAAATCGCGATTCTCACAAATCACGATTTTCAGCAAAAACACGATTTTCAAAAAATCACGATTTTCAGCAAAAAAAACACGATTCTGAGAAAATACGATTCTCTAAAACACGATTTTATGAAAACACGAGTCCCTGTTGACAATCGCGATTTTCATGTCAAAAACACGATTCTGAGCAAATACGATTTTTCAGCGGGCTCAAAATCGCGATTCTCACAAATCACGATTTTTCAGCCAAAAACACGATTTTGTGAAAACACGATTCTGTGAGACAAAATCGCGATTTTCATGTCAAAAACACGATTCTGAAAACCACGATTTTGTGAAAAACACGATTTTATGAATCACGATTCTCTGAGACAAAATCGCGATTTTCAAAAAACAGGATTTTGTGCTCAACATCGCGATTTTCAAAAACACGATTCTGTGCTCAACATCGCGATTTTTTGAAACACGATTCTGTGCTCAACATCGCGATTTTCTAAAACACGATTCTCAAGGTACAAAATCGCGATTTTCAAAACACGATTTTGTGAAAACACGATTTTGTGAACACGATTCTCAAGGTACAAAATCGCAATTTTCTTGAAGTTCACAAAATCGCGATTTTCTCTAAAAGGTCCCGTTTGCCTGTTTTGACCACCAGGAGCCTGATTTGACATAACTTTTTCATCCGAAGTCCATTTTTTGAGCTCTATAGCTCGTTGGAAAGCTCGTTTGAAGTTGACCCTCAGGTGGGACTAGGGAACCAAGGGGGCTCCAAAGAATTTTGATCCATACCAAGGGGAAAATTTGGACTCTTGACTAAAGCATATGAACCTGAGATCTGGTAGACACTTAGGCAAGGATAAACAAAGCATTAGATCTTCTGAGGCTAGTGTCAACCATACATCCAAGTCTTGGGCACAACAACTAAGTGATCATCTTTTACTAAGTTCAGACACAAGTGATTCAGAAATGTCTTTTAGCATGGGAAAACCTGCAGGTGGCTCAGGGACTGCCCATCTACAAACACCAGAAGGTCCCTATAAGACACAGTTGGAATATGTTCGGGCCAACCAATTAGGTGCTCGCATCTATGAGGATGGTCTGAGGCGATCAGTGGTCCAACTCAAAAATCCAGATCAATCCTTTGGACTTGAACACCCGGTGGTCAAGTTCGAAGAGGGTTCATACATTGATAAGGAAGGAACCATGTATGTGGTCACCAACCTACCAAATAGGACTGATGAGTTTGGAAATGTCATTCCTGAGAATGAAATAGGAGACCTAGAACAAGGAAATGTAGGACAAGGACCCCAGACTCCTAGAGGTAAGTCAGTTTTGACCCGAGTGATCACTCCGGACTGGATCCCTCAAGACAACAAAAGCATAGAACTATTTTTTAATAGAGAAACAGAGGAAGCCTTTTGGAGATTCAAGCCAGATCAACCTAGCCAATTGGGCATAGTCATCATCTATGAATTCAAAGATCCGGAGATACCAGGCAAAGTTGTCTACCTAGATAACACATCAGAGAAGATATTCTTGGTAACAGAACATGATAGACATGCATATACTTGGAAAAGTGAATTGATTTTCCCCCCACCAAGATCCAATGTTTCCCATGGCCTCCAAGGAGTAGGATCATCCCACGCTCATGAAGCCCAGAGAGAAAGAACTAGAGGGAGACCTGAGGTAAGTTTTGCACACACCGTGGGCAGGAATAGGTCAGGATTTGAAAATGAAAGACCTGAAAGAGAGAGACATCAAGCACATAGGCAACAAAGGGAGGAACAGGATTTTCCATTGCCTAGACCCCGAGAGCACACAAGAACTCTTAGACCCACTCAAGTGATCAAGGCAATGAAGAATTATTTTGACGGGTCAGGAGATCCTTATGATCATGTGGCCGAGTTCAAACAAGTGTTAAGAGCTGAACAAGTTGAGGATTTGTTCACCCAGTACGAGGCATTTGGTCTGACTCTTAAAGGCACTGCCTTAGCTTGGTTTCAACCTCTGAGTAGTCGCAACTATCGCGATATAGGTCAACTGCTAGACGAATTCATTGTAGAATTTTCCAAGAGTGGTATCAGGCATAACACTTCATCTTTGATCCACAGCTTCAAGCAGACACCCCAAGAAACAGTGCGACTAGCAGGTAGAAGGTTCAGACAGTACCTAGAAAGATGCCCTACTCCAGAGTTACCCACACCAGCCAAACAAGTGGCTTTGTTCTTAGATGGCTTACTAAGCACAAAGTTAAGATCATATGTGTACTTGAAAGAGCCTAGATCCATAGAAGAGTGTGTGCGGACGTGCATTGACATAGAAGATAACTTGGGTGAGGAGTTAGGATTATCCAAACTCTACAAGGATTCAGATAGTTCTACTAGTCATACTTCAAAAATCTCCACGGTAATAGAGGAGATAGCTGAGCAAGTTGCCAAGAAGCTGGGAGTCCAAAATAAACAAACACAGAGAGTCACTCCAGTGAATCGGTCTTATACTTGTGGAGGGGACCACATGACTAATGTATGCCCATTGCACAACCAGATTATGAGAGAAAGGAATGCTCCATATTGCACTATTGAGAGAAAATATACGAACCACACGGCTCAAGATTGTCCCTATAATAGGCAGGCTGTTAGACAAAATTATCAACAACCTTACCAACCAGGTAGGTATCAAAACCAATACCAACAGCCATATTATAGACCACAACAGCAATATCAGACACTATATAGGCCACAACCAGTCTTGGGAAACCAACCACCAGCTCCTGCCAACGTGATTCGAGTCAAGTATGCCGTGGGAGAGGAAAATCCAAATAGAGCATTGATCCCACTAACCCCATTGATACCAGATAATGACTCTCATGCTCATAGTTCAGACTATTCCCATGAAGGTAGTCCACATGCTTATTACACAGAGTCACCTGAACATAGTGAGATTTACTCATATCAATATGAGGCACCACCTATGGAGCAAAATTGGGAGCCAGAATACTCCAATGTCATGTACACAAATCCTAACCCTAGGCCCCAATTGAGACAAATGAGACCACAAGCCCCTAGAGGACCATGTTTTAGATGTCAAGGTGACCATTTCATTCGTGATTGTCCCCACCCACCATCTCCGAGTCAAGGACAGGCTATCACAATACAGGCTTTTTGTCCTGATTGTGGCAAAGACCATCTCTCCAGAGATTGTCCAAGAAACCCCTCCAGTGCACCCAAGATTACACCCATTAATGTGGTAGGCTTAGTGGAAGATTCAAGTTCAAGTAGTAGCAATGTGGCTCCTATACAAGTTGTCACTAGAGCACAAGCCTTAAAAGAGGATAAACCAGCAGAACAATCAGAGTCGAGTGAATCAGGAGAACCTAGTAAGAGGAAAACAAGAACATGGAAGGATACCAGAGAGAAGGCCAATCGCAAGTGGAATAAAACTTTTTCGGAACTAGAAGAAAGCTTAAAAGAAGCAAAAACAAAAATAGAGGACATTGCATCTCAAAGCCCCTCGCATGCCGAAACTCCATCCACTCCACCTCATCCCACCCCACCACCCATTGTAAATAGGCCGCAATCAGGGTCTGTTCTTGCAGATCCAACCCCAGAAGGCTTGGACATGATGTTCAAGGCCTACCAGGCTCGTCTTCAAGAAGGGCCTACAGCTGCAAGCTAGACAAGAGTTACCCTAGAGCAGATTTAGAGATTGAACGGATGAAAATGTGCATGAAAATGGTAGAACAAGCTCAAGCTATACTCGAGACTAGTCAAAAGTTCAATCAGACAAACTCTGTCAAACCGGATTTGCACTTCCAAGGCATACTAGAAAGACTAGAGCAATTGGTAAACAAACCACAAGTTTCTTTACCTCCACAGGCTCAACCAATCATTGAAAGAGGAAGCTCACCACCAATGGGAGCTTATGTTCCTAATTCCACAGATATTGGAATACCTCCTTCAATTCAACAGTACTCTCAAGAGTTCTTGCGGGAAATACAAGAAGAGAAATGGGCCAAGGAGAAGGGTAATTCCCCTCCTATTCCTGAGATTGATGATCTTCATGATCAATTTCCCCAAGACATTCCATCTATTTATGAGGATGAAGCAGAACAACAAGAAGACGAAAGATTAGATTTTGAATCTAATACCTTAGAAGAATTGCCTCAATTTCCAGGCCCATGGGAATCTGAATCTCTCTAGATTAGAGCTCCCACAATACTTGTAAGAAATGAAGACTCAGTGGTTCCAAGGAACACGGATGTCGTGACGAACACTAAGGTTTAGTGTCATCTCACTGTAGAAGAGCTGCTCAAAGCAAAACCTGAGCTATGGAATCATGTGAAGGATCAGGTTCCAGAACTTGAGTCCAGTATGCCAAAAACAGGCTCTAAGCAAAAAGTACCAGAGATACCTCTAGACAAAATAGGGGACATGTGTGAGGGTGAAGAAGTTAATACTTATCTTCCAATCACCTACCAAGGTTACACAACCAAAGCAATCATAGATTCAGGTGCGGGTGTTGCTATTGCGACCACCTCTTTGTGGAAGCAATGGGGAAAACCCACATTAAGACCAACTAGAATGAAGCTTCAAATGGCTGATGGTCATTTTGAAAGACCTCTAGGATTGCTAGAAGGGATAACTCTAACCACTTGTGGTGTAGAGTTTGAGCACACATTTGCTATATGTGACTTTGAGAAAAATAATGTCTATGAGATGATCCTAGGAAGACCCTTCCTACGACAATTGCAAATAGTACAGGATTGGGGAACCAACTCCTTGTACTTGCAGCACTTAGGGGTCACCACCAAGGTCAATTTGAAGGATTACTCCTTCAGAGATGTACCACCCTACAGTGGAATCCTATCCACAAAGCAAAAGAAGATTCAATCTCTGTGCATTCTGAACGTTCACCTGATCCATCATGGCTGCATGAAGATACTCATTTGTGGATGTGCAAGGTCGCAAAGGAAGAGGAAAAACGTTTAAAGGCAAGAGAAGAAGGAACTTCGCCAGGAGATAGACCAATTAAAGACCCAGCCTATACACCGATGATCTTTCCAGATGAGGAATTTGAGCCTCATGGCTGGCCAGAAATCTTAGCCACCATGGACATTGCTGTCAATGAAGAACAATGGACACCTCATTGTGATGAGGAGGGTTATGATATTTCAGTGTTCATCTGTCAGCCCTTGCTAGAAGAATGTGACCCTAGTGATGTCATAGAAGAAGAAGAGAATGATGATGATATAGATTCCATTGTGATGGATAGTTGCTTTAACTCAGAGCAACACTATCTAGAAGATATAGGAGTGTTCACCCAGAAAGAAGAAGAACCTTTCACAAGTATTAAAACGGTAAATTCGAAGGATGGAAGTGAGAGCAGTCAAAAGAAAAAGAAAAGAAAAGCAGTGAAACAAGATGAGGAGGAATCATTGTTTGAAGTACCAGAAAACTTCAAGAAATATGAAGTTGACGACCACAAAATTTTGGTACGAATGCCTAAGAGAGAGGCCATCATAGGAGAATCATATGATAATAAAGAAAAGACCAAGAAGATTGTAGTGACCATCGAAGAGAACGAAGAGAGATGCACATATATAGGAGATGACCTAAGTGCAAGAGAAGAAATGGAGCTCGTAGCTCTATTAAGGGAATATAGGGATGTGTTTGCGTGGCACTATAGAGACTTGAAAGGGGTAGATCCAAGAATTTGCTCTCATACTATCCCCATGACTGCTGATGCCAAGCCCACCAAACAGAAGCCCTACACATATAATGATACCTATGTAGCCAAAATAAAAGAAGAAATTGATAGGTTGATTGAAGCTCATCTATGAGATTGAGCATACTGAATGGGTGTCCCCCATTGTAGTGGTGCCCAAGAAGAACGGAAAGTTGCGAGTGTGTATTAACCTTAAAAAAGTTAATGCCGCTACTATCAAAGATAGTTATCCACTTCCAATCACGGAACACCTTTTGGAGCGTGTTGCAGGCAAGGAAGTTTATAGCTTCCTTGATGGGTTTTCAGGTTACAATCAAATAGCCATTTCCCCAGAAGATCAACACAAAACAGCTTTTGCTACAGAGTGGGGAATCTTTGCATTTCATGTGATGCCATTTGGGCTCACCAATGCACCTGCAACATTCCAAAGGCTCATGTGTCATGTCTTCAAAGAGTTCTTGCGAAAGAGCTTAGAAGTGTATGTGGATGATTTATGTGCTCATTCCCAAGAAAGAAGATTTCACATCCCTAAGCTCAGACAAATCTTCAACAAGTGTAGAGAATATCGAGTGTGTCTGAACCCAGAAAAGTGTGTGTTCATGGTGCGTCAAGGTAAAATCTTAGGTCATATTGTTTCTAAGAATGGAATTTCAACAGATGAAGATAAGGTACGAGCCATAGCGGAGCTACCAAGGCCAAGGAATGTTAAAGAGGTACAAGCCTTTATGGGCCATTGTGGATATTACCGTAGGTTTATCCGCATGTACGCGATCATAGCTAGACCCCTTTATGCCTTGTTGTCTAATTTTGAGTAGAACGACGAATGTGAGAATTCTTTCAATGAACTGAAGAAACGTTTGTGCACAGCACCAATACTGACCACTCCTGATTGGAATAAACCATTCCATGTCCATGTGGATGCATCCAATCATGCCATCGGATGTGTGCTTGCACAACCCACAAGTGAAGGAAACTTAGATTTGCCCATGGCATATGCTAGTAGATAGCTCACTGCAGCTGAACGGAACTATACCACAACTGAGCGAGAGGGCCTAGGCATGGTATATGCTGTGAAGAAGTTTAGACACTATTTATTGGCCAACAAGTTCAAGTTTTTCACTGATCATCAAGCTTTGTTATATTTGGTCAATAAACCTTGCAATACTGGATGCTTAGTAAGATGGTTCCTCTTACTAATGGAATATGACTTTGAAGTTGTTGTCAGGAAAGGTAGAACCCACCTTCGGGCAGATCACCTTTCTCGCATCACTTTAGGAGAGTCACCGCAAGGAGTGTCTGACGACCTACCGGATGCTTATCTGTTCAATTTAGAAGTTGTTCCTAAATGGGCAAATAAGTTGGTACCAGTCCTAACCTTCGGCCCTACAAATAAGAATGTGAAAACATCACAAGAAGAAATTGTAAAATCACAAAAATATCACATTTTAGCAGGAAGCATGTACAAACAAGATATTGAGGGTGTATTAGCTTGTTGTGTCGAGGATGATGAACATAGTAGTTGGTTGCAGCAAGCTCATGAAGGATTGCTAGGAAATCACTATTCTAAACAACGAACATTGCAAAATCTAAAGCGTCAAGGGGTGTATTGGCCTAGCATGGACAAAGAAATACATGAGTGGATTAAGAATTGTCCAATGTGCAGAGAGAGACCCCCAGTGGAGCATGCGACCCTTTATCAAGTGTCATTAATTCCAGATTGGAGTGCTCCATTGGTAGAGTTTATGAGATCGGGAAGATTACCCAAAGAGGCTGGTCTAGCAAGAAGACGAAGCATGGCACAAGAGGCTCAAGGCTATGCCTTAGTAGGAGATAACTTATACCGAAGAGGCAAAGATGGTTACTTAAGACTGTGTGTTCATGAATCAGATTATTTGAAAGTCTTAGAAACTGCACACAGCGGTGTCGCAGGTGGACACTTCGGTCCTGATCGAGTCATCAAGACCATTCTATTCTCAGGACTTTGGTGGCCCACTCTTCATATGGATGCACATACCTATGTCAAGAAATGTGACACATGCCAACGTGCACAATATCCAGTTAGAAACGATGAGATGCCTTTGAGGCCAATGATGGGAGGGCGTGCATTTTCGAAGTGGGGCATAGACTTCATAGGTCCTATTAACCCCCCCGCTAGAAACTCCCATGCAGAGTATATTATTGTAGCCACAGATTACCTTACAAAGTGGGTAGAAGTCAAAGCCACCACAAAGAATGATGCTCAGACAACGTCTAAGTTCTTATTCGAGAATGTGTTCACGAGATATGGGTTACCAATAGAGTTAGTGAGCGATAGAGGCACACACTTCTTGAATGAGGTCATTGAAAATCTTCTCCAAGAATTCTTGGTGATACATAAAAAGTCTGCCCCTTATCACCCACAAGCTAACGGACAAGCCGAGAGCACCAATAAGATCCTCTGTAACGTATTGACAAAACTGGTAAATAATAAACGCTCTGATTGGGACAAACAACTTCATCATGCTGTTTGGGCTTATCGAGTTGCCTACAAAACGATACTCAACGCCACCCCATTTCAGATGGTCTTCGGATAGAATGTTGTGCTACCATTAGATTTCTTAATCCCTGCCTTAAAAGTAGCACACGAGTATGAGTGGAATGGACATGAATTGTCCTCTAGGATCTTTGATCTAGAACGCTTAGGTGAGACAAGGCTACGCGCGGCAGCAGGCATCTATGCTGCAAAGAAAAGGCAAAAGGCATACTTCGATGCACACATTAAGGATAAGGGATTGAAAGAGGGAGACCTAGTGCTGATTTATATGCTAAAGCAACATGCCGTAAGTTGGAGAAAAGAGGATATGGACCCATGATCATTAATAGAATTTCCACTAGCGGTGCTGTTCAATTGGCTACTTTAGAAGGTGACATCTTGCCAAACTATATCAGTGGTTGTCGAGTCAAGTTATATCAAGAACCTCTTACAGAGGACATGCTAATGAGACTCAACACTGCTAAGAAATGAAAAGAAGAAGAGATGAGAGTCAGAGAACAAGCACAAGCAGAGGCTAGAGAGCGCATAAGGCGAAATAAATTAAGGCGATTAGGCCTAGATGTCAACTCAAAAGCCCCAAAATATCACATGGATATGTGCCAAAAATCGGGCATAACTACTTCTCAAGTCATTGACCGACGTCCCTTTGTGACCATAGAGATAGGACGAGGAAAGGGTGCAAGGACTGTGAAAGCATTGATTGACTCAGGTGCAGCAAGTAGTGCAGTTAGACTATCCTACTGCCAAAACTTGCAGTTGAACATCAATCCCATAGAAGCTTATCTCATAGGATTGGGAGGTGTGGAAACCCCTTGTTTGGGCAAAGTGGAACTTCCCATCTACCTGCAAGATGTTCCAATGAAAGTCAAAGTGCTAGTGTGTCAAGATGAGAACTTACAGAACCACTTGTCTTAGGACAAGATTGGATTTATGACAATGCAGTCAACTTAAACCTAAGAAGTCAACTTCTTCAAGTTTGGGTCCAGGAACAATGCTTTACATTAGAACTAGAAAATGGCATGCTCACAAATCCAGATGTCACATCTTGTAGTTCTTCTCAGACTAATCATATGGAAGAAGATGTTGTATGTGTCAAAAGCTCTATGATGCAGAAGGAGTCAACCGTGGAAGAACAGGTTCGAAGGTGGGTGGATCTTTCTTCTTCCCCAAAGAATCAAGTAGCCATAGTAGTGAGTCCACCACACAAGCAAACACAACCGATCACGACAACTGCTACATCAAATAGAAAGACACCATTCGATAAGAAAGCAGTTCCGAACATGAAGCAGATCTGGGTACGCAAAGGAGAGCAACCACCAGCCTTGCCCCCACAAATCCCATCTAGGCAAGCCAACCAGGCCAGAAGACGAAGGAAGCAGCTCAGACAAGCTCAATCACAAGGTATCCAACAAGTTTGGGTGCCTAAGAAGTTAACTGCAGCTCAACAAGGGCAATTACAGATGTGGGTACCTAAGAAGCTCCTACATCTACAACAACCTATGTTCTCCCACATGCGAAAGGTCTCAACCAAGAAGCCAAAAAGAGAAAAGGGTAAGAACCACGTACAGAGACCAAAGGAAGATCAAATCAGCGCTTCAACATTAGTAGGAAGACATGCAAAAAGGATATGGGTTTGGAAGCCAAAAGTACAAGTAGCCTCCACCGAACCAAAGCGCCAACCACACTGGATACCACAGTTTAGAAAGCATCCAAAGAGGAAGACACCTGAAGTGACCTCTACAGTGCCAAATGATGTTCTAAAATGGACTCCAGTAAGGAGGATTACATCGGTTCGAGACTCAATGGATACCTCCACCAAGGTTGGCATCAACCTCCGCAAATAACATCGAAAGCCTCGAACGAGCGACACCCATGTGCTCCTTGCACAACCCTATCTTTTGCACCATTCAGGTCATGCATTTCCAAAGTATGCATTCATAGGGCTACATTACAAGGCCGTGCACAAGGCACAAAATTTCCTCAACCCATGCACGAACACACTTACCCATCACTCAATATGGGTTAGGGGTACTTGGCATGACTACTATGAACATCAACTGTGGAAGATCTAGAAAACATCAACGGAGACTCACAACGACACAGTCATGCTGGAATCCCAGGAAGAAGCATATACCAAGAAACTATAACTTGCAAAGACTCGCAGTGATAGATGAAGAACCAGACACATCTGGAAGTCAGACGACTTTTGTTCAGACAAATGGGATGCTCCCTCTCAAGGCACTACTTGGAACAACCAGTACAACAAGGGTCTGCCAAGGATGACAAACTCGAGAGGGGGGGGAGTGTTGAAGCTCAAAGTCAAGGACAAAGCATGGAAGCACATCAAAAGGTGGACACACAAGGAAAGGGAGCAAGTAGGGAGCTCCATGAAGTGTATGTCAAATTTTCAGATGAATCCCCTACAAAAATAGTGATTTTCATCACTAAAAACCATTGTAAATACCATTATCTATTTTTATAACTCTATTTTGTTCAAGCCGAGGAGTCCTCGAGCTTGAGGAGTATTAGAAGTACCATCGTACCAATTTTCATAATTTTTAGACTTCGTTTGAGCCCTCAAATAAGCCCTGGAACCTAATTTTTAACTAGGCCGGACACTAGGTCTGGACAGGGCCAAAACTAGTCAAAAAACTATATGCTTTGTATGTAACCACACTTCTCAAGGTAATCAACAAGACTTTGATTCCAAGCCTTTGGTGATTGCTTAAGCTCATACAAGGCTTTCTTCAACCTACAAGCAAAACCAGGATAATCCATATCTTCATATCCAATAGGTTGTGCCATGTATACCTCTTCTTTTAGCACACGATTCAAGAACACATTTTTTTAATCAAGTTGATATATAGGCCATCTTCTACTTTCACACAAAATTATTAAGGTCCTTATTGTTGTTTTGTTAGCCATTGGGATGAAGGTCTCTTCATAATTCACACCAAAAGTTTGTGTGAACCCCTTAGCCACCAACCTAGCTTTGTGTATAGCTAGGGAACCATCTGCATTCCTTTTAGTCTTATACACCCATTTGTTTTGAACCACTTTCATACATGGAGTCTTGGGCACTAATTTCCAAGTCTCATTGTCTTTGAGTGCTTTCATCTATTCATCCATAGATCTCTTCCATTCCTCTTTTGTTGATGCCTCCTCACGATCATTATCTCCGACAACCTGTATCATATAGGCATAGTGCTTGACAATGAAAGAGTCAAAGCTTAACCTTTCTATTGGCTTCTTGAACCTTTAGGATCTCCCTTCATTCCCTTTAGGGAATTTCTTCCTCAACCTTGATAGCTTTACTTGTGGTGTAACCACCTCTTCATAGTCTTCTTCATCCTATGACTCACTATCACCTTTATGATCATCATGCGAGTCACTAAGAGACTTATACCTTGATGTTGGTGGTTCTGATTGATTTCTCCTTTCTCCCATGTTTCCTTGGGTAGTTGATCTTGATGTTGAAGCCTCAGACTCACTCATTTGAGTTGATTCAACCTGCATATCACCTTTACCACAAATTTATACATCATCCAAGTCATCATCTATTACATTTTCTTTTCCCTTGTCTACATACCAAGGCTTCAATTCATTAAATACCACATCCCTTGATACATAAAACTTCTTGGTGTAAGGGTTATAGCATTTGTAACCATTTTTTTCAGTAGAATATCCAATGAAAACACTTTTTTCAGATTTAGCGTCAAGTTTAGATCTTACCTCTTGTGGAATGTGCACATAGCATGTACAACCAAACAACTTGAGATGTTCCATACTTGTTTTCTTACCATAGTAGGCCTCATTTGGAGTCAATTCATGCACACCACTTGTAGGTACCCTATTCATCAAGTAAACTGAAGTATTAATAGCCTCAACCCAATAAAAGAGAGGCATGTGTGCTTCATTAATCATACACCTTGCAATTTCAACAACGTGCCTATTTTCACTTTTAGCCATCCCATTTTGTTGAGGGGTATACCTACATGTAAATTTCCTTCTAATACCATTTTCATAAAAATAAGGGCTGAATTCTTTGGAGAATTATTCTCCCACTTCATGAGACCTTAGGGCTTTGATATGCTTACCTGTCTCCTTGTCAACCTCTTGCTTGAATCTCTTAAACATAGAAAATACATCTGATTTTTCTTTAATGATGTATATCCAGACTTTCCTAGAGTAGTCATTAATAAATGTAACAAAATACCTTGATCCTCCTAAGGATGACTCTTTGGAAGGTCCCCGGGATACATCAGTGTGGATGAGGTCTAAAAGATTTGCAGCTCTATGGGTGCTCCTTTGGAATGGTTGTCTTGCTTGCTTCCCTAATTGACAAGCATCACAAAATTCATGAAGTTATTTGTTCTCAAACATGGGCAGCCCTCTTACAAGCTCTTCCTTGATCATATTCATTAGCTTTGGAATGTTGATATGCCCTATTCTCTTGTGCCAAAGGTCAAGTTCAACAATCTTTTGATTACCAATCATAACATAGCATACCTTGCTTACATTTGGAGACACATCCAAGGTGAACATTCTTCCTTCCTTCCTTCCTTGAGCAACAAGCTTATTTCCATCTTTAAGATTCATTATAAATCATCCTTTTTCATTGAATGTGACCTGCAAACATTTCTCTACCATTTTCCCTACGAAAATAAGGTTCATAGGAATAGATAGAACATGCAATACCTTCTCAAGCACCTTGGTTGATTTTTCACATCCAAGTCTCACATCTCCAATGTGCTCTATGACATTCTCAATGTTGTCACCTATCTCCACACACCCTTTGGACTTTTGAACCTTCAAATTGGTGAATATGTCACTATCACAAGACATATGATTGCTGCACCCTGAGTCTATATACCATTTGATATCATAATTTGCATCCTTTGAATAACCATGTCTCATAGCAAGCAATTCATCATTACTAGTTTCCTTGTTTGAAGCATTTGCATAGTTCCCTTGCTTTCTTTGAGTGTGTTTACCATATTTATATCTACAATCTAAAGCTATATGATTGGGTTTACCACAATTATAGCAAATCATACCTTTGTGGGGGTTGTAGCCTCCTCTTTGTTTGCCTCTACCTCTTGTCTTTGATTGGGATGTAGAGGCACTTGAGCTTTCTCCTTCTTCTTTGCTTTGGTGGTTGGCTTGGTTGTTGTAGCCTTTCCCTCTTCCTCTTCTTCCACCTCTTTCTTTGCCTCTTGAAGAGTATAGGACCTGACCATGAGTGTCCTTGCTTTTGGATGAATCTCCAAATGATGCCTCCTCAGTCACCAAGTGAGGAATGAGGTCTTCTAAGCATGGAAGTGGATCTCTATAGAGGATAATGGTAATGAGAGGCTTGCACTTGTTTTCTCCTCTCAATCCATTGAGAGTGGTCTGGAATAAGTCCTCATCATCAATATTGCATCCCAATGATGCTAATTGATCCCTTAGATCCTTGATTTTGAGTGTGTACTCAACTGCACTTTGGCTACTACCTTTCTTCATGGTGTTGAGCTCATTATTGAGTTGCATTTACCTAGCTCTTGCAGAGGTTGCATCAAAATTTTCCAAAAAATCCCATACATCCTTGGAATTATCAAAATTTCATATATGACCAACCATAGCGTTAGAAATTACTTAAGAGATGAGGAATATTGCTCTTCCATTCCCTTCTTCCCACTCTTTGAGCCCCTTCCTTTGTGTATTGGTAGTGGTTGGATCTTCAAGGTCTACGTCAGGTCTTTTTTCTTCTCCATTTAGTATGGATCATAGTCCTTTGACCATAAAGTAATTTGTAACTCTGAATCTCTAGGGTTGGTAGTTGTCCTTGTCCAACAACTCCACTTTTAGCCCTAAATCTGCCATTGAAATGAGAGTATGATATAGAGGTTACCTTGTCAAGGAATCCCTTGTGTTGCCCTTCTTTTTTATTTGATGAAGAACTTTCTTCTCCAAGTGTACTCGTATTGTGATGCTCCTAATCCAACCTCCAAATCTCTAATACCAACGATGAGGAACAAATCCTCTATGTGTGCAACAAAAGCACAAAGAGCCCAAGTAGGCCTCTCAGCCTACTCCGGAAAAGTACTTGACCTGGATCAAGAAAATTGACCCACCTTCTCAAATCCAATGAGTCCAAGATTTATTTCACACTAGTAGATTGTTAACTTTCCAACCAGACAACAAACACTAATTTTGGATGAGTAAAGGTTAGGCAATTCACTGTTTTAAAATAGACTACCTATCTATCCACTATGCAAAAATTTTAGTCACAAAGAAATGAAGATATCTCATAGGAACATAATTATCACACTAAAATAATTGATACAAATAAAGTAGGAGAGATAGACTTTCATTCAAGGGAGGCATGGCATGGTAGAAGGCCATCACTTGAACGTTGCAGAATACTTGGTTGTGTTGCTTATGTGCATGTTCCATCTCAAATCAGAGGTAAGTTAGACCCTAAAGTAGAGAAACACATCTTCATAGGGTATGATTTAAATCAGAAAGGATACCGGTTTTATAATCCATCCAACAAAGGATTTATGGTCAATAGAGATGTTATGTTTGATGAGAATGATTCTTGGCTTGAAACTGAATGCAGGAAGGTCAAGTTGCCATATGACTTGGAAGAAGAATTTCCAAGCCTCACCAAGGAGGAGCCAAGCACAATTGTGTTGATATATTTAGGTAGTGATGTGTGTGAACACACTAGGACTGCCGGGGCACTTTTTTCCCTCTTTAGGAGGTTTTTCCCCCCCGGCTTGTATATACACCTATTGCCCTAATTGTTGGTGTAAACTACAAGCCTACACATTTGGCTCAAAGGATGCATTGAAGTCTATACATACATGAAGAAGCATAGGAACATATGCTAGTGGTTAGTTACCACTTTACCTCATTGTAAAAGTCGAATTGACTTGGAATCTCTTGTAATCACCTACCAAAAGGATTCATGGAAAAAGTAGTTGTTTGATTGAAAGAATATCTCCAAGCATTTAGGAGCTTGATCATAGGGAGCCAAAAGTTTGAATTTGAATTCAATTTTTTTACTCATTCCTATAAAAATGGATATGAAAAGTCACGAAAAGATAGAGAGCACTCCCGAGCCTAGCATTACTGATTTTTGAGTGTGTGTGAGGTCTACACTCTAGCCCATAACTCTCTACACCATTTGGCAATGATATTCATGCCAATGGAGTTGTATACAAATGTTCATTAATACATACATTCACATTGTCCATCTCTGAGTTCTCTGTTAGTCTACTCAAAAGTCTGTCAACTTGTCAAGGGCATATCTCCGTCAATTCTCCACCAAATTCAGTGATTCAAAGCTTGTTGGATTCAGCTTCAAGTAATCTACATGCTGTCAAAGTTTGAAGACATTCTATTCAACCATTTTGGATAAATACACGTCGAGGTGATCTCTGGTCATTTTCTGCTACAGTCCTAAAAAGTCGGGGGTATAACTTAACTTGCTAAATTGATTTCTCTTAGTATAGTTTATCATTTTACATCATTCCACTTGGAATAGGTAGCGTATTAAGCTAATTAGATACCCCTAAAAGGAATTTTTCCAATTCCTACTGTACTGGTCATACTGAGCAATATACCCAGCAGGTGTCAAGACATAAATAGAAGGTTTTCTTGAGTTTGTGACTTCCAAAGTTATCTGTTTTGATTCAACCATTACACACATCATTTCCAAAGTACATAGGACATTTTATGGTGTCATTGGAAAGCTAAGGAGGTCTAGTTATCAACTCTCAAGCAAAAGAGGGCTGGTGCAAAGCAGGTTTAGCAGTACCTACTCAGTCTCTTGGAGCATCCATCCATCTTTCCCTACAGTGGTATCAGAGCAAACTAAGGTAAAATGGGAGATGGTTTTCCTTCATTCATTGATAAATTGGATAGGAACAACTATCAAGCATGGTCTCTAAGGATGAAGACCTACCTACAAGGAAGAAGTCTCTATGGGTACATCTCAGGAGATGAGGAATTGCCCTTATTCAAAACAAGAGGATTACCAACCAAGGAAGAACATGAAAGGCTCAACACATGGTGTGCTAAGGATGCATTGGCAAGGTCTTATTTACTCAACTCTATATCTGATTTTCTTTTGCCACATATTAGAAATTGTAAGACATCCGAAGAGACTTGGGAAACCTTGTCATCATATTTTTCCTCCAACACAAGGGCTAGGAAAAATCAGTTGTGGATTGAATTCACAACATTAAGGAAGCAACCTAAGCAAGTTGTTTCAGAATTTGTGACCAAGATTAAAGATGTAGCAGATCAGTTAGCAAGCATAGGAGAAGAGATTGAAGAAGAACAGATTGTAAGGCAAGTGATCAATGGGATCAAGGCTGATGACAAATGGGAAAGCTTCACCACAGTTATGGATCTTTACATGGACATGCACACTCCAAATCTTACAGCTCTCATGGGACAATTATTTACTCATGAAGCAAAGCTCAACAAAAATGGAGACACATCCAAAGGTAATAACTCTTTATTCAACCAATATGGAGCATATGTGGAGGATCCAAGACATGGGTTCAAGAGGATTGCTAAAGGAGAAAAATCAGGTAGACTTTTCACTTTTGAGTTAGAAGATACAAAGAACATTGCACTATACAGTTATAAAGATCAGACACTTTCAGAGCTTGAGATTTGGCACAAAAGGTTAGGGCACATAGGAGAAAGAACCTTGAAACAAATGTGCAGGGACCAATGTGTGCTTGGGATACCTAATGTATCCAAGCAACATATGATTTATAAGTGTGGTGCCTGTCAATTTGGGAAGTCTCACAGGTTACCCTTCTCAAGGAAAGGATACATGCATGAAGACTACCTAGAGCTTGTTCACACAGATATATGGGGACCAAGCAAAGACCCTTCAGTCTCAGGTTCAAGGTACTATGTATCTTTCATTGATGATTATAGCAGATGGACTATATTATACTTTATGAAGCACAAGGATGAGGTATTTAATTGCTTTAAAAAATATCTTGCATTAGTTGAAAACCAGACAGGAAGGAATTTGAAGAGGCTAAGGTCAGATGGAGGAGGTGAGTACTTCTCCAATGAATTTGAAGACTTCTTACAGGACAGAGGCATCAAAAGAGAGATAACCACAAGGTATTCTCCTGAACAGAATGGGGTAGCTGAGAGAAGAAATAGATTAATTGTTGAGACAACTAGATCTATGCTTAATGAGAAAAAGTTACCTAACTATCTATGGGTAGAGAGTGTTTCCACTGCCACTTACCTCATAAACAGGTTACCATCTAAGTCTCTTGATGGTATGACACCCTATGAAGCATGGCATGGTAAGAGACCCTCACTTGACAATTGCAAAATATTTGGATGTGTAGCATATGTACACATTCCTTCTCAGATAAGAGGTAAGCTAGACCCAAAGGCTGAAAAATGCATCTTTATTGGGTATGATTTAAATAAAAAAGGTTACAGGTTTTATAATCCCATCAATAAGGGATTCATGGTAAGCAGAGATGTTGTCTTTGATGAAAATGATTCTTGGTATGAGAATGAATGCAGGAAGGTCAAATTACCCTATGATTTGGTAGAGGAATTTCCAAGTCTTACAAAGGAGGAACCTACTCAGAATGAAGCCTCAAGTTCAGATGATGAAGACACTATCAACCTTGAAGAATTCAAAGCATGGAAGTCCAAAGGCAAAGTGAAGATGAAGAAGCTTGAAGACATACCTGAATCTTCAACTCAACCATTTAGAAGATCACAAAGAGAAAGCAAGAAACCTATTAGATATGGGTATGATACATCTCTTGTTACTAAACATTCTATTTATCTTGCCAAAGATTTGTCAAATGAAGAACCACGATCATATGAAGAAGCAATTACCAAATCAGAATGGAAAGAAGCTATGGATGAGGAGATTGAAGCACTCAAAGAAAGTGACACATGGGAGTTAGTACCTAAGAAGGACTCAATGAAGGTAATAGGATCCAGATGGATCTATAAGCTTAAAAGAAACTCTGATGGCACAATCAATAGGTACAAAGCCAGATTGGTAGCCAAGGGTTTTGCACAAACCCAAGGCATTGACTATGAGGAGACATTCTCACATGTGGCCAAGATGCCAACAATCAGAGTGTTGGTAAGTGTGGCTGCATCAAAAAATTGGAATATGTACCAATTGGATGTCAAGAATGCTTTCTTGAATGGATGGATTTCAGAGGAGGTATATATGTCACAACCCCCGGGCTATGAGGATCCTAAGAAGGTAACATATGTTTGCAAATTGAAAAAGGCTTTATATGGATTGAAGCAGGCACCTAGGGCATGGAATTACAGGTTAACTACATATCTCCAAGACCAAGGATTTGTCATGAGCAAGGCAGATACTTCTCTGTTCATCAAGAGAAGTAATTCAGAGGTAATATACCTTTGTGTTTATGTTGATGACATCATCATTACAGGTAATGATGTCAATGGAATCAGATATATCAAAAGTCAAATGATGAAGGAGTTCAAGATCAATGATCTTGGTCTATTGAAGTATTTTTTGGGACTTGAATTATGTTACTCAGAAAAAGTATATACAAGACATGTTGAAGAAATTTCACTTGCAGGATGCCAAAGTAGCAAGCACTCCAATGGAGGTAAACCTAAAACTAAGTGCCCATGAAGGTGATGAAGTCAATGACATTACAGGTTATCAAAGTATGGTGGGTAGTTTGAACTATGCTACCTTAACAAGGATAGATATTGCATATGGAGTTAGTGTGTTAAGTCAATTTATGCACAAGCCAAGGATACCTCACTTAGAGGATGCCAAGAGAATCCTGAAGTATCTCAAGGGTACACAGAACCATGGTTTTTATTTCCCTTAAACTTCAGATATTGATATCAAAATTTATTCAGATGCAGATTGGGCAGGATGCAAGGATGATAGGAGGAGCACTTCTGGATATATTTCTTTTGCAGGTGACAAACCAATTTCATGGTCTTCAAAGAAGCAACCTACTATTGCTTTGTCTTCCACAGAGGCAGAGTATAGAGGGCTGGCTAATGCCACACAAGAAGCAATATGGATTAAGCTTTTGTATACAGAATTGGGAATACATACTAGGTCACCAATTATCTTTGGAGATAATACAAGTTCTCTTCACCTTGCAGCTAATCCTATTTATCATGCTAGGACCAAACACATAGAGGTCCATTACCATTATGTGAGAGAGAAATTGATAAGCAAGGACATTCAACCAACCTATGTATCAACCAACATGCAATGTGCAGATTTGTTGACTAAAGCTTTGGATGGAACCAAACTTTGCAGGTTCAAATCCATGATTGGATTGCATGATATACTTGAAGATTGAAGATGGACTTAAGCCAAAATGTTTGGCTTGAGGGGGAGCTGTTGGTGTAAACTACAAGCCTACACATTTGGCTCAAAGGATGCATTGAAGTCTATACATACATGAAGAATCATAGGAACATATGCTAGTGGTTAATTACCACTTTACCTCATTGTAAAAGTCAAATTGACTTGGAATCTCTTGTAATCACCTACCAAAAGGATTCGTGGAAAAAGTAGTTGTTTGATTGAAAGAATATCCCCAAGCATTTAGGAGCTTGATCATAGGGAGCCAAAAGTTTGAATTTGAATTCAATTTTTTTATTCATTCCTATAAAAATGGATATGAAAAGTCGCGAAAAGATAGAGAGCACTCTCGAGCCTAGCATTACTGATTTTTGAGTGTGTGTGAGGTCTACACTCTAGCCCACACCTCTCTACACCATTTGGCAATGATATTCATGCCAATGGAGTTGTATACAAATGTTCATTAATACATACATTCACATTGTCCATCTCTGAGTTCTCTGTTAGTCTACTCAAAAGTCTGTCAACTTGTCAAGGGCATATCTCCGTCAATTCTCCACCAAATTCAGTGATTCAAAGCTTGTTGGATTCACTTCAAAAAATCTACATGGTGTCAAAGTCTGAAGACATTCTATTTAGACATTTTGGAGAAATCCACGTCGAGGTGATCTCTGGTCATTTTCTGCTACAGTCCTAAAAAGTCAGGGGTATAGCTTAAATTGCTAAATTGATTTCTCTTAGTATATGTAGCTCAAGCGTAAGCACCACCTCCTTTACTTGTCAATCCGCGGAGACGTGAGGACCGATATGAAGACCACGAGCAAGTGAAGGCACAAGTGCGTGAGTGAGAGCACACAAACATGCACACACATACACACACGCGCATAAGGTAAGATCAAAGAGAGGAACAATGGGAAGCTTCAATTGCAAATGAGTTCTCTTACAAAATCTCTATTCTCTCACCAGCTAACCTCAAAAATGAGCTCTCTAGCTCTAAATCAGATCCCTCACTCTATGTAAAGAAAGAAGGGAGGAAGGTAGTATTCATATGTATATATGTGGATGATCTAATCATAATAGGTAGTGATCATGAAGGAATTAAAGACATCAAATGGAGACTTGGAAAGGAGTTCAAGGTATCTGGTTTGGGTGAGTTGAAGTACTTTTTAGGTATTGAAATTGTTTATGCAATGGATGGCATATACATTTTGCAAAGGAAATATCTATTGGATGTACTCTACAAGTATGGCATGGATGAATGTAAGGTACTCACTCAACCTATAGATGCAAATACAAAGATAAGTATGTTGGATGGTAAGAAAATTGATGATTTAACATTGTATAGAAGCTCGATTGGTTCTTTGATCTATGCAAAAATGACTAGACATGATCTTTCTTATGTGGTAGGAGTACTTGCTCAATTTATGCATGTTTCCACTCAAGAGCACTTAAATGCAGCCAAGATAGTGCTTAGATATGTGAATTATACAATCAATCATGGATTGATTTCTTTCTATCTCTCTCTTTCTCTCTCCCCCTCCTTTCATTTCCTCCTCTATAATGTCTTCTCTCTCATGCATGCACAATGTGTATTTCCCTCTCTCTTTCTTTCTCTCTCTCCCCCGCTTTCTCTCTCCCTCTCGAAATGCAAGAGAGTGGGGAGAATGAGAAATTAACCTCTCTCTCTCTCTCTCTCTCTCTCTCTCTCTCTCTCTCTCTCTCTCTCTCTCTCTCTCTCTCTCTCTCTCTCAATTGTATGCACTTGTAAAACACATAAAGGAAACTAACACACACACACATAAATACACATATAGGTAGACATACACACACAAATAACACTCCATATAACTCACACGCATACACAATTAAACACATGCATGCTAAAAACACACACTTACAGCCAATAGACATATACACTCATGAAACATATTAATTCACACTACAAGGAATAGGAGGGTGTAGTGATGGTTGACACGACACAATTCTGTCGCTTCATGATCGCATATTTCATCACACTGAGTGTCAAACATGCAATATTGTTTAAACACTGCTAAAACCGTTGCTATTTATAAGGCTATTAGCAACATTAATTCAAGCATTGCATATGTGAGAGTCACATATGCAACACATTTTGAGATTCAGAGGATCGCATATACAATGCATGCACATTGCTTACGTGAAGGTCTCTTTTGACCAAAATTAAAAAAAAATGCATGGCTCTTTGATTGTCATTTTGCATGCATCTGATCGAAGAGCAATCCAAAATTCATATTTGCATTATGCATACGAGATCAAGCTCTCTCTTTCTCAATCTGTCTCTCTCTTCTACTCTCTCTCTCTCTCTCTCTCTCTCTCTCTCTCTCTCTCTCTCCCTCTTTCTCCCTCTTTCTCTTTTAATCTCTCTCTCTCTCTCTCTCTCTCTCTCTCTCTCTCTCTCTCTCTCTCTCTCTCTCTCTCTCTCTCTCTCTCTCTCTCTCTCTCTCTCTCTCTCAGGTTATTCAAGAAGTTAACCAAGCATAATATATGGCTAATTATTGTAAGTACAATTTTCATTGTTTGTATGTCATTTAGATTGTTTTGTTTTCATTAATTGACATACTTACACTTACACATTCACATGTGCATATACACATATGCATGCACATGCACACTCATGCATGCACATCCACACACACACATACACATTCTTATAGACATACACATACACATACATGTACACATACACATACACATGCACATACACACATATACACACACATACACATGCACATGCACATGCACATACACACAGCCATATGCATATACACTTACACATACACACACACACATGCATATGCACAAACATATTTACATGCACATTCATGCATGAACATACACATACACACATAAACACATACTTATACACATATATGTACATATGCACATACACACACATGCACATATATATACACATGCACATGCATGCACATGTAGATGTAGATGCATGCACATGCACATGCATCCACATGCACATTGACATGCATGTTTATACATATACACATGCATATACACACACACACACATCCACACATACACATACACATACACACATATACATACACCTACATATACGCATAGACACATACATATACACAAATACACATACACATACACAGATAGATACACAAACATACATGCACATACACAAATATAGATATATACCTATATGTGCATACATACATGTACACACACATACATACATGCACACACAAAAACACACATATAATATTAATGAATTATACAATTAAAGTAATAAATCACATGTTACATATAAACCATAATAAAAATCATTAGTACATTTCAGTCATATAATTCAGACCATAGACACTCAAGCATTATTGAAATTAAGAACTCGCACCATAGACACAATTAAAAAATATAAGTGGTATGAGAAATTATATATATATGAAAAAGAATATGTGTGTATCAATGTAAATGATACATCTAATGTAATAGGTCAATCGTCTAAATCCCCTCCTTGCTCATGATCATCTACATCATCATGATCATCCTCATGATCTGATGTATCTGAAGAGGCATCATGGGTAGAGAAATTAATACCCTATGATGATCAATATCATCCCTCTTGTCTTTGTCTCTCCACCTCATCCATATCAGCCTCTCCATAATAATTTTGTATTACATATATTAAAACATAAATAAATAAAACATATAAAACATCAATAAAAATGAAATAAAGTATACCAAATTTAATAATACTCAAAAAATAATATGGATGATCCCATATGTGCTCACTCAGACATCGATATCCACAATATGTAGCAAACTCCATTTCCTTTTTTGTAGGATAATGACCATAATCCTTTCATTTCATTGAAAGAAATAAAAAAGATTAATGATTAATGTTTTAAATAAAATAAAATATATAGTTTCAATAATACATATACTTATAAATGTAGCAACAAAATCCTGATGGCCCATGTGGCCTAAGCACGATGTATGACTGACTCAACTCTCTTCTTTGCAGCAGCCTATGTTTATTTAATGAAACAAAAGTACATAAAATAAATGTAAAATATTTATAAAACATAATTAGATTATAAATATCTAGTACCTTTTTTTGCTATAGATTCTAGTCAATCAAAGGGGAACTCCACCACCATCTCCTAACCATGCAAGGACTACTTACTGTAAGTATATCAAACTTTTAATTCTAATATTTGATAGACACATACATGACTAATATATATATATATTTATTATTATATTATAATCAAATTCTAATCAATCAAAGGGTACTCCACTTCACATGCATCATCCAATAGGAATTATGATGATTTTTACTATCAAGAGCATATTATATGTTGGTGTAATCTTTGCTATGGCATGTATCAAAGACCACAATTGGAATGTATTGAACATGAGGTAGATTATGGTATTTTTGAGCGTGCACCACCACCTAATCAACATGATAATGCCTGGGTATGTATTGATTCCAAAAATTAATTTCATTATTTTATTTTTAAATCATATACAAAATTAAATTATATGCAATATACAAGAATATTTGCTCGATGATGATGATGATGATTCTCCTACTAATAATGTTAATATTCCTCATACACATCACGGACATTTTGTGTTGCAATATAAACTATAATTAATTGAAACTTTTTTCAAATTGAATTACATATTTAAATTTAAATTACATATCTTTCCAATGTATGTTATTGATTATCTTCCACCACACCATTCAAAGTTACTAGTAAGACCTCATTTATTAGTGTTGGAAACAATGTCCAACAATGGTCCAAAAGTGTTGGAAAATAGTTATAGTATATATTCTTTATATACATTGTACAAGAAAAAGCATGTGGCAGCGTGGATAGATCGTGGTGCTCTCAAACTACTGACCCATGTTCAAGTCCCATTGGGTGAAGTGTGAGAGAGCTTTCTTTTTGTGGATGCTTTTTTGAGAGTTTTCAAATAGCGACATTTTTGCGATAAATTTTCCGATAGCTTTTGTTATAATCGATGGCGAAAGCTTCTTGAAGTAGCTTTTGGATGATCACTTCATAAGCTATATAAGTAGAGCTTTGGTCTATTATCAATCATCACTCAAATATCTCAAGCTAGAGTTTGAAGATTCTGAATCTTTGGAGGTGAAGATTTGGTGAAGGAGAGGCTACTCTCTTGGAGCAAGAAGTCTTCTACAAGGTGGTGGTAACTATCTTTTGTGAGTCAACCTTATATTTTGTTTTTAGGGTTTCTCTACCCTAATCTCAAAATTAGGGTTGGTTGATTTACAATTTTGTTACACTATTTTGTGAAAATAAGGTTAGCTTTGTTGCTCGTTCACTTCACACACACTTAGATTATTTCAACATAATCTAAATTTTGTATCATCATCTTCTTGGATATTCTTCCATTAGTGAGTGCACTACTTTATACGGTTGAGTAGTACTCCCATGTTGTAATTTGGACATGGGTAAGCATCCAACTTACATTCTCTATCCTTGTCTCAAGATCTCTTTCTTTCTATCTCTCACATATCGTCTTGATTAATAAGTGTGTATGCTCAAAAGGTTTTAGTATTGGAATGACCCTGGGGCCCCAAATTCCAACACTTGGTATCAGAGCATAATTGGCATACACAGTTAGTTAACATGAGTGAGATTAGAATTGAGATTGAAGATAAGTTGGATGGATCTTCTAATTATTCCATGTGGAGTTTCATGATGATGAATATTTTAGTGACAAAGGATTTATGGAGTATCATCAATGGATCCTTAACAAGACCCAGATGAGAAGGCGAAGAAGGAGCCACAGCAGCTTCAAGAGGTACTGGAATTACTATTACAGAACCAATTGAAGAAGAGGTAAGCACTTCGACATCCAGAGTCACATGTAGGTCTTTACCTACAGTTCCTCCTACTGAAGATCAGGCAAGATGGGATGCTAGAGATGCTTTAGCACTTTCATTCATAGCAATAAGTGTCAAAAAGCATATTTTACCACAGATCAGATCTTGTAGAAGTTCTAGACAAGCTTGGTTAAAGATTGAGAATCTTTTTCAGAGCACAAATCCTACTAGGAAAGCTCACTTGAGGAGGCAACTATCAAATACAAGGATGAAAGCTGGTGAGTCAATTCAAACCCACATTACGAGACTTTTTGACTTGAGAGATCAACTTCTAAATGTAGGAGTTGAGATATCACATGAATAAATGGTAAATACGCTGATTAATTCACTTCCTATTTCATATCGATCTTTTATAACCACTCTTACCCTTACGACAAGAGATAGAGAGGTTACATTTGAAGAGTTAGAGTTCTTATTGCTTCAACATGAAGATCAGTTAAAAGGAAAGGAAGAGAATGAAGAAGCACTTTTATCTTCATGAAAGGGGAAAAAGAAGAAGAAGGAGAAGAGGAAAAGCATTGTCCATAATTAAAAACATCAATTGATTTGATAACTTATTCATTTCAACCTTCAATAGGTATAACAGGCTTGAATTACACAAGATAGTAGTCAATAATCTTACAAGAATATCATTATTAATCCTTGAAGAACCTAAGAGGTAAGAAAAGTACCTAACATAATAGAATGCGGAAAAAAAATGAAAGGCACCTATAAGAAGAGAATCCTCTTTGGCTCTTTGGCATCGAATATTTTCCCATCTTTGATTCTGAAACCTTTGGAATCTTCTAGATGAATTCACTTCTCCCATTTTCTAGACGACCGAATACCTGCATTGCTAACTGCTTCATGAACTTTGTAGACAAATGTGTAAGTCTCAATTAGCAAGGCAAGTATTAGGTCATTTGTAAAATAGGAGAAAAACAACCAATTTAGTAGCCCAAATCGACAAGCAACCTGCATGCCTGAGTAATCGAAAAGAAAATTAGAAATGAAATGGAAAAATATACACACATACATGCACATATATATATATATATACACATATACACTCACATACATACATACATACACTACACACACACATACACATATACACACACATATACACACATACACATATACACACATACACACATACATACATACACATACACATACACATACACGTACATGCACATACACATACTCATACGTACATATGTTGAGATATCAAGCTCAACATGTGATTATCCAGGATGACACATATCACTTTTTCATTTCTCTGACAAATATAGTGGTCACGCCGGTATATGTCATGGACACTTCATTGAGCTTTATTAGATTTATCTACCGAGAGTGATGGCATATTTGTTTCTTGCCAGCTCACTCATTTGCGGACATTAGGTTTTCCTTATGTATTGGTCTTTATATATTGTAGTAGTTGTATTCTTGTTTTTAGGTCATTCTTGTACATTCCTTTTTATGTAATAGAAGAAGGAGAAGAAGAAGATCATTCTTCCTTGCCTCAATCTGTGTGTGTGCTTCTCCTTGAGAGTGAGAGTGTGTGTGTGAGCTCTCTTCCTTATCTCCTTCCTTGTGACATGGTATCAGAGCCAGCATAGATGTAGAGAGCTCGTGGAGAAGGCGACGGTGAAGACTATGCAGCAAGGCATGGAGAAAATGCAATTCACGAACGACCTCAGTTTGCTACAAAAATCGACGTGAATGTAGAAGACCTCAAAATGTTTTCGAAAGTTATCCCTTTAGCATCACTTATTTTTGTCAGATTGAAGTTTCGGAGCCATCTCGACCTCCGTTTCGAGCCCTCAAGGTGGGCCCACAGAAAAACTAGGTCAGTTTCAGAAATTGTAATTTGCCCTGTGTTCGGCAGCACTCATATATTCAAGATCAAGAATTTCAAGTGATTTCATGTACTGTTGATACACGGAAACAGTGTTTTTCTGAGATCAAACTGTCATGTCATAGTGCGATAGTGTTCAAGCAGAAGTGCTGCTTGTAGTGTTTTGCAGTGTTGTGAATTGCTGTAGAAATGGCAAACACAGATGGAATGAGTCAACTTATGAGCGATAAGCTAGACAAGAACAACTTCCATGCTTTGAGATTCAGAATGGTGAATTTCTTGATGGGAAAAGGCTACTAGAAGTACATCAAGAACGAAAATGCTTCGCATTTAACAAAGAGGAATCGGACTGCGGACCAGTTAAGAGCATATGAGGAATGGAATCAAGGAGCACGAAAGGTAATGTATTGGCTATTTGTTAGCATACAGGATAGCATGATTGGGCACATACAGGATGCCAAGACTCCAAAAGAGGCTTGGAACAGTTTGGTCACTTTGTATGAGACTAATACAATGGCACGGAAATTGCAACTCAAGAACGAGCTACATACATCATGGAAAAGAAGAGCATGTCGGTAAGTGACTACACTCTGAAAATCAAAAGCATATGTGAGTCACTTGCATCTATTGGCCTGAATGTAGATGATGATGATAAGGTGGAAGTGTGCCTTCATGGTTTAGGAGTTGCATATAAGCAGTTCAGAACATCTATATAGACCAGAGGAAATATTCCGAATTTTGTTGATTTGGTATCCATGCTGATTATTGAAGAAAAGAATCTTGGTGAGGATTCAAACTCCCAAGGAAAGCCCAGTTCTGAGCAGGTATTCTACTCTAGCAAAGGAAGAGGCAGAGGTAGAGGTTTCGGAAGTGGAAGAGGAAATAGTAACCGAGACCAAGGTCAACAATAGAATCATGCAGGAGGAAGAGGATAGTTTCGAGGCAGGGGGAGCCAAAGAGGTCACAGAAATTTCCAAAGAAATGATTCGGGTAATGATAGTAAAGGATGTTGAAATTGTGGTAAACCTGGACACTTTGAACGTGATTGCAGGTTGAAGAATCAAAATAACAAAAGGCAGCAAAACAACTATGCATCCACAAGTGAAGATGATTCTGAGAAGCTGTTCATGGTTGAACATCACATGATGAATACAATGTCTGTTGGTATTTCAAAATCGAATGATAATGTCTGGTATGTTGATTCAGGTGCTTCAAATCACATGACCAGTCATGCGGAATGGTTTAGTAGTGTGCAAAAATTGCCAGTTCCTAGATATGTTGAAACACGCAATGATACATCGCATCCTAGTGAGCATACAGGAAACATAGCATTGTCTATGGAGGACGGGAAGGTAAAACATCTTGCTGATGTGCTACATGTTCCAAACATAACAAAGAGTCTGGTTTCTATTGGACAAATGGTTGACCAGGGATTACAAGTCAGGTTCAATGTTGATGGTCTACATGTAGAAGAATACAAACATGGTGGATGATTGATCGTCAAAGGAAACAAAGTGGGTAGGATGTTCACCTTAAATGTGAAAGTTCCTGAAATGAATGCAGCCATGTTTGCCAAAGGTGCAGAAGTTATTGCTAATATAGAGATCTGGCACAAACGAATTGGACATGCAAATCTACAAAGGCTGAAACTGATGTAGTCAAAGGAGATCATTCAGGGACTACCAAATTTCAAGGTTTCAGAGATGCAAAAGGTATGTGCAGCATGTCAATTTGGTAAACAGTCAAGATCATTGTTTCCACATGACAAGCATGTTAGTGAGAATGTGTTAGAAATAGTACATACAGATGTTTGGGGTCCTGCAAAGACCACATCTATAGGCGGTTGCAGGTTTTATGTTACTTTCATTGATGACCATACACGGAAAGTGTGGGTATATTTCATGAAAGAGAAGAGTGAGGTATTCACTCACTTCCAAAATTTTAAAGCAATGGTGGAAAAGCAGACAGGGAAGTACTTTCAGACATTAAGATCTGATGGAGGAGGTGAATACATGTCAAATGAGTTCAGCAATTTTCTTAAAAGTCATGGAATTCGACGTCAGTTTTCATGCAAGTACATGGAATGCAAAAATAGACATATTGCAAAAATAGCAAGAGCCTTGATGGCTGAAAAGAATATGCCTCATTGTTATTGGGAAGAAGTTGTGCATACGGTGGTATACATCATGAACAAAACTCCAACTGCTGATGTACATCAAGTTACACCTGAAGAGAAGTTCATAGGTAACAAGCCAAACTTATCACATATGAAAGTTTTTTGTTGTATCGCATATGTACATGTTCCAGATGAGATGAGGACAAAGCTTGATCCAAAAGCAGAAAAATGTGTATTCATTGAATACTGCCTTGAGCAAAAGGGATATAAATGTTATAACTGACTCACACGACAGGTAAAGGTGAGCAGAGATGTGGTATTTGATGAAATATCAGGCTTCTATGCAGATGTCAAAGAAGGACTGAGTCTTGAACCAAATGACAAAGAAAATGTTGAAAAATCAAGTGCAAAGTCCCAGAATCCAAGAAAGGTAAAGAAAAGCTTTCTACTGGTCATAAAACATGCAGGTTTTGAAGACGTTGATGGAGATTCAAGCAGTTCAAAAAAGAGTCTTGATGAGGAACTTGGATTGCCCTCTGTGAAGACTCCAGGAGTAAGAAAGGCATATGCAGATGATACAAGGATAAGTGACCCAGGATCAAGAAGATTTGGGAGGATGCGGAGTTCAGTGCAACGATTGACATATGATAGTCACATGGCTCGTCATTGTGCCTACATGACAAAGGTAATACAAGATGCTGAAACTTCTTGCTTTGAAGATGCAACTAGAAATGTAGATTGGGAAAAAGCTATGGATGAGGAGATGGCTGCACTTTATGGGAATGATACATGGAAGCTGGTTCCATTGCCGCAAGGAAAGAAACCCATAGGCTGCAAATGGGTTTACAAGGTAAAGCACAATGCTGATGGTAGCATAAGCAGGTATAAAGCACGATTGGTAGCTAAAGGATATGCATAGACGTATGGCATTGATTATGAGGAAACATTCAGCCCTGTAGCTAAAATGTCTACTATCAGAACACTTGTTGCATTAGCTACAGCAAAAGGATGGACTTTGCATCATATGGATGTGAAGAATGCTTTCCTACATGGTGAGTTACAGGAAGAAGTATATATGGACCATCCATAAGTATATGAAGATTCAAAGCATCCAGAATATTTGCAGGTTGCAGAAGGCTTTGTATGGACTGAAGCAAGCTCCGCGTGCGTGGCATGCAAGGATTGCTGATTAATTAACCAACATTGGGTTTTCTATGTGTGATGCAGATCATTCACTATATGCAAGGAAGGTTGATGATGGCATCATGATTATGGCTATTTATGTTGATGTCCTAATTGTAGGTGGTGATAATGAAGGAAGCATCAAAGAGGTAAAGCAACTTCTCATGCGGGAATTCGACATGAAAGATCTTGGTGTGCTGCACTATTTCTTGGGCATTGAGTTTATTCATACAAAAACAGGTATATGGATGTCACAAAGGCAATATGCCTTGAATATGTTGCAAAAGTATGGTATGGTTGATTGTAAGCCAATTTCTATGCCATTATATCAGAATTTGAGGTTAGATACTACGTCAGGTGAACCATTGAAAAATGCTACTATGTATACGAAAATTATGGGAAGCTTGATATATCTCACAATTACAAGGCCTGATCTTAGCTACACTGTTGGACTTGAAATTCAATTTATGCAGGTTCCCAAGAAGCCACATTTGGATGCTTTGAAATGCACTCTACATTATGTGAGTGCTACTTTGGATTATGCCTTGTTTTATGAAGCTGGTGTAGATTTGCAGGTTCATGATTGGGCTGGTAGTACTCCAGATAGAAGATCTACTAGTGGCTTTCTATTCTCACTTGGAGGTGCAGCTATTACATGGAGCAACAAGAAGCAACCCACTGTTGCTTTATCGAGTACAGAGGCTGAGTGTAGAGGTGCTGCAATGGCAGCATGTGAGGCATCATGGCTAGAGATGCTACTTGCAGATTTAGGTGTGGAAGTGCAAAAGCCTATCAGCATCTATTGTGATAATCTTAGCAACATATAGTTAGCACAGAACCCTATTTTTCATGCTAGAACAAAGCATATCAAGGTACATTATCACTTCATCAGAGAGAAGGTATTAGAAGGTGATATTGATCTTGTTTATGTGAGAACAGATGAGCAGGTTACTGATATTTTCACAAAAGCACTTGAAGTAGAGAAGGTGAAGAAGTTTTGGAAGATGCTTGGATTAGAGGACATGGCATTGAGCTTGAGGGGGAGTGTTGAGATATCAAGCTCAACATGTGATGATCCAGGATAACATGTATCACTTTTTCATTTCTCTGACATGTATAGTGGTCACGCCGGTATATGTCAGGGACACTTCATTGAGCTTTATTAGATACCGAGAGTGATGGCATATTTTTTTCTTGCCAGCTCACTCATTTGCAGACATTAGGTTTTCCTTATGTATTGGTCTTTATATATTGCAGTAGTTGTATTCTTGTTTTTAGGTCATTCTTGTACATTCCTTTTTATGTAATAGAAGAAGGAGAAGAAGAAGATCATTCTTCCTTGCCTCAATCTGTGTGTGTGCTTCTCCTTGAGAGTGAGAGTGTGTGTGTGAGCCCTCTTCCTTATCTCCTTCCTCCTGACAACATATACATGCATATACACACATATATATACACATACACACACATACACACACATACACACACATACACACATATACACACATACATACACACACATACACATATACACACATACATACATACATACACATATACATACACACACATACACATACACATACACACACATACATACACACACATGCATACACACACATACATACACACACATACACATATACACACATACATACATACACACACATACACATGCACACATACATACATACACATATACACATATACACACATACATACATACACATACACACACATACACATTCACATACACATACACATACACACACATACGCTCACATACACACATACACACATACATACACATACACGTACACATACATATATACATACATGCACATACACATACACACAGACACACACATTCATTTTTTTCCATTCATAATACTTTTTTTCATGAACTTGTAGGTTACTATCTGAATAAATTTTACCAAGCAACAATAATCTTCCTACATCACATGATGAAATGAAGAATATAATCAACAATCTTGGTATAGATTATCATTGTATAAATGCATGTCCTAACTATTGTATTTTACATAGATGTGAATATGTAGACTCTTTGACATGTCCAAAATGTCATTCTCCTTTATATAAGGGCAAAGAGGGTAAAATCCCAAAAAAAGGTATTGAGACATTTTCCATTAGCTCCACAAATTAAACATATATTTCAAAGCCATAAATTTTCAAAACTTTTGACATGGTGATTTGATCGTAAAATTATTGATCGAGTAATGAGGATTCCAACAAATAGTGTAGCTTTCCAACATATTGGTTTTAGATGGCATGATTTTGCACAAGAGCCATGCAATCTAAAGTTAGGTGTTGCATTAGATGGGGTTAACCCATTTTGGATGAAATCTAGTAAATGATCAACATTTTTAGTGGTATTCATCAACGACAATCTCGCACCATACCTTAGTATTCAAAAAGAACATTTAATGCTTTCACTTTTAATCCTAGGAAAAAGACAAGTTACAGACATGAATGTATATCTTGCTCCTCTCATTCACCATCTCCAAGAGTTATGGAGAGGTATTAATGTCATTGATGTATCAAAAAGCATTAATCAAAGACACATTATGGTTTGTGGAATTGTGGCTTGGACTATACACGATTTTCTAGGATATCGCGTATGTTCAGGTAATGATGTAACTTAATTATTTAATATATATACAATTGTATGTGGGTTAATCAGTTATATTTTTATGGTTTTCATGCATGCAAGAATATCTACTAAGGGATATAAGGCTTTTCCTTACTGTGGTGATTGGTTGAGATTAGTTTATAGTAAGAATCTCAACAAAAAATATTTATCTTTGACATTGATAGTTCTTGTCTGACGATCATCCGTTACGACACAAAGAGAAACGATACATTTTAATGGAATGATTGAAACAGGTCAGTGTCCAAAATCAATGGCACATATGGATTGGTACCAAAAATGATCAGAAGGGCCTTTTATAGTTCCACAATCCAAAATCTTCAGTGATGATGAAGATGATGAGAATGTGAAGATTAGACATAAATGAAAATTATCACTAGTAGAGGATACGTCGATATGGTATTCTTTGGAGTGTTGGAGAGAGTTATAGATCTATCATCCTATGCATATATTCAAAAATGTTGTTTATTCATTATGGCAACATCTTCTTGGATTAAAAGACACAATAACATCAAGAAATTATTTAAAGTTTCAAAAATCAAAACCAAAGTTATGGCTAATTTTTTATAAAAATCAATAGGAAACAACTTATGAACCTACTCCTTGGCTACTTATGACAAAGGAGATGCAAACTATCAACAATAGGATTCAATCGATTCAAACACATATAGGGTATGGAGCATCTTTCCAAACATGTTTATTTTGGATGACAAGAGCTTATTTGTGTTAAAGACACACGATTGGCATAACTTTCTGAAGCACATTCTACCTCTTGTTATTGATGGATGTGCAACAAAAGGAGTATGGGATGTGTTCTATCATTTTGGATTGCTTATAATGTAATTATTATACTTTTGTTTTTAGTATATAAGACTATTTGATATCTTTTGTTTTTTAATTAATTTTTTTATAATTTAATTTATGATTGATAATAGGTGGATTACATCGAAAAAGATGGATAAAGACTCAATCCCACAAAAGAAACATGAATGAAGGTAGCTACTACATTTGATGGAGAAAGAGCTTCCAACATCATTTTTTGATATTCAAGTTCATTTATTGATCCATCTTGTGGATGAAATATAGATTGTAGGAATTATAAACACTCAATAGATGTTTTGGTTCAAGTGATTTATGGGCATACTAAAAGGTTATGTGCGAAAAAGAGAAAAACCAAAAGGATCCATGGCAAAGGGATGGATGCTTGAGGAGTGTAGGTACTATGTTAATGAACACCGTGAAAGAGTTCATGAAGAAGCTCCATGTGCATGGAATACTGAGTCTTCTTCAAAATTGATGGAGGAGGATTATAAGGTAAGGGAGTTCCATTTCAATTTACATTGCAAGAAAAAGTTATATTTTTACTTTTATCGCATATAATAGTGAATGCATACAATCATTTGTTAATGATTATGAACAGGAACTTCAAAATCTCTGAAGTAAAAAATGGAGAAACAAAAGACATAGACATAATCTCGATAGTAATGAGAATACATATATATCTTCTTTCACAGATTGGCTATATACTTGCATGAAATGAGTCAATGCAAATCATGAAAAAAACTTAGATGAGGAGAGGGATTTCATGATAGGTTGTGAAAGAAAGGTAATATGATTCTACTAATCTTCTATTTTTGTACATATTTGTATATTATTTTCTCTTCTAATAATTTAATTTTTATTGCAGGCCCAAGTGTTCACTAATATATGGACTTATGGGCAACATATACGAATCAAAGTTATTGATTCTATGCATAAAACAAAGGATTCTAGCATTATTGCTTCTTTCAAGCAATTATCATGTGCTAGTTCAAAAGAATGAACCTTATAGATGTTGATATATTTAGGTAGTGATGTGTGTGAACACACTAGGACCGCCGGGGCACTTTTTTCCCTCTTTAGGAGGTTTTTTTCCCTCGGCTTGTATATACGCCTATTGCCCTAATGGGCTACTTATCTTTGTACATTCTCTAGTAATACATTCAGTATTGTGTGTTTGTGCTCCAAGCTTCTTCTTCTTCCTTGTGCTGTTCGCATGCTCCTGTAGACGGCTAACTCCAACAATTGGTATCGGAGCAGGTCGTCGCTTCATCTAGGGCGCCGTCCACACTCCTCCGTTTGCAGTCTCAGAATCGCACGAATTTTGGTGAGCATACTCAGCGTGTTTTCGAGATCGCGATCTAAGCTCGTTTCGGCCTCCGAACGCACTATCGTAGTGCTTGTGTAGGCTATTTCATCTTTTTGTGCCAAAGGTATATACTAGTTTCTGTTCACCAGTTTAAGCATCTCGAAGTCTACTACAGATCTAGCAGAACTCGTCTGGGCACTTCTGCTCAACTTTTTGAGATACAGTCAATTTTCTGCATCAATGTATTTTAGTCACCGGCCATGGCTGAAAGCAGTGATGTATTCCGTATGTTGGCTGTTGAGGATAAGTTGGATGGTACCAACTACCCATTATGGGCTTATATGATGCGACATGTTTTGGTTGCAAAAGGATTGTGGAACATTGTCCAGGGTGTTGAAAGACGTCCTGTTACACCTGTAACGACAGGTACTACAAATACAGGTGCTCGAGCTGATGAAGATGGTGTCGAAGATGATATTCTGCAGATTCCTGTTCGTGCTGTTGTTTCTGTTGCACCTACTACAGAGCAAATTCGTTGGGATGGCAGAGATGCCCAGGCACATACATTGATAGCTTTGTCTGTCAAACGTGCCATTATTCCTCATATTCACTCTTGCAGAACAGCTAGGGATGCTTGGGATACACTTACCACATTGTACCAAGCTAGGAATGAGGCTCGTGTTGCTTACCTCCGAAAACAGTTGGAGAGTGAGCACATGAATGAAGGTGATTCTATGGACAATTTCCTAACGAAGATCAAAGATTTGAAGGAACAGTTGATTTCTGCTGATGAGGTTATACCAGATAGCTCACTTGTGCAGACCGTTATGAATGGTCTTCCTGATTCATATCAGAGTTTTGCTTCTCTTCGGTTGATGATGAAAGGCAATCCGAATGCCTTATCATTTGAGGAGTTAGTCTCTGTTCTGTTGCACGAAGATCAGTCCAGGAAGAACACGTCCATTATGCGTGTTGCAGATCAAGCTTTCCTGGCTAGTCAGAAGGGCAAATGAAAATGGAGCTCTTCTACTAGTAAGCAGAAATCTGCATATGCTGCACATTCGAAGAACCAGGATAAAGATGAGAAGAAATCAGTAAAGCAGAAATTTTTTTGCAAGTATTGTAAAGGAAATGATCATATCATAAAGAACTGTCCAAAACTGGCTGCAAAAGAGGCAAAGAAAAAGGAGGCTGGAATGGTTGTTGCAGAAGCCTCTACACCAAAAATAGAGTCTGCTAATCTTGTGCAGGAAGAAGAATGGGCGTTTACTACTGTTTGCAGTTTTGACCCATCTTCTCATGAGTAGTGCATGTCTGCAGTGGACTCAGATGTTTGGTACTTTGACAGTGGGGTGACCAAACATATTACCTCGCAATGCAGTTTCTTCTCTTCACTTGAGCATGCCCCTACAAGGAATACTGTCACATGCGCCAACAACTCCTCGTATCCTTTTATGGGAGTTGGTAAGATCATTTTGACTACAACTGATGGTAGTTCTTTCACCTTGTCAGATGCCTTATTTGTGCCAGGGATCAAGAAGAATTTGTTATCAGTTTCTGCATTAGCAAAGATTGGCTTGGTTGTGAAATTCGTTGATGACAGGTGTACAGTTCATGATCTATCAAATGGCGATGTGATTATTGCTTCTGGCATTTTATGTCGTGGGTTGTATAAGCTCATAGACTATGAAAGATCTGTGAATGATTCGGCATGTGCAGTTCATGATTCTCAGGCTATGTCAGATGCAAAACTTTGGCATGCACGCTTTGGTCATCTGAATTTTGCTAGTTTGCTACACCTGCAAAAATCTGATATGGTGTCTTCTTTGCCCAAGCTTGAGGCACTTGGAAAACATGTATGTGAAGGTTGTATTTTGGGCAAAATGCAGCGTTCCTCCTTTCCAAAAGATGGTTCAGTTCGGGCTACGCAGAAATTGCAGCTTGTACATAGTGATGTCTGTGGTCCTATGCAGACACCCTCTTTTGGGAATTACCTTTACTTCGTGACTTTCATTGATGCTTTTTCCAGGCATGCATGGGTATATCCACTCAAAGCAAAGTCCGAAGTGTTCATGTGCTTTAAACAGTTTTTGGTTTTGGCTGAAAATTTGTCAGCATGTAAAATGGGCACCCTCCGTTCTGATCGAGGGGGGGAATATATGTCTTCTGATTTTAATGCATTTCTGGCTGAACGTGGGATAAAACACCAGTGTAGGGTGCCGTATACACCTCAACAGAATGGAGTTGCTGAACGAAAGAACAGGTCGCTCATGGAGATGGCGAGGTGCATGGTCAAGAGTCAAGCTTTACCACATAGTTTCTGGCTTGAGGCTGTCATGTGTGCAGCATATGTACTGAACAGGTGTCCCACTAAAGCGCTGCAGTCTATCACTCCATATGAGGCTTGGCATGACCGCAAGCCATCTGTTGCTCATCTGCATGTTTTTGGTTGTTTGGCATATGCATTAGTGCTTGAACAACATCGCAGAAAATTGGATGACAAGGCAATAAAATGTATTTTTGTTGGGTACAGTTTTGAAAGTAAAGGCTATCGTCTGTATTATCCACAGACTAAACGCATTTTGGTTAGCCGTGATGTTGTCTTTGTGGAAGATGCTATTGAGCCATTGCTTTCATGTACTAAGGAGACATCTGTTAGCTCCAAAGACATGTATGATACATTGATGCCTCTTTTTACAGTTGGACAGTCTAGTGCTGGTCCTAATGAGGCAGCTTCTCAGCCTTTGCAGGTTTCATATGATGATGCAGATCATTCTATTTCTGATGCAGATTTACATGATGCACTTGATGAGAGAGTTGATACTGAGCAGGCAAAAACTATGTCAAAAACTATGTCATATCGTACTCGCTCAAGCTCTCATAGTGCCTCCTTTGCATCAAATTGCTATGCTATGGTTGTGTCTAGTCTCTGTGATGAGAATGAGCCTGTTTCTTTTGATGAATCATAGAATTCAGAAAATTGGATGGCTTCCATGCAATCTGAATATGATGCTATAATGAAGAATGGTACATGGTCTTTATGTGACTTGCCTCCTGGCAAGAAGGCCATTGGCACTAAGTGGGTATACAAGTTGAAGCGTAAACCTGATGGTACAGTTGACAAGTATAAGGCTAGGCTTGTTGCAAAGGGTTATGCACAGGAAAGAGGCATTGATTTTGATGAGACCTTTGCACCTACATGTCGTATGACTACTGTTCGGAGCATTTGTGCACTTGCAGCCCATCATGGTTGGAATGTACATCAGTTGGACATTAAAACAGCATTTCTGAATGGTGACTTGCATGAAGAAGTGTATGTTTTTCAGCCCCGTGGCTTTGTGCAGAAAGGGCATGAAAACCAGGTGTGTAGGTTAAAGAAGGCATTATATGGTTTAAAGCAAGCACCACGTGCTTGGTATGAGAAGATACATGCCTATCTGGTTGCACATGGTTTTGTGAACAGTCCAACTGAAAGCACCTTATATGTTAAGCGTGCTAATGACGTGCTTCTGATCATTGTTGTCTATGTTGATGACATGCTGCTCACTGGTCCTATTGAGAAGCATATTGCTGATTTCAAGGCTGATTTGCATGCCTCATTTGAGATGTCTGATTTGGGGCATTCGCATCACTATTTGGGCATTCAGTTTATGCAAGTTGATGGTGGAATGGCTTTGTGTCAAACGAAATATATTGACACATTATTGCAGCGTTTTGGCCTTGAAGACTGTAAGCCTATTGCCACTCCTATGGAGACAGGTTTATGATTGATTCTTCATGATGCTGGAGATGCATTTGATGTTGTTCTCTATCAGCAGGCTGTTGGATGCTTGATTTACTTATGCATTACTCGGCCGGATATTCAGTTTGTTGTCTCACAGATGAGCAAGTTTATGCATTGCCCAGGAGTCACGCATTGGAAGGCGGTTAAGCGCATCTTTTGCTACTTGAGTGGTACTCGGCTACTTGGGTTGTTTTATCCCAAGGGGGGATCACTACCGCCAGATTTGCATGCTTTTTCTGACTCAGATTGGGCTAGTTGCTATGACACTCGTGTGTCCACCAGTGGTTTTTGCTTCATGCTTGGTAGCTCATGTATATCTTGGTTGAGCAAGAAGCAGCCTACTGTGGCCACTTCCGGTTGTGAGGCTGAGTATAGGGCAGCTTTCACAGCGATTGTTGAGTGTGTGTGGCTCAGACGCCTTATGGCTGATTTGGGTGTTGGCCAGTCTTCTGCCACCACCATCTTCACTGACAGTCAGAGCGCATTGACAGTTGCGAGGAACCCTGTGTTCCATGCTTGCACTAAGCACATTGAGGTGCATTATAACTATGTCAGGGAGAGGTTCTCTGCTGGGGAGATCAGCTTGGCATATGTGCCCACGCAGGAGAACATTGCAGACCTTTTCACGAAGGCTCTGCCTAGGGAGAAGTTTGAAGCTTTCCGCAAAGCTTTGGGCTTACTTCCTTTTGTGGAGTGATTTCCACATAGCTTGGCACTTCGTTATACATGAGTGCCAGCTCCTTGTTCACCACATCACTCCCAGGGGGGATTTGTTGATATATTTAGGTAGTGATGTGTGTGAACACACTAGGACCGTCGGGGCACTTTTTTCCCTCTTTAGGAGGTTTTTTTCCCCCGGCTTGTATATACGGCTATTGCCCTAATGGGCTACTTATCTTTGTACATTCTCTAGTAATACATTCAGTATTGTGTGTTTGTGCTCCAAGCTTCTTCTTCTTCCTTGTGTTGTTCGCGTGCTCCTGCACACGTCTAACTCAAACAATAGATAGCAAACTTGGCTACATAGGAAGCATTTTTGGTATCTCATTTTGTATCTTCAAACAAGTTATATATATATATATATATATATATATTATTTTTTATTTTTTTATGATATAGTTTATTATTTTTTTAAGCACATAATAATGAAGTTTTTTTTCTTTTTTATTTTGATAAGTTATTTTTGAAGGTTGATTGGTTTCAAGCCGACTATAAAGGTAATAATTTTACATTGAGAAGGGAATTATCTGTGTTTTGGACAACTCACTCTTTAAAAATAATGCGATTAACAAGAGAACTGTATATTCTTCCTAAGCATATTGAAAAAACATTTTTTATAAAAACCTTGATGCTCATCCTTGGTGGCAATTCATTCATGTTCAACCTAGAGTTCGTTCATTGTTTGATAACTTTACTGTTAGAGAGATCGAAGAAACTCATGTTGGTTATTGATCATCAAATATTGACTTAGGGACATCTTAAAGAAAAATTAGAATCATTCTACATGACAACAATAATAATCTACTTGATGAGAACAATAATACTCTACTTGTTGATTCTACCGATGATGAAGAGAAACTACTAGAAATTGATATTAGTCCATCAATAAATGATGTCATTTATGATAGCATATATTTAACAATAGAAGAAATAACAAAAATAAATAAAGATAATGAAGATGAGACTATATTGATGTCTTATCAAAATGAGGGTAATAATGAAAGCACATGACTAGATTAGACAATGCATCCCCCTCTGTTCATTTGGTATACGAAAAGAATCCCACTATAGAGATGAATTATATTCTTTTAGGTTAGAACATTATGCTCAAGGAAAGAGCTTAAGTTTGGAATATGAGGTGAATCCCACCACATAGATGAAATCATGTTTGTTTGAGTTAGAACATGAAGTTTGGGGGTATGCCTATAATTTCATATATAAGTTTATTTTTTAGGACAAAAAACTCTCCCATGTATGTATGCATGTGTATGATACATGTATGTGTATATGGATATAGTGTGATCTATGCATGTGTATGTATGCATATATATATATATATATATATTATATATATATATATATATATATATATATATATATATATATATATATATATATATATATATATATATATATATATATATATATATATATATATATATATATATATATATATATATATATATATATATATATATATATGTATGTGTGTGGTATGTGTATGTGTATGTGTATGTGTATGTGTATGTGTCTGTGTATGTGTATGTGTATGTGTATGTGTATGTGTATGTGTATGTGTATGTGTATGTGTATGTGTATGTGTATGTGTATGTGTATGTGTATGTGTATGTGTATGTGTATGTGTATGTGTATGTGTATGTGTATGTGTATGTGTATGTGTATGTGTATGTGTATGTGTATGTGTATGTGTATGTGTATGTGTATGTGTATGTGTATGTGTATGTGTATGTGTATGTGTATGTGTATGTGTATGTGTATGTGTATGTGTATGTGTATGTGTATGTGTATGTGTATGTGTATGTGTATGTGTATGTGTATGTGTATGTGTATGTGTATGTGTATGTGTATGTGTATGTGTATGTGTATGTGTATGTGTATGTGTATGTGTATGTGTATGTGTATGTGTTGTGTATGTGTATGTGTATGTGTATGTGTATGTGTATGTGTATGTGTATGTGTATGTGTATGTGTATGTGTATGTGTATGTGTATGTGTATGTGTATGTGTATGTGTATGGTATGTGTATGTGTATGTGTATGTGTATGTGTATGTGTATGTGTATGTGTATGTGTATGTGTATGTGTATGTGTATGTGTATGTGTATGTGTATGTGTATGTGTATGTGTATGTGTATGTGTATGTGTATGTGTATGTGTATGTGTATGTGTATGTGTATGTGTATGTGTATGTGTATGTGTATGTGTATGTGTATGTGTATGTGTATGTGTATGTGTATGTGTATGTGTATGTGTATGTGTATGTGTATGTGTATGTGTATGTGTATGTGTATGTATGTGTGTATGTGTGTATTCATGTGTATATGTATGCATAATGTACACATGTGTGTTTCATGTGTATGTATGCATGTGCATGTGTGTGATATATGCATGTGTGTTTACAATTGTGTATGCATGTACATTTATACATGTGTGTATGTATGCATGTGTGTCTGATGTGTATATATCTACATGTGTCCTTTATATATATGTATGTGTATGTGCATGATGTGCATGTATCAATATTTATTATTGTCCTCGTTGATTCGACTACTTGTATATAGAGAGGCATAAGGTTGGGAGTAGAGACATCTCTCTAGCAAGTGGTGGAATCTTTTCTAAAATAAATGGACAATGAAATCTACATCAGAGCATACTACATTTGTATATATGTATATTCATATACACTTCTCTTGTATATTTTTATACCTCGAATCCTATTATATATAGTCTTATTTTTAGATTTTATTATTATATGGTCCTCATTTATTTGAGTATTATATGTTCCTCATTTATTCGAGTATTCAATGATTAATTGTGTTCAATGTAGGTGATGAATCTACACTTGAAGACAAGGTTATTGAAATCAATATATACAATGATAAGAAGAGGTCTAGACACAATGTGTATGTGTGTGTGTGTGTGTGTGTATCTACATGATGTGTATGTATCTATGTATGTATTATGGTCCTCATTGATTCGAGTAGCTAATTATTTGTGATGAATGTAAGTGATGCATCTACAATTCAAGACGAGGTTATTGAAATCAACCTAGATACACACACACACACACATACATATATATATATATATATATATATATATATATATATATATATATATATATATATATATATATATATATATATATAACTTTATATATGTATGTATATATATGTATCTATGTGTGTGTGTATATATATAGCAATGTGTACCATGCATTGTCACGATGATGTGACATAAGTATCCACATCTCTTTTAGACACCACTATGATACCACCTAGTGCCAAATTATGTCTCTAGTGAACTAAGTACGTACTTTTTTTTCTCTCTCATCAAAATCACTACAAAAAAAGATCATATAAATAAAACATAAAATATACATTCAATTTATATGTAATTCTATACTTATGTCCATTTTAAATGAACAAAATGCAATTACGAGACACATAAAGCTCTCATTCTTTTTTTAAACTCCAAAACATGCCTGGTGTATATTAAATTGCCATCAGGTTCTATGTCACACTCCAACCCTAGGCTACCTATGCATATCTTCATAGGTACCTCTAATGTGCTCTCATGAGCTAGAGGTGGTGTAGGTGTCCTAAAAATAAGAATGAATAAAACCATTTGTGTTATAATATCATTAAAAATATTAAATTATAATAAGAAAATATAACTAGGTGTAGAGAGCTCTGTTCCTCCAAATGGTGTAGCAGAAGAGCCTTCCTCTAGCTGCTTGATAAGCATCTGGATCATGTTATCGCTAGTTTTCATGTGAAAGGCCAAATGGCCATTGGATACTTTTCTATATTTTCTTTAATAAAACATATAGTGGCCTAGTCAGCCATATACTATAAGTTCTATCGCATTTTATGACCTAATAAATCTGTGTTCATGGTATGTGTACTGTGTATTTTATGTGTATTTTGTATCCCCTATGCGGAGTACTATATGTGGCACCGGAGTTTGGGTTTCTACAGCAAGGGTATTGTTGTGGAGATCTTGAGAAGGATATTCTACCATTGTGCATTGCCAAAGAAATACTTCAGTATCACAGCATTTGGACACAAAAGCTTTTTTTCCTTTTGTGCGAGTGAAGCAAGCACCCACCCACCCTCCCAAGGCTTACGTGACTAAGGCACAAACCAAGGCATAGACCTTGGGATACCTTGTCATCCAAGTCACTGAAGTCACCATTGGCTACGTGCGAGGGAGGGCATCAATGATCAAGAAGACAGAGGTTCCTTGTACTTCTTGGGAGGTCCAGCATCCCAGTGTTGCTCCCCCCAGAGTTCCCTTAACCAAAAATCCAATCCCTTTCCACTAAGCTACACTCTTGTGGTCTTTGAAGAAGGGGAAAGACTAAGGTTAGCATTACCTTGAGCATGTTTTGGTCCCTCAAAGCTTCATTCTTTGCTTTCAAAGCCTATTTTGAAGCATTTTTGGGGCGATTCCTAGAGTCATTTTGCAGTACTTTTGTGCATAGTTCTCTTTAGATAGGTTCAAGGACATCAAAAAGAGTGCTCTTTTTACTTCTTTGATAATGAATGTTCACCTTTTGGGGCTATGTTTTTAGCCACACTAGTAAATCTACAGGTTTCTTAAAAGGTTTTAGTTGTGGTGGGAGCATCCACCACAAGTCTATGCAAGTTTTTGAGCATAAAGAACAGAGTTGACAAACACTTGCAGGTGTTGTTGGCTAGTATTTGTGATGTGAATCCAACTTTTTCAGAGCCAGTTTACTACATATATTGAGTACACATACACTATGTATGATTTTTGTGGATATCACTTATGTACGTCCATGTGGTCATTTACATAGTGATAACAGTTTTTTGCATAAAGCCTTTTATGTTTGATAAAGATGGTCGTGGTGAGGTTTTCTCAACTAGGAGACACCCAGATGTCGGGATCTCTTTAGTGATGAAGGTGGAAGACTTAACCAGCCTCGCCATAGGAGATGTATCCTAGTTATTCATAGGTTCTCGATAAGCCTAGTTGGCTTCTTTCGGGTAACTAATTATATGCAGTCAAATAAGTGAGTCATTGTGTAGATAACATATCAATACTTTTATGAGATTTTGACATTGGTCATATGCTCATTTTGCAGATGATACTCTAGCAAAAGTTTTCCAGATTTTTTGGTTTTGTCAACTTTATAGTGGTCGATTTGCTCCTTGATACACTTGTTGGTGTGAGCACATTTATTCTCACATAATCCTTTTGGTTGGTCATTACTGTTAATTAATCATTTTCTTTGCAAGACTCACTACTGAATTTTTTCTGAGAATTTGACACTTGGTCATCCTTTTATAAGCCTTAGTGGTGTTTGGACTCTTCTAGATCCATTATCATTCTATTCAGTTCTCTATCATCATGGCATCGACGTGTTGGAGTTTGAGGTCTGTGGAAGCACGTGAACAGCACAAGGAAGAAGAAGAAGATTGGAGCATAACACACAATACTAAATGTATTACCAAGAGAATGTACAAAGATAAGTGACCTATTAGGGTTATAGATGTATATACAAGCTGGGGGGAAAAACCTCCTAAAGAGGGAAAAAAATGCCTCGATGTTCCTAGTGTGTTCACACACATCATTACATAAATATATCAACAAATCCCCCCTGAGAGTGATGCACTGAACAAGGAGCTAGCACTCATGTATAAGGAAGTGACAAGCTATGTGGAATCAATCCACAAAAGGAAGTAAGCCCAAACCTTTACAGAAAGCTTCAAACTTCTCCCTAGGCACAGCCTTTGTGAAAAGGTCTGCAATGTTCTCTTATGTGGGCACAAGTGCCAAACTGATCTCTCCAACAAAGAACCTCTCCCTGACATAATGATAGTGCACCTCAATATGCTTAGTGTGAGCATGGAACACAGGGTTCCTCACAACTGCCAATGCACTCTAACTATCAGCAAAGATGGTGGTGGCAAAAGACTCACCAACACCCAAATCAGCCATAAGGCATCTGAGCCACGCACACTCAATAGTCATTGTGAAAGCTTCCCTTTGCTTAGCCTCACAACTCGAAGTGGTCACAGTAGGCTACTTCTTTCTCAACCAAGATATATATGAGCTACCAAGCATGAAGCAAAAGCCACTAGTGGACACATGAGTTTCATAGCAACCAGCCGAGTCATAGTCAAAGAAAGCATGTAAATTTGGTGGTAGTGATCCCCCCTTGGGATAAAACAATCCAAGTAGTCAATTACCACTCAAGTAGCCAAAGATGCGCTTAATTTGTCTGCCAATGCTTCACACTTGGGCAATGCATAAACCTCCTCATTTGTGATACAACAAACTAAATATTTAGCCGAGTAATGCATAAGTAAATCAAGCATCCAATAGCTTACTAATAGAGAATAGCATCAAATGCATCTCCAGCATCATGAAGACTTAACCATAAACTTCTCTCCAAAGGAGTGGCGATAGGTTTATAGTCTTCAAGGCCAAAATGCTGCAACAATGTGTCAAACTTTGTTTGACACAAAGCTATTCCACCATCAACTTGCATGAACTGAATGCCCAAATAATAATAGTGCCCCAAATCTAACATCTCCAATGAGGCATGCAAATCAGCCTTAAATCAGCAATATGCTTTTCAATAGGACCAGTGAGGAGCATGTCATCAACATAGACAACAATGATCAAAAGCACATTATTTTTACGCTTAACGTATAAGTTGCTCTCAATCGGACTGCTCTCAAAACCATGTGCAATCAGGTAGGCATGTATTCTTTCATACCAAGCACGTGGTGCTTGCTTCAAACCATATAATGCCTTTTTCAACCTGCACAATTTGTTTTCATGCCCTTTCTATATAAAGCCACAGACTGAACAACATACACTTCTTCATGCAAGTCACCATTCTAAAATGTATTTTTAGTGTCCAACTGATGTACATTCCAACCATGATGAGCTACAAGTGTAGAGATGCTATGAACAATAGTCATTTGGCATGTAGGAGCAAAGGTCTCATCAAAATCAATGTCTCTTTCCTAAGCATAACCCTTTGCAATAAGCCTAGCCTTATACCTGTCAACTCTTGCATCATGCTTATGCATCAGCTTGTATACCCACTTAGTGCCAATGGCCTTCTTGCCATGAGACAAGTCACATAAAGACCAGGTACCATTTTTCATGATAGCATCATATTTTGATTGCATGGCAGCCATCCAATTTTTGGAATTTTGTCATTCATCAAACAAAACAGGCTCATTCTCATCACAAAGACTAGAAGCAACCATAGCATAGCAATCTAATGTAAAAGAAGCACAACGAGAGCCTGAACGAGTATGATATGATAGAGGTGCATCTAATTTGCTATCACGTAAAGTCTACACCATCCATTTTGGCATAGTTTTTACCTCCTCAATATAAGCTCTCTCATCAACAAGTGCATCAAGTAAATTTGCATCAAAAATGGAACGATCTACATCATCACATGAAACCTATAAATGTTGAGAAATTGCTTCATCTGGACCAACACTAGAGTATCCACCTATAAAAAGAGGCAGCAGATCTTGGAGCTAACTGATGTCTCCTTCATACATCAAAGTAATGGTTGAATAACATCTTCCACAAAAACAACATCGTGGCTAACCAAACTACATTTAGTCTGTGGATGATATAGATGATAGCCTTTGCTTTCAGAACTATAACCAACAAAAATACATTTCACTGCTTTATCATCCAATTTCTTGCATTGTTGTCCATGCACTAATGCATATGCCAGATAGCTAAAACATGCAGACGAGTAACATATGGCTTGCAACCATGCCAAGCCTCATATGGAATGATAGACTACAGTGCTTTAGTGGGACACTTGTTAAGTACGTATAATGCACACATAACAGCCTCAAGCCAAAAACTATGTGGTAGAGCCTGACCCTTGACCATACACCTTGCCATCTCAATGAGTGACTTGTTCTTCCTTTCAGCAACAGCATTCTATTTAAGTGTATACGGCACTATACACTGACATTTTATCCCACATTCAGCCATAAATGCATTGGAATTAGAAGACATATATTCCCCCCTCGATCAAAATGGAGGGTGCCCATTTTACATGCTTACATATTTTCAACCAAAACCAGGAACTGTTTGAAGCACATAAACACTTCAGACTTTTCTTTCAATGGATATTCCCATGCATGCCTGGAAAAATCATCAATGAAAGTCACGAAGTAAAGATAGTTCCCAAAGGAGGGTGTTTGCATAGGACCACAGACATCACTATGAGCAAGCTAAAATTTTTGAGTAGCTTGAACTGAACCATCTTTTGGGAATGAGGAATGTTGCATTTTTCCCAAAATACAGCCTTCATAAACATGTTTTTTAGGTGCCTCAAGTTTGGGTAGAGAGGACACCATTTCAAATTTCTATAGGTGTAGCAAACTAGCAAAATTCAAATGACCAAAGCATGCACGCCAAAGCTTTGCATCTGACATAGCATGAGAATCATGTATTGCACATGCTAAATCATTCATAGATTTCTCATAATCTATGAGCTTATACAGCCCATGACATAAAATGCCAGAAGCAATAATGACATCGCCATTTGATAGATCATAAATTGTACCTCTGTCATCAACAAATTTCACAACTAAGTCGATCTTGGCTAATGTTGAAACTGATAACAGATTTTTCTTGATCTCTGGCACAAATAAAGCATCCAATAACATAAAAGAACTACCATCAATAGAAGTCAGAATGATCTTACCACTCCCATAACAAGATAAGAGGACTTGTTGGCACATGTGACAGTATTCCATGTAGGGGCACGCTCTAGTGAAGTGAAGAGAGCTAATATGTCTGGTTTCCCCACTATCAAAGTACCAAAAATCTGAGTCTACTACACACATATACTATTCATGAGAAGATGGGTTCATAATTGCAAACAATGGTAAATGCCCATTCTTCTTCTGCACAAGATTAGCAGACTCTATTTTGGGTGTAGAGGCCTCTACAACAACCATTTTGGCCTCATTCTTCTTTGCCTCTATTGCAGCTAGTTTGGACAGCTCTTTATGATATGATCATTTCCTTTACAGTATTTGCAAAATAATTTTTGCTTTTTTGTTTCTTTGATTGTGCAGAATTAGTAGATTTCTGCTTACTAGTAGATGAGCTCCATTCACCTTTGCCCTTCTAACTACTTAGGAAAGTTTTATTTGCAACATGCATAATGGACCTGTTCTGCTTGGATTGTTCTTCCTGCAATAGAACAAAGACTAACTCCTCAAATATTAAGGCATTTGGATTGCCTTTCATCATCAATCAAAGAGTCAAAGCAAAACTCTGATATGAATCTAAGACCATTTAGAACAGTCTGCACAAGTGAACTATCAGGTAAGATTTCATCAGCAGAAATCAATTGCTCCTTCAAATCTTGATCTTTGTCAAAAATTGTCCATGGAATCTTCTTCATTCATGTGCTCACTCTCCAATTGTTTTCAAAGGTAAGCAACACGAGCCTCATTCCTTGCCTGGTATAATGTAGGTAGTGTATCCCAAGCATCCTTTGCTATTTTGCAAGAGCAAATGTGGTGAATAATTGCAGGTTGTACCACCTTCTTTACTTGTCAATCCAGGGAGATGTGAGGAGGATATGAAGATCATGAGCGATTGTGGTGAGCAAATGTGAGTGACAAGCACATACATGCACGCACACACATGCACACAAAGTAAGATAGCAAAGTTAGGAACAATGGAAGCTCTATTAGCAAGCTCAAAGAAATTTTACAATGCTCAAGAATAGGTTCACTCTCCAACTAGATAACCCCAAAAATGATCCCTTTAGCTCTTTTTATAGCTTTTTGACTAGGTTTGGCCTTATCCAGACCTAGCATCCAGCCTAGTTAAAAGTTAGGTTCTAGGGCTTATTTGGGCGCTCAAATGGAGTCTAAAAACTATGAAAATTGGTATCTAGCTACTTCTAATACTCCTCAAGCTTGACAACTCCTCTGCTTGAACAGAATGGAGTTGCAAAAATGTGAAATGATATTACAATGGCTTTTAGTGATAAAAATCACTATTTTTATAGGAAATTCTTCTGAAAATTTGACATGTGCTTCTTGGAGCTCCCTACATGCTCCCTCTTCTTGTGTATCCACTTCTTTGATGCATTCCTGTCCAAAGATTCAGAGGCCAAAGGTGATCTATCTATTGCCAAACACTGTTCTAAAATGGATCCCTATAACGAGGAATGATCAATTGTCATTCAACCATTGATTGCTTGCATCATTTTGTGATCCAATGGATACCTCCAAACAAAGATTAAATTAACCTCTGCAAGTAACATCAGAAGCCTCGACGTGCAAAAACCATGTGCCTTTGGCATAACCCTGTCTTTTGCACCATCCAGGTCATGCATTTCCAACGTATTCATTAATATAGGGCCACATTACAAGGCCGTGCATAGACATTGGATGCTCTCCCTTTTGTATCGAGCTCTACTTCATGTGCCGAACTACTTTCTTCTTGAATTTTGTTTGTCTGTTTGATATAGTGGTTGGATTGTATTGTTTTGCTTGCCTCTGTGGTTGAACTATTGTGGTTGCATTAGTCTTTGAAAAAGGAGAGAGGTCCTCTTTCCTTTGAGCATGTTCTTCCATGATTAAATCCTTTTGCATCATAGAGTTGTTGACACACACAACATCTTCTTCTTGAAGATTAGTCTTAGAAGAGCTATGAGAATGTGTGACACCTCGATTTGTGAGCATGAAATTCTTTAATTCTAATGTAGTGCATTGTTCATGTACCCAAACTTGAAGAAGTTGACTTCTTAGGTTTACGTTGATTGCATGGTCGTAGATCCAATCTTGACCCAAGACAAGTGGTTCCGTAAGGTCCTCATCTTGACACACTAGCATTTTGACTATCATTGGAACATCTTGAAGGTAGATGGGAAGTTTCACCTCACCCACACAAGGGGTTTCCACACCTCCCAGTCCTCTGAGATAGGCTTCTATGGAATTGATGTTCAATTGTAGATCTTGGCAGTATGAGAGTTGAACTGCACTAGTGGTTGCACATGAGTCAATCAAGACTCTCACAGTCCTTACACATTGTCCGTGTCCTACCTCTATGGTCACAAAGGGACATCGATCTATTATTCAAGAAGGAATCACTCCCGATGTTTGGCACATGGCCATGTGATATCTTGGGGCATTGAGATGGACATCTAAGCCTAGTCGCCTTAACCTATTCTACCTAATGCACTCTCTGGCCTCTGCATGTGCTTCTTTTCTAACCCTTAACTCTTCTTCTTTTTGCTTCTTAGCAGTGTTGAGTCTCATTAGCATATCCTCTGTAAGAGGTTCTTGGTATAGCTTTACTCGACATCTACTAATATAGCTTGGCAAGATGTCACCTTCTAGGGTGGCCAATTGAATTGCACCACTAGTGGAAATTCTATTAATGACCATGGGTCCATATCCTCGTTTTTCCAATTTATAGGCATGTTGTTTTAGTGTATAAACCAACACTAGGTCTCTTTCTTTCAATCCTTTATCCTTGATGTGTGCATCAAAGTATGCCTTTTGTCTTTTCTTTGCGGCATAGATGCTTGTTGCTGCACGTAGCCTAGTCTCACCTGAGCGTTCTAGATCAAATATTCTAGAGGACAGCTTGTGTCCATTCCACTCGTGTTCTTGTGCTACTTTTAAAGTCGCAATTAAGATCTCTAATGGTAGCACATCATTCTGTCCGAAGACCATTAAAACGGTGTGGTGTTGAGTACCCTTTTGTAGGCAACTCGGTAAGCCCAAACAGCATGATGAAGTTCTTTATTCCAATCAGAGCGTGTATTATTTACCAATTACATCAATACATTACATAGGATCTTATTAATGCTCTCGGCTTGTCCGTTAGCTTGTGGATGATAGGGAGCAGATCTCTTATGTACTACGAAGAACTCTTAGAGAAGATTTTCAATGACTTTGTTTAAGAAGTGCATACCTCTATCACTTACTAACTCTATCGCTAACTCGTATCTAGTGAACACATTCTCAAATAAAAACTTAGCCATCGTTTGAGCATCATATTTTGTTGTGGTTTTTACTTCTACCCACTTTGTAAGGTAATCAGTGGCTACAATAATGTACTTTGCATGGGGGTTTCTAGCTGGGGGGTTAATAGGACTAACAAAGTCTATACCCCACTTTGAGAATGCACGTCCTCCCATCGTTGGCCTCAAAGGCATCTCATCTTTTTTGATCGGATATTGTGCACATTGGCATGTGTTGCATCGCTTCACATAGGTATGTGCATCCATATGAAGAATGGGCCACCTAAGTCTTGAGAATAGAATGGTCTTAATTACTCGATCAGGACCAAAGTGTCCACTTACAACACCACTATGTGCAGTTTCTAAGATTATCAAATAGTCTGGTTCGTGAATGCACAGTCTTAAGTAACCATCTTTGCCTCTTTGATACAGGTTGTCTCCTACTAAGGTGTAGTCATGAGCCTCTTGTTGTTGCCCTTTGGATCCCACAAATGCACAAATGCAGAGGATAGTACAGAAATGAAATCACACAAAAGTACTCAGAGAATAGAAAGAGACAAGAGATGGCACCAGATTGGGTACAATCTCCCCTCACATACTCTGATGGATGAGTCTATTAGAGCATGTGTATTTATAGGTATTTCTTATTACATCCTGAATAGAAGGTACATGAGGGCCACACTTCGAAAAGCATGCTTTTGCTTTATTTAGAAAATTGTAATCTTCTATTTATACAAAAAAAATTGCTTTCCAAAGCGATCTATTATTTTTACAAAAATAAATAAAAATATTATCTTCTAAAAATAACTATCTTCTAAAAGTATTCTTCCAAATATCTCCAAAAATATTTGAATAAGTCCATGTGCGTTCACACCCTAATGGATCTTCACCTCCTAACTCAAAACACAAAACACTTTAAAAACCTCAAGGCATTAAAACCCATTTAACATTCCAATATTCCATAAAGTATAACATACCTCCTACTTGACGAGCTACGGACCTCAGTTGATAAAAATAAAATAGACATGGATGGCCAGTCACATGTACCATCACTGAACAATCATAAGCATGTTCCATGTAAAAACACATGCATGGAACTGGAAAACTGAAATTTAATGTGATTGTGAATGATAAACAGAAATCAAATGATCATAATGTGGAGTTCGTGATGTTTTATGAATCCATTGAGATTCTTCAAATGAATAATTTTTATATTTAACCAAATATCTATGATATTGGTTACATGTGTGTGTAGTAGTAACATCATAATCAAGTGTTTTCTCTAGAGTTAAAATTTCAGCATCCTCTTCTAACAAAGGAGGATCATCTAAAATAGGAGTGAGTGGTAGAGTTCCTTTAAACAATTTCAATAAAGTGATATGAAAAGAATTATGTATATTCCAATGAGAAGGTATATCCAATCTAAAAGCATTCTCATTAATTTTTTGAATAATACAGAAAGGTCCATAATAAGGTGCAATTTTGACCTTAGGATGTTGTGAAATATTTTTCAAACAATCTATTATTTTTACAAAAATAACTAAAAATACTATGTTCTAAAAATAACTATCTTCTAAAAGTATTCTTCCAAATATCTCCAAAACTATTTGAATAAGTCCATGCATGTTCACACCCTCATGGATCTTCACCTGCTAAATCAAAACAGAAAACACATTAAAAACCTCAAGGCATTAAAACCCATTTAACATTCCAATATTCCCTAAAGTATAACACTTGTTCCATGCTTCATTTTCGAGAATCAAGAACATAAACTTCCATTGGTGATGAGCTTCCTCTTTCAACAACTCGTTGAGCATGTGGAGGTAAAGAAACTTTCGGCTTGTTTACCAACTACTCTAATCTTTCTAATAAGCCCTGGAAATGCAAATTGGGTTTGATAGTTTTTGTCTAATTGAACTATTGATTGGCCTCAAGCATAGCCTGAGCTAGTTCTACCATTTTCATGCACATTTTTGTCTGTTCAATCTCTAAATCTGCTCCAGGGTAACTCTTGTCTAGGTTTGCAATTGTTGGACCTTCTTGAAGTCAAGTCTCGTAGGCCTTGAACATCATGTCCAAGCCTTCTAGGGTTGTATATGTTAGAACAGACCGTGGTTGCAGTCTATTTACAGTGAGCCATGGGGTAGTATGAAGTGGAGTGGATGGATTTTCGACATGCGAGGGGTTTTGAGATGCAATGTTTGCTATTTTTATTTTTGCATCTTTTAGGCTTTCTTCTAGTTATGATAACTTTCTAGCCCACTTATGATTGGCCTTTTCCCTGGTATCCTTCCATGTTCTTGTCTTGCTCTTTCTAGGCTCTCTTGATTTGCTTGTTCAACTAGTTTATCCTGTTTTAAGGTTTATGCCCTAATGACTACCTATATAGGAGCCACATTAGTGCTACTTGAACTTGAATCCACCACTAAGCCTACCACATTAATTGGTGTAACCTTGGGTGCACTAGAGGGGTTCCTTGGACAATCTCTCGGGAGATGTTCTTTGCCGCACTCAGGACAAAAGCCTTGTATTGTGATGTCTTGTCCTTGTCCCGGAGTCAATGGGTGGGGACATTCACAGATGAAATGGTCGCCCTGACATCTAAAACATGGTCCTTTAGGGGCTTGTGGTCTCATTTGTCTCAATTGGTGCCTCAGGTTAGGATTCATATACATGACATTGGAGTATTCTGGCTCCCAATTTGGTTCCACATGTAGTGCCTCATATTGATATAGATACATCTCACTATGCTCAGGGGATTCTCTGTAATAAGCTTATGGACTATCTTCATGGATGTAGTCTGAACTCTAAACATGAGGGTCATGTTCTGAGACCAATGGGTTCATTGGCACCAATGCTCTATTAGGGTTCTCCTCTACCATAGCATACTTAACTAGAATCACATTGGCAGGGGGGGGTGGTTGGTTTCCTAGGATCGGTTGTGGCCTATATGGTGTCTGATATTGTTGCTAGTATTAAGGTTGATATTGCTATTGTGGCCTATAATATGGTTGTTGGTATTGGTTTTGATACTTACCTTGTTCGTAAGGTTGTTGGTAAGTTTGTCTAATAGCCTGCCTATTGTAGGGACAATCTTGAGCTATGTGGTTGGTGTATTTTCTCTCAATAATGCAATATGGAGAATTCATTTCTCTCATGTTTTGGTTTTGCAATGAGCATACATTAGCCATGTGGTTGCCTCCGCAAGTATAACATCACTTCAACGAGGTGACTCTAGGTGTTTGTATATTTTGAACTCCAATCTTCCTTGCGACGTGCTCAACTATCTCATCTATCTCGCTGGAGGGTCTGGAAGTATGACTCGAAAAACTATTAGAATCCTTATACAGTTTGGACAATTCTGACTCCTCACCCAAGTTGTCGTCTATGTTGATACACATCCTCAAGCACTAATAGTGTGACTGGCTCCTTGAGATATACATATGATCTAAGTTTTCTGCTTAGAAGTCCATCTAAAAATAGGAAAACGTGTTTTGCTTGTGTAGGTAATTTAGGTATGGGACATCTTTCCATGTATTGCTTAAATCTCCCACCGGCTAGTCGAAATATTTATTGGAGTGTCTGCTTGAAGATATGGATCAAGGATGATGTGTTATGCCTGATACCACTCTTGGAAAATTCTACAATGAATGCTTCTAGGAGTTGACCTATATTTTAGTAATTGTGACTATTTATGGGTTGAAACCAAGCTAAGGTAGTACCCTTGAGGGTCAAACCAAATGCCTCAAACTGGGTGAACAAGTCCTCGACATGTTCAGCTCTTAATACTTGTTTGAACTCGGCCACATGATCATAAGGATCTTTTGACCCATCAAAGTAGTTTTTCATTGTCTTGACCACTTGAGAGGGTCTAAGGGTTCTTGAGTATTCTCGAGGTCTAGGCAATGGAAAATCATGTTCATCTCTTTGATGTTTATGTGCTCTGTGTCTCTCTCTTTCAGGTGTTTCACTTTCAAATCTTGACCTCTCTCTTCCTTAGGGGTTTGCAAAGCTCACTTCAGGTCTCTCTCTAGCTCTTTCCCTCTGGGTTTCATGAGCCTTGGATGATCCTACACCTTGGAGACCTTGGGAAACATTAGATCTTGGTGGAGGGAAAATCAATTGGCCCTGCTGTCACTCTAGCACAATGGTGAGTACCAACGTGAGGAGTTGCACCTCATAAATGTCAATCCGCGGAGACATGAGGACTAGCATGAAGACTGTGAGTTAGTGAAGGCATAAATGTGTGAGTGAAAGCACACAAGAATGCACACACATACACACACAGGCACACACAAGGCAAGAGCAAAGAGTAGAACAATGGAAGGTCTTTGATTACAAAAGAACTCTCTTAGAAAGCTCAAATCTACAACAAGCTAACATGTAAAAATGAGCTCTCGAGCTCTTTTTATAGTTTTTTGAGTAGTTTTGGCCCTGTCCAGACCTAGTATCTAGCCTAGTTAAAAATTAGGTTCCAGGGCTATGTACCTAAGTGACAACTTAGGGACTTGTGAGGAAAGAGACTATTCCTCTATCACCAACAAGTGCATATAGTGGGGATCATACATTTAAATTATCAATTCGAGAAGTATCTTGAACCTAACCGAGTGTATGAAGACTTGCACTTATACAATGGTCAATGAATTGAATTAACTACCATTGCATGCAGATGAATATTATCTCTTACATTCATCACTCACATAGATGGAAATGGTTTCGCAATACATGAAACAATAGTAAGCACAAAAACGGACTTTTCTCTTAGCTCCAAAGTTGGAATATGGTCAATAGCAGGTTCCTTCAAAGCTCTTGGTGAGACGCATCCAATGGTCAAACTGATGCTCAATTCTGACAAACCTACTTCAAGTTATGGGTAAAAAACTAAGCTGCACAACTCACCTAGTTTCACCACACACCTCCTCACACTTCACACACACATTACACACTTCAGAAAAGCAATGAATTGGATAGACAACACTTCCATGCACTCATTCCAAGCTATAATCACACATGCAAGCTCACAAGCAAGGAGAGTACAAGGGAACATTGGCCAAGCGTTGCTCACATATGATGAAATGGTGATTATAGAACTTGATCTCTGGCACAAGAGATTAGGTCATTTCAATGAAAAAGGAATCAAAGCTATGATAGCAAATCAGTCTGTATTGGGTTTACCGAACGTACAGAACCAACATATGATTCACAAATGCGAAGCTTGTCAGATGGGAAAAGCACACAGGTTACCTTTCCAGAAGAAAGGATTCAAACATGATGGTGTGCTAGAACTCATACATACAGATGTATGGGGACCAACAAAGAAGGATCAATCAGCGGATCAAGGTATTATGTCCTTTTCATTGATGATGCAACAAGATGGATAACCCTTTATGTTTTGAAAGAGAAATGAGAAGTGTTTGGAGCTTTCAGACATTTTCATGCATATGCTGAAAGACTCACAGGTCGAAAGCTTTAAAGACTGAGGTCTGATGGAGGGGGAGAATACTTCTCCCGAGAGTTCAATGATTACCTTTGGAATGCAGGTATCAAGAGAGAAATAACCTGCAGATATACACCACAACAAAACGGTGTAGCAGAAAGAAGGAACCGAACTCCAGTCGAGTTTGCACGAGCTATGCTGAAAGAAAAGAATTGTCCAGATTACCTTTGGACTGAAGCCGTAAATATAGCTACATACTTGGTAAACAGATTACCATGTACAGCGTTAGAAGGAATGACCCCTTATGAAGCCTGGTGGGGAAACAAGCCAACACTTGATCATTGTAAAGTGTTTGGATCAGTCGCTTATGCTTATATACCGTCTCAAATGAGACATAAGCTTGAATCGAAAGCAGAGAAATATGTGTTCATCGAATATGATGAAAAGCAAATGGGTTACAGGTTATGGAGTCCTCTAACCAAACAATTTACTGTTTCCAGAGATGTAACATTTGATGAACAGAAAAGCTGGTATGCAGATCAGAGTCATACAGCTGAAGAATTTGAAGAAGAGATAAAAAGAAAAGAGAAAGGTAAAACAATCGTACAGGTGAATAAAGATGAAGATTATATGCAGGCAAGTACGTCCAGGACCGGATCAGGTATAAGAAACGAAGATGAAGAAGTATATTCAGATACACATGAAGAGTTTGAACCAAGAAGGTCAAACAGGAATAGAAGACAACCGGAAAGGTACTCGTATGATACATCGTATATAACTCAGAAAGATTATGCATATATGGTCAAAAATGATGATGAACCTCAGAGCTATGATGAAGCTAAAGGCAAGAAGCAATGGGAAGAAGCAATGGAAGAAGAATTCAGCGCACTGGAAGAGAACAAGACATGGGAACTTGTTCCGAAACCAAATGGTAAGAAAGTAATCGGAAATAAATGGGTTTTCAAAGTTAAGAAACTTGCAGATGGAAGGATAGCCAGACATAAAGCGAGACTGGTTATCAAGGGCTATGCTCAGACGCATGGCATAGACTATGACGAGACGTTTGATCCGGTAGCAAAGATGTCAACCATAAGGACAGTGATCGCTATAGCAGCATCAAATGGATGAAAGCTAAGTCAACTAGATATAAAGAATGCATTCTTGAATGGATATATATCAGACGAAGTCTACATGGAACAACCAGAAGGTTTCGTAAATTCCAGATACCCAAAACATGTGTGCAGACTAAGAAAAGCACTTTATGGACTGAAGCAAGCTCCAAGAGCTTGGAACTACAGACTTGTGAAGTATCTCAATGAACTTGGATACCAAAGTTCGAAGGCAGATGCAAGCCTACTCATCAAAAGAACAGAAGAAGGAATGATCTACATTTGCATTTATGTAGACGACATAATAATTACAGGTACCTCAGATGCAGGAATCACAGAGGTGAAGAAACTGCTCAAAAAGGAATTCAAAATCAGTGACCTGGGAAAGTTATCATACTTTCTAGGTATGGAAATCACATATACAGATCATGGTGTATATGTTACGCAAAAAGGGTATCTCCTAAACTTACTGAAGAAGTTTAATATGGAGAATTGCATAGAAGCTTCAACGCCGCTTGAAGTAAATCATAAACTCAGTAAATATGATGGAACAGAGTTCAAAGATATGAAGAAGTATCAGTCGTTAGTAGGAAGCTTAATTTACGCTACGCTAACACGACCGGATCTCAGCTATCCGGTGGGAGTTCTTTCACAGTTTATGCATTGTCCGATAGATCAACATTGGGTTGCAGGACAAAGAGTTCTTAGATATATAAAAAGAACTATAATGGAAGGATTATATTATCCTTTTACATCAGATATAAAGCTGAGGGCATTCAGTGACTCAAACTGGGCAGGAAGTCAAGATGACAGAAGATCAACACATGGGTATATGATATACCTAGGAGATAAGCTAGTAAGCTGGTGTTCAAAGAAATAGCATACAGTAGCTTTATCGTCAACAGATGCCGAATACAAAGGACTCGTAGAAGCCGTGAAAGAAGTAATATGGATGCAGACCTTGCTCAAAAGCATGGGTATTGATCAAGGTATACCAATTATACATGGAGACAATATGAGCTCTCTATATCTTGCAGTGAACCCGGTATTTCACGCAAGAACAAAACATATAGAAATTCAATATCATTTCCTGAGGGAAAAGGTAATGGAGAAGGAGATAGAAATAGTCTACACTCCTACGAAAGATCAGATAGCAGATATACTGACAAAAAGCCTGGATGGAACGAAGACAAACAGATTCAAGGAATAAAAGAAAGAAAGATATATGAAAGACCGGAAGAGGTCAAATTAGTGATTGAGGGGGAGTTGTTGAGGAATCACTCACGAATTTGACATACAGACAAATATAAAAGAAAAAGAAAAGAAGCGGAATCTTCAGAAAATCAAAAGCGTCAAGTGTACAGCGTGCGAAATCAGTCTGTTAACTAGAATCAAGAATTGTACGAGTAACAGAGCAATAAATCGCGATGGGCGCAATAATACGCGCGTAACGTGAATTAAAGAATGAGAGCGGGAAGAGCGCAGAAGGAAAAAGTGTATATATACACCAAGGATTAAAGGACTCAGATGATGAGGGGATGTTGCTGAGAAAGAGAGGGAGAGGATTACGAGAGATCGCGCATGAGTGAAGAGAGAGTGAGAAGTTCTCAGAAGGCGCCATAGATCGCGTATGTACAGATGAATAACAGAAACCTGGAATGTCAGGTATTCATCTGAGAGGGATGGTAATAAGAAACTACTCAGTGTAAGAGAGTTTCTACAGCTTGAGCAAGAAGAGGCCAAGCTTGTGTGTACACATCTTCTCTAATAGAAAACACATGTTCATGTGGAAGTTTGCGCGTTCTGTTCGCATGTGAAGAATCTGAAGTTTTTCGTGTTACAGTAGAGAGTTCGTTAACCATTAACAGTTACAGTTCGTTACTAAACGTGTTTCTCGGTACTCTCTCAGTAAACGAATGTCTCAGTCAAAGATATCTCAGTAAACGCATTTTCGGACAGTTATAGTTTTCTCAGAAAGTGAATTTTTTGGTAGAACAACGAAGTATATCTCGCAGTAGAATTCGAAGCTTTGTATGAGAGATAGCTCATCTTGTAGCTAGATGTCTCTACTTTAAGCTGATCATAGTTTTCGGTGGAATGAATATGTACACACAGTACAAAGTCTAACTGGAAAGTGGCACTTCAGAACTGTGAAGTTTTCCTTAAGAAGTTCATTTAGTGAAGGAAGTTCACGTATCACTTCCTTACTTCACATAATTCATTTGAAGTAATCACGAGCAGAATCAAAGTTCATTCCGGTGATATTCCGGTAAAATTTCAGTGACATCCCAGTGACAGTCCGGTGAAGTTCGGGTGGAATTCAAGTCGCAGTTTAACACAGTTAAGCGTCAGTAATCCTGCTAAGCTACTGTTGATTACAGAGGTGCTCTATATCACTTTAGCTTAGCTCTCTATTCGGCGGCGCGGCAATTTCCGCAGGCCTGACAAGGTTCACGCCTTTGCCGTGACGACCATCATCAGCGATATCTGAGCAAAAGATAATCGCCAACAAGTGGTATCAGAGCAAAAGAAGGATACCACACATCCGCAACATAGGATTCCACTATAGGGGTGGTACATCTCTAAAGGTGTAATCCTTCAAATTGAACTTGGTTGTGACCCCTAAGTGTTGCAAATACAAGGAGCTGGTTCCCCAATCCTGTACGATTTGTAGTTGTTGTAGGAAGGGTCTTCCTACGATCATCTCATAGACATTAATTTTGCCAAAGTCACATATAGCAAAACTGTGTTCAAACTCTACACCACAAGTGGTTAGAGTTAACCCTTCTAGAAATCCTAGAGGTCTTTCAACATGGCCGTCAACCATTTGTAAGATTCATTCTAGTTGGTCTTAATGTAGGTTTGCTCCATTGCTTCCACAAGGAGGTGGTCGCAATTGCAACACCAACACCAGAATCTTAGATCACTTTGGTTGTGTAACCTTGGTAGGTGATTCGAAGATAAGTGTTACCCTCTTCACCTTCACTCATGTCTCCTATTTTCTCTAGAGGTATCTCTGGTACCTTTTGCTTAGAGGATGATTTTGACATATTGGGATCACATTCTCAAACTTGATTCACCACATGTTTCCATAATTCAAGTTTTACCTTGAGAAGCTCTTCTAAGGTGAGATGAAATTGAACCTTGGTGTTCTTCACGACTTCAGTGTTTCTTGGAACCACTGAGTCTTCATTTCTTACCAATATTGTGGAAGCTCTGATCTGGAGAGATTCAAATTCCCATGGGCCTGTGAATTGTGGCAACTCTTGTAAAGAATTAGATTCAAAATCTAATCTTTCATCTTCTTGTTGCTTTATTTGGTCTCCGTAAATAGACGAAATGTCTTGGGGAAATTGATCATGAAGACCATCAATCTCAGGTATAGGAGGGGGATTACCCTTCTCCTTGGCCCATTTCTCTTCTTGTATTTCTCACAAGAACTCTTGAGAGTGCTCTTGAATTGAAAGAGGTTTTTCATCATCCATGGAATCAGGAACATAAACTTTCATTGGTGGTGAGCTTTCTCTTTTAACAACTGGTTGAGCCTGTGGAGCTAAAGAAACCTACGGTTTGTTTATCAACTGCTCTAATCTTTCTATTAAGCCCTGGAAATGCAAACCCAATTTGATAGAATTTGTCTGATTGAACAATTTATTGGTCTCGAGCATAGCCTGAGCTAGCTCTACCATTTTCATGCATATTTTTGTCCGTTCAATCTCTAAATCCACTCTAGGGTAAGTCTTGTTTAAGTTTGGAGTTGTTGGACCTTCTTGAAGTCGAGCCTAGTAGGCCTTGAACATCATGTCCAAGTCTTTTGGGGTTGGATATGCAAGAACAGACCCTGGTTGTGGTCTATTTACAATGACTGGTGGGGTGGGATGAGGTGGTGTGGATGGAGTTTCGGCATGCAAGGGGATTTGAGATACAATGTCTGCTATTTTTGTGTTTGCATCTTTTAGGCTTTCTTCTAGTTCAGATAATTTTCTATTCCACTTGCGATTGGTTCTCTCCTTGGTATGCTTCCATGTTCTTGTTTTCCTCTTACTAGGCTCTCCTGATTCACTTGACTCTGATTGATCAGTTGGTTTTGCTTGTTGTAAGACTTGTGCCCTAGTACCTGCATGTATAGGAACCACATTACTACTACTTGAACTTGAATCCACCACTAAGCCTACCACATTAATTGGTGTAATCTTGAGTGCACTAGAGGGGTTCCTGGGACAATCTCTTGGAAGATGTTCTTTGCTGCACTCAAGACAAAGCCTTGTATTGTGATGTTTTTTCCTTGTCCTGGAGTCGATGGGTGGGGACCATCACTAATGAAATGGTCGCTCTAACATCTAAAACAGGTCCTCTAGGGGCTTTTGGTCTTACTTGTCTTGATTGGGGCCTAGGGTTAGGATTCGTGTACATGACATTGGAGTATTTTGGCTCCCAATTTTGTTACATAAGTGGTGTCTCGTATTGATAGGAATAAGCCTCACTATGTTTTGGTGACTCTGTGTAATAAGCTTGTGGACTATCTTCATGGGAGTAGTCTAAACTATGAGCATGAGAGTCATTTTTTGAGATCGATGGGGTTAGTGGCACCAATGCTCTATTAGGGTTTTCCTCTACCACTACATACTTAACTGGAATCATATTCGCAGGAGCTAATGGTTGGTTTCCTAGGACTGGTTGTGGCCTATATGGTGCCTGATATTTTTGTTGTGGCTTATAATATGGATGTTGGTATTGATTCTGATACCTACCTTGTTGGTAAGATTGTTGATAATTCTATCTAACAGCCTGCCTATTGTATGGACAATCTTGAGCCGTATGATTCATGTATTTTCTCTCAATAGTACAATATGGAGCATTAGCGTTTCCTTGGGGTTGAGCCATCATCGGGCAAGCATTAGCCATGTGGTCTCCTCCGCAAGTATAACATCGTTTCAATGAGGTGACCCTTGGTGGTTATCTATTTTGAACTCCTAGCTTCTTGGCAACCTGCTCAGCTATCTCATCTATGTTAGTGGAGGTTCTGGAGGCATGACTAGTAGAATTATCTGAATCTTTATAGATTTTGGACAATTCTAACTCCTCACCCAAGTTGTCTTCTATGTCAATGCAGATCCGCACACACTCTTCTATGGATCTAGGCTCTTTCAAGTACACATATGATCTTAACTTGGTTCTTAGTAGGCCATCTGAAAACAAGGCCACTTGTTTGGCCGATGTGGGTAACTCTAGATTATGGCATCTTTCTAAGTACTTTCTAAACCATCTTCGTGCAAGTCGCACTATTTCTGAGGGTGTGTGCTTGAAGCTGTGGATCAAGGATGATCTGTTATGCCTTATGCCACTCTTGGAAAATTCGACAATGAGTTCTTCTAGCAGTTGACCTATATCTTAATAGTTGTGACTATTCAAGGGTTGAAACCAAGCTAAGGCGGTACCCTTGAGAGTCAAACCAAATGCCTCAAACTGGGTGAACAAGTCTTCAACTTGTTCAGCTCTTAACACTTGTTTGAACTAAGCCACATGATCATAAGGATCTCCTGACCCGTCAAAATAGTTCTTCATTGCCTTGACCACTTGAGAGGGTCTAAGGGTTCTTGGATGCTCTCAGGGTCTAGGCAATGGAAAATCATGTTCATCTCTTTGATGACTATGTGCTCGATGTCTCTCTCTTTCAGTTCTTTCACCTTCAAATCCAGATCTCTCTCTGCCCACAGTGTGTGCAAAACTTACCGTAGGTCCCTCTCTTGTGCGCTCTCATTGTGCCTCATGAGCCTGGGATGATCCTACACCTTGGTGGCCATGAGAAATATTAGATTGTGGTGGAGGAAAAATTAATTCACCTTGCCAAGTGTATGCATGCTTACCATGATCTGTTACCAAGAACATTCTCTCTTATGTGTTATTTCGATGGACAACTATGCCTGGTGTCTCAGGGTCTTTAAATTTGTAGATGGTGATTATTGGGTTAGGTTGATCTGGCTTGAATCTCCAAAAGGCTTCCTCCATTTCTCTATTCAAGAATAGTTCTGTGCTTTTGTTGTCTTGAGGGATCCAATCTTGAGTGATCACTCTGGTCAAAACTGACTTGCCTCTAGGATTCTTGGGTTCTCTTCCTAGGTCCCCTTGCTCTAGGTCTCCTATCTCATTCTCAGGAATGATATTCCCAAACTCATATGTCCTATCAGGTAAGTTGGTAACCACATACATGGTTCCTTGCTTGTCAATGTAAGAACCCTCTTCAAACTTGACCATTGGGTGTTCAAGTCCGAAGGTTGATTAAGATCTTTGAGTTGGACTACTGATCGCCTCAGACCATCCTCATAGATGTGTGCACCTAATTGGTTAGTCCTGATATACTCCAATTTGTCTAATAGGGACCTTCTGGTGTTTATAAATAGGTAGTAGTCACTTGTTTCATAACTTAGTGTGTAGGGATAACCACTAAGTTGTTATGCCCAGGACCTAGCTGTATGGTTGACAGTGGCCTCAGATGATCTGATACTTTGTCTATCTTTTCCTAGGTGTCTACCTGATCTTAAGTTCATAAGCTTTATCTTCAAGTCCAAAATTTCCCCTTTGTATTGCCCAAAATCCTTTCGAGTCCCCTTGCTTTCCTAGTCCCACCTAACGGTCAACTTCAAAATACTATGTCTATAATGAGCTTTCCAACGAACCCAAAATCACAACAAATGGATTTTAGATGAGAAAGGTATGCCAGTTCAGGGTTCTTGGGGTTAAAACAGGGAAACAAGACCTCTCTAGGATTACTTCAGAACATGTGATACACGATACTTAAGAAGTATCGGTGATACTTGGGAGCAAATGATAAACGATACTTGAGGTAAGACAATACACGATCTGAACTAAACGATACACGATATTGGGAATTCCACGATATGATACTTGTCCTTGAACGATACACAATACTTGAAGAGTATTGCGGTGATACATGATACCATGGGTAGACGATACACGATACTCGTAGCTTCATGATACAATACCACCCTTTGTGATACATGATACTTGAAAAGGATACCAGATTTTTCCTGATACGATACTTGAGACATTACGATACTTGCACTCAGATGATATGATACTTGAAGGTCATGATACATGATACTAGATGGTTGTGATACACGATACTAGAATTTTGTGATACTTGGACTTCATGATACCAACCTTCACAATACACGATACTTGGGAAGTATCATGATACATGCTCAGGTGATACACGATACCAAATATTCCGCGATACAATACTTGTGTATTCACAATACACCATACTTAAAGCTCACGATACGATATCAACTTTCACGATACATGATACCTGTGAGGTATCACAATACACGAGAGATGATACACGAGCCTCATGATACTCGACCTGATGATACACGATACTTGTGTAGTATCACAATACATGGGGAGACGATACAATATACTCGACAAGTATCGCGATACATGGGAGTTCTGGTATCACGATACCTGAACTCAACCTGATATGATACTTGGAGTTTTTGAAGTCCAAATTCAAAAATTTTTGCAAATATGTGTACCTTGTGTCCTCCTTGTCAATCCTATGTGTTTGTAGATACAAAGTCACTCTCCAAACCTGCAATAGTCCACTCATGATACTTGATGTAGGTTGTTTTAGCCCGCACGATACTTCTCTCAAATTTTTGGTGTTTTGAGAGTGTGAAGCTCAGTATTTCCTCCATGCTCCAACTCTAAAGTCCCTCTGAACTCTCACACAACCAAGAATGAAAAACAAAGTGCAATTGTAGTGAATGTACAGTCGAAAACAAAAAAAATCTGAAAAGATGAAGGTGGGAGGAGATGGTGATGATGATGATGATGGTAGTGAAGAAAAAATCAAAAATTGAATAGAAAATGATGATTTTTTTACCTTCCAATATCGCTATTCTACGTCTTACCGTCGCAACGCTCGTCCTCAAAGCTCTCTCCCCGGCAACGGTGCAAAATTTGGTGTCACTCTAGCATAACGGTGAGTACCAATGTGAGGAGTTGCACCTCATAAATGTCAATCCGAGGAGACGTGAGGACTGGTATGAAGACCATGAGCAAGTGAAGGCACAAGTGCGTGAGTGAAAGCACACAAGAATGCACACACATGCTCACACACACACACACACACAAAGCAAGAGCAAAGAGTGGAACAATGGAAGGTCTTTGATTACAAAAGAACTCTCTTACAAAGCTCAAATCTACAACAAATTAACCTTTAAAAATGAGCTCTCTAGCTCTTTTTAAAGTTTTTTGAGTAGTTTTGGCCCTGTCCAAACCTAGTGTCTGGCCTAGTTAAAGCTCCTAGGGCTTATTTGGGGGCTCAAACGGAGTCTAAAAATTATGAAAATTGGTAGGTAGATACTTCTAATATTCTTCAAGCTTGAAGACTCCCTAGCTTGAACAAAATGGAGTTGCAAAAATGTGAAATGGTATTTACAATGGTTTTTAGTGATAAAAATCACTATTTTTATAGGGAATTCTTCTGAAAATTTGACATATGCTTCTTGGACCTCCCTACATGCTCCCTCTTCTTATGTGTCCTCCTCTTTGATGCACTTCCATGCTTTATGCTTGACCTTGAGTATCAACACTAGCCAAGTGTATGCATGTCTGCTATGTTCTATTACCAAGAACATTCTCTCCTATTATGTGTGTGTGTGTGTATGTGTGTGTCTACATGCGTATGTATGTGTGTGTATGTGTGTGTATGTGACTCTATGTGTGTGTATGTGTGTGAATGTATATGTGTGTGTATGCATATGTGTGTATGTGTATATGTGTGTGTGTGTATGAATATGCATGTGTATACATGCAATTTGTATGCACGTGAGTGTCTATGTGTGTGTATGTGTGTGTATATGTGTATGTGTGTGTCTATGTGTGTGTGTGTGTCTATGTGTGTATGTGTATGTGTGTATATGTGTGTCTATGCATGTGTATGTATATGTGATTGTATGTATATGTGTGTTTATGCATGTGTATGTATATCAGTGCGTATGTGTATGTGTGTGTATGCATGTGTGTGTGTATGTTTATATATATATATATATATATATATATATATATATATATATATATATATATATATATATATATATATATATATATATATATATATATATATATATATACACATATATATATATATATATATATATATATATATATATATATATATATATATATATATATATATATATATATATATATATGTGTGTGTGTGTGTGTGTGTGTGTGTGTATGTAGCTCAGTGATGAGTAGCACCTCCTTTAATGTCAATCCGGGAAGACGTGAGGATGGTATGAAGACCTCGAGCAAGTGGCGGCATAAGTGCGTGAGTGAGAAGCACACAAGCATGCACACACATACACACACACGCGCACACACGGCAAGACAAGGAGTGAGAATCAATGGAGCTTTTAGATTACTTTCAAAATGCTCTTACAAGTTCGTTTCAATTACAATCTAACCTCAAAAATGAGCTCTCTAGCTCTTTTTATAGTTTTTGACTAGCTTTTGGCCCTGTCCAGACCTAGTGTCTGGCCTAGTTAAAAATTAGGTTCCAGGGCCACTTTGAGGGCTCAAACGAAGTCTAAAAATTATGAAATTTGGTACGGTGGTACTTCTAATACTCCTCAAGCTCGAGGACTCCTCGGCTTGCACAAAATGGAGTCTATTCTACCAAAAACGGGATTTACAATGTTTGTGTAGTGATTAAAATCACTTGAGTTGTACATAACCCATGGGGAAAAATGATCTGGCCTTGTTGCCGTATTGTGCATGATTCCTCTGTTGCTTTGTGTGCCAACACTCCCCCCTTCCTAGCGTCTGTCGCCCCTGACAGACCTTTGTTTGCGCGGGTGGTCGATGTAATATTGGATGACATTGGTGGCCAGTTCATGTTCTCCTATCCTTAAGCCTCTTGCTAGATCGGCTTCCAATGCCTCCCAATTTATTGCACCGGGGGTCTCTAGTTACGGGGTGGTGTAGTACTCTGAATACATTGCTTGTTCACAAGCAAACAGTTGAAGCAGATGTGTCGGCTTTGGTGCAAAAATCTCCGAGTGGTACTCCCAGAAACCTGATCTGAACATTTCTTCGAAGGTCTGTTTGTAGCAGGCGGGGAGGTATTTGATGCGTGCATGCCAAGCGTAAGCCACACGGATACTGGGGGTGGTGCTCATATCATACACCAAGTCGTAATTTCCATTGCTAAACCCCGGAAGACGTACCTGTGGTGCGGCTGCATTTCTAAAGGTCTTCAGCACTACTTGCATCATATCTAAGATTTTAAGCATCATTTGCGCTGCCACATCTTGCATGGGCTTCAAGCGCGGCATCCAGTGGCGAATGGTCCCCATCATATATGCTACCGATGGTGGTCCTTGTGGTGGCGCGATGTACGGGTAGTTCAGCCATTCCTTGCATTGCGCATTGTTCTGTACCTTGATATTAAATGCCTTCCACGACCTGCGGCGGGGGACTGGACCGTAGCATGGGTTGTACAGGAGGTGCAACGGCGCGTTGTTCCATGTGCGTAGCATTTCTGGATAGGTCTCTAAAAGTTTCTGCCGCCATGTTGGTTGACGAATCTTGCCTTTTCGCACCTCTGGAGGAAGGTCTTCGGGTTGAAATTGGGTCGCAAAAGTAGGAATCTGACCCGTGACTCTTTGTATTTCTGCATTATAATCAGCCAAGATAATATAATATGGCCTGTACTGGAGTTCCGATGAGAGAATCAGGCGTCTCAATGACAAGTTCTTGAAGTAAGCTGATTGTAACACAGTCTCCTCTATGACCCTCATGGCCTGATTTTGCACTACGCTGCGCTCTTCATGCGAGGTCCCTATTTCCTCCACTTGTCGTAACCATGGCGGCCGTGGTGCCTCGAACGTGTCCTGCGCTTCTTCTGTTTGTTGGCCTCCTGGGAATGGTTGTGGATCATATTCTTCATCAAACGTTTGTTCCACAGGAATTTGCACAACTTCTTCGTCCGTGGGAGCCTCCGGAGGGGAAGATGGCCTCTCATATTGTAGTAGGCGTGTTTGCAATTCAGTTACCTGTTCCTGGAGATCTTTTATGGCCTCTGCGTTGAGAAGCGAAGCCGCAGAGGGGGTGGTTGGAGGGGCAGCTGTTGGTCCTTGTTGGTGTTCCTGCTTCAGTTGTCCTAGCTCCTCCGATAGCTTATCATGTGCTTCGAGCAGCATGGCATAATCTTCCAATATAATCTTTATATTATCGGGGGTCACTGCTTGAAACTTGGATGGGCTGATGGGTGCCCCCGGTGTGCTCTCAATAGCTGCCTCCAGGTTCTCTTGATTTTGTATTTGCAGACGTCTGTTCTCTTCCTGAGCAGCCGCAAGATGGCGTTTAAGTAGCGCCATATTTCGCTGAAGTTTTGAGTTGCGTTCCAGCTGTGTCCGTAGGTGACCTTCTACCACCTGCACTGCTTCCTGATCTACGTTCTGTAGCTGTACCTCCAATATATTATGGGCGTCTTGGAGGGTTTGGAACTGTGTGTGGAGGCGAGTGTTCTCCTCTTCTAGTGCCGCAAGGCGGTGCTGTAGTGTCGCTGAGTGCTCTTGCAGGCGTTCGTTTTGTTGCTGGAGCTGAATGTAATCTGTTCTTAAATTTGATATACAAGCCAACATGGTGTCCAATGCATTTCCTATAGATGAGTGTGGGGTGTTTACCGTGGAAGATGCATGGGAAGGGAATTGGGGAAGGGAGACAGTGAATGATGTGTCTACGAAAGTTGTGTGTGTGGGTGAAATTGGTGGAGGGGGAATGGGAGGAGGTGAAACCGTGGGTGGAGGTGCCGTGGGTGGTGAAATGTCCATACCTTCAGGAGTGGGTGTTAGTGTGGGGCCTGCCATATACATTGGTATGGTAGGTGGTGTGTGTGTGGAAGTGGTGAATAGATGTGACGTGGGGTGGGGAGCTGAAGAGGCAGGGAATGGTTGAGAGCCTGGTTGAAAAGCTCTAGCAAAAATGTCCTGGAGGGATTGTAGAAATGGAGAAAGGGATATCGGGGGTTGGGGTCGTAAATTTGAGAAGGGTGGAAAGGGTTGCGTGGTAGTAGGGAAGCCCATGAATGTGGATCTGGGGTCAGGGTGGCCCGTGGCTGAAGGCATTGGGGATGGTTGTCCTAGGGCAGGCTCGGGAAGGGTTTCAGTAGGTTGTGTAGTGATGGGGTTTGCGTCAAAGATCGGGTTATCAGTGGTAGAGAATAGGGTGGCACTAGAGATGGGAGTACGAAAGATGAAGGTTGGGTCAGTGGGTTGAGTGGTCGATGGGATTTCCACTGTCTCTGTTCTCGGAGGTGATGGTGGGGGAGTAGGTGGTAGTGGTTCGGTGGACTCCTCATGGGTGGCGGGGTGCTGTTGACTAGCTGTTTGGGAGGTTGGTGTAGTAGTTGGCTCTTCTGCAACTGTAACGGGAATTTGGATATTTTTACCTGAGCGAGGTCGTGTCTGGAACCTTCGTGGGTCATATTGAACTGAAGGCCTCTGAATGGCAGTGCGCACAGCTTCTACAACTCCATATGTTTCTGCCATCAATAAGAGACCCTCCCTGTACTCTGAGTCAACTCCCGCTTCTTCCAACAACTGAGTCATAAGTACTCTGCTGCTCTGTTCAGTGAGTAACTGCTGCGATCGCACTCTTTCCATAATCTGATACAGCCTTCGGAGTTCTGCTGTATATGCTGGGGCTTCAGTGGTCTCTTCTTCATACGCTTCTTCTTCTTCCGGGTGTCCGTGTTGTTGACTTTGCTGAGCGTCACTCCAATGGACATGTCTACCGTCTGTAGACTTTCTTCTTCTTCGTGAGGATGTGCCCTGCTCCTCTGCCTCTGAATAAAACTCTACATCAGAGAATTGTGTGCTTTGTAGGAATGCTTCGAAATCCTGGGGGTCCAGTCCTTCAGCGTCTCCAGTGGCAGCAAATTCGAATTCAGGTGTAACAGGAGGAGCCGATGGGGTAGGTTGTGTCGTAGTGTCAGATTCCGACCTGGTATCCTAATGGTAAAGGGAGGTACAGTGCCCTCTCTTAATGGTGATGCCTCAGGAGTAGTCAGGACTTCCCGTGTCTGGACGCAAGGGATCGCGCCCCTCATGCGCTTGGACTGATGTGTGGATGTCTTGAGCCTTTTAAACATTTGTAATTGTGCCCAAATTAAGGCACGCTCAATGGGGACATCATATGCCAAGCATCGGTAAATGATGCGTGTGAGTGCACAGCATCCGTTCACCACTAATTTCCTAGAAGCCCGTTTGTTTGCTTCATACAACTGATCTATAATCCACACTGGTAGCTTAATAGGTAACGCACCTGCTTCCGCCAAGTAGAGAGCAAACCAGATCTTCTTGTGTGGTTGCGTGAATCGGTCTTGACCGGGGAAGGCGAAATGTTGCATGCACATGCGGAGAGGGATGGACACATTTGGGGTGAGTGCTGCCATGTCTTTCAGCTTCACTACTTTCCTGTCCTTCATGTTGGTGGGAACGAGAGCATCCTTTTCTGAGGGCACATGCGTGCCATGCATATTTAACGCATCGCTTACCAACTCCACAGTGAGTTCAAACCTCTTCAACTCGTTGTTGCCCAGCAATGAGGGGAGAACAAATGATCCGGGTTGGTCCTTATCTTCATGAGCTTGTAATGTGGAAACCAGATAGTAACATCGGAGGAGGTCGGGTTTAGGTAGTGGGGCTTCAAAATATTCCGCCAACCCTGCTCGTTGCCGTATGGTCTGGAGATCTTCGGTGTTCTGTAAAGTCTCGAACTCCTTGGAGAAAAATTGGAATCGCACCCATGATCTGTCATACTCGCATTTAGACTCCCAAATATACTTGGCCTCTCCTAATGGACCGGGCATGCCATTGAACCAATGAGAATTGGCATGGACTCTTTCCGTGATTCCCGTAGGTGGATCTGGCACCGGGAGTTGCTGAAGGTGTTGCATCTCCACTGGTCGTTCAGTCGGGGGCACGTCCACAGGTAGGCTATCCACATCAATTCCTGCAGTAAGTATCCCTACTTGTGAGCCCGAACCTGTCGCATCTGCCATTTTTCTTCTTGCCTTCTGATTCTGTGAGAATATAGAATCATGTGTTAACATCGTAATGGACAGAATAAATCCGTTTTCGTCCCCGTTACAACATTAATCATTAGGTAGATGGTGAGTTAGTGGTTAGTAAGTGCACGAAGACAGTGGGTGTAGTTAATGCCTGTGTATTCCTAGGAGACTAATGCCGTTAGTAAGTGGGGTGAATTTACAAATTGGGGTTGGGGGTTTTATTACAGGTCTTAGACTGCCAAATGCAGAGGATGGGCGTTGCTTTCGGTTTCGTAGAGACTCTAGAGAGCTGTCTTGGTGCCGTGGTTTGGGCATGGGGCCTTTTAGGGACCCACTTATAAGTGATTACATGCATGCTCTTGGGTCTTGGTGTGTTCCTAAGTGTTGAGAACGAGGGAATACTGGTTGTACTCGTAGTCGGGTTATGCTGAATAGGTCGTGGCCTCAAGCAAGCCTTAGGCACCCAAATTTGTCTTGATTGTGGGCCTACCTTCATCGACTTCTTGGGCACCCAAATAGATTTTACTTTAGCGGAAGAATTTCTGAAAGACTTCTTATTAGCGTTGTGTTGTTGGTTACTAATAAGAGGCCTTGTCCGTGTAGTTGATGGTGGTGCAGCTGGTCGTTCGCCTTTCCGCACCCACACCTGGTTGAGTTTCTGGGGCATTCTGCTGCGCAGGTACTTTTGATCTCGGACATAGGTAGTACTCTGCTTCTTCTGCCTGTGATCCGCCTTTGGTTGCTGCCTCCTTCTGACCTTTGGAAAAGAAGGGAGTTCCGTTGCATCCTTGACTCCTTTTTTGCAATTATCATTCCTCTGCAACACAGGGTTTTGAACAAGAACAGCATGGTCATCTTCATGTGTACCCCTGGAAGGACCAGGAGTCTGTGCCTTTCCTAATTCCTTGAGTGCTCCATTGTCTAATTCTACTGTAACTCGACTATGATTGACCCAAACCTGGAGAAGTCCACTTCTTAGGTTTAGATTAACTGCTTGGTCATAGATCCAATCCTGACCCAAGACGAGAGGTTCAGTGAGATCCTCATCTTGACACACTAGTACTTTAACGGTCATTGCCTCATCGTGAATGTAGAGGGGAAGTTCCACCTCGCCCATGCAAGGGGTTTCCACGCCTCCCAATCCTATGAGATATGCTTCCACAGGATGGACAGTTAACTGTAACTCTTGACAGTAAGACAACTTAACAGCGCTAGTGGCAGCACCTGAGTCAATCAAGGCTCTTACGGTCCTTGCACTCTTTCCTTGTCCTATATCTATGGTTATGAAAGGACGTCTATCAATTATTCTATTCGAGCTTGTTCCTGCAACTTCACACATGGCCATGGGATATCCTTGATCTGCATGGTCAACTGTTCTGGTTTGATCTCGGCCTTGTCTTCGTAACTTCATCCTTCTGATGCGTTCTAAAGCTTCTGCTTGAGCCTCTTCTCTAATTCTCTTTTCTTCCTCTTTGCGTTTCTTAGCAGTGTTGAGTCGACTGAGCATTTCCTCCGTGAGGGGTTCCTGATACAACTTGACTCTGCAACCGCTAATATAATTTGGGAGAACATCGCCCTCTAATGTGGCCAATTGTACTGCTCCGCTCGTGGAGATCCTATTGATGATCATAGGTCCGTAGCCTCTCTTTTCTAGCTTCCTCGCGTGTTGTTTTAGTGTATAGACTAAGACTAGATCTCCTGCCCTCAAGCCTTTATCCTTCACGTGGGCATCAAAATATGCCTTCTGTCTCTTCTTGGCTGCATATATTCCTGCAGCGGCTCTCAGTCTTGTTTCCCCTAATCGTTCAAGGTCAAAGATCCTAGAGGAGAGCTCATGACCTGTCCATTCGTGCTCGTGTGCTACTTTCAATGTAGGGATCAAGAAGTCCAAGGGTAACACAGCGTTTTGACCGAATACCATCTGAAAGGGGGTGGCTTGGAGCAGCGTTTTGTAGGCAACTCGGTATGCCCAAACAGCATGGTGTAGCTGTTTGTCCCAGTCAGAGCGTTTAGTGTTCACTAATTTCGTCAGTACATTGCATAAAATCTTATTAGTGCTCTCAGCTTGTCCATTAGCTTGAGGGTGATAAGGGGCAGACTTCTTGTGTATTACCAAGAATTCTTGGAGTAGGTTTTCAATCACTTCGTTCAAGAAATGAGTGCCTCTATCGCTTACAAGCTCTATAGGTAGCCCGTATCTTGTGAATACATTCTCAAACAAGAATTTGGCAGTTGTTTGAGCATCGTTCTTGGTTGTAGCTTTTACCTCTACCCACTTGGTGAGATAATCTGTTGCCACAATGATGTATTCCGCATGAGAACCCTTAGCTGGGGGATTAATAGGACCTACGAAGTCTATTCCCCACTTAGAGAATGCACGTCCACCCATCATAGGTTTCAGTGGCATCTCATCTTTGCGTATAGGATACTGAGTCCTCTGACAGACATCACACCGTTTCACATAGGTATGTGCATCCATGTGAAGGGTAGGCCACCAGAACCCCGCAAATAGTATTGCCTTGATCACCCGATCTGGTCCAAAGTGTCCTCCTGCTACACCTTGGTGAGCAGTTTCCAAGATCTTAAGATATTCACTCTCATGGACACACAGTCTCAGGTAACCATCCTTACCGCGTTTGTATAGATTATCACCAATGAGTGAGTAATCCAAGGCTTCTTGTTCTAAACTCCTTTTCCTAGCCAGAGTCATGTCAGGAGGGAATGTGTTTGTCCTCAGGAATGATACTAGTGGTTCGCTCCAATCTGGCACAATGGATACTTGATAAAGAGTGGCATGTTCCACTGGTGGTTTAGTGCAACAGATTGGACATTCCTTGCACAACTTTTGGACATCAGCTTCCATAGTTGGCCAATGCACTCCGAGTCTCCTTAGAGTCTGTAACGTTCGTTGCTTTGAATGGTGTTGCTCTAGTGCACCTACATGTGCTAATTGCAACCATTTAGCGTACTCATCCTCTTCTACGCAACAAGCCAAGATCCCTTGATCTGTGTGTTTGTACATGCTTCCTGCCATGATGTGGTACTTCTGGGCTTTTACAACCTCTCTATTCCGTGTGTTTACGACTGGATGATTAGGCCCGTAGGTCAATACTGGTACCAATGGCTTAGCCCACTGCGGTATAACTTCCAAATTAAACAAGTAAGCATCAGGAAGGTCATCTGACACTCCTTGTGGGGCTTCTCCCGATGTGAGCCTAGAGAGATGATCGGCTCTCAAATGAGTCCTACCTTTCCTTACCACTACCTCAAAATCGTATTCCATTAGCAAGAGAAACCATCTCACTAATCTTCCTGTATTGCATGGCTTGTTTACAAGATATAACAATGCCTGATGATCAGTAAAAAATTTAAACTTATTTGCAAGCAAATAGTGTCTAAATTTCTTAACTGCATACACCATGCCTAATCCTTCGCGCTCTGTAGTGGTGTAATTCCGTTCAGCCGCATTCAATTGTCTACTGGCATAGGCAATTGGAAGATCCATATTACCTTCACCAGTAGGTTGTGCAAGCACACATCCAATAGCATAATTGGATGCATCCACATGAACATGGAATGGCTTATTCCAATCTGGTGTGGTCAAGATTGGTGCTGAACATAATCTTCGTTTAAGCTCTTGGAAGGAATTCTCACATTCATCCGTCCACTCAAAGTTTGTCAAAAGTCCGTACATGGGCTTTGCAATGACAGCATACATGTGTATAAATCGTCGATAATAACCACAATGCCCCATGAAAGCTTGTACTTCCTTGACATTCTTTGGCCTAGGTAGCTCTGCTATGGCTCTCACTTTCTCCTCGTCAGTAGATATGCCATTCTTTGACACTATGTGTCCTAGAATCTTACCTTGCCTTACCATAAAAACGCACTTTTCTGGGTTCAGGCAGACTTGGTACTCTCTACATTTGTCAAAGATTTGTTTGAGTTCAGGAATATGGGTTTGTCTAACATTGGAATGAGCACAAAGATCATCAACATAGACTTCTAAACTCTTCCTCAGGAACTCCTTGAACACATGGCACATCAGCCTCTGGAAGGTGGCTGGTGCATTGGTAAGCCCAAATGGCATTACTCTAAAAGCAAAAATGCCCCATTTTGTGGCAAAGGTTGTCTTATGCTGATCCTCTGGAGCTATGGCTACTTGATTGTAGCCCGAAAATCCATCAAGGAAGCTGTACACCTCCTTGCCTGCCACTCTTTCTAAGAGATGTTCTGTTATGGGAAGCGGATAGTTATCTCGAATCGTGGCGGCATTAACCTTTTTCAAGTTAATGCACACACGCAGCTTGCCATTCTTCTTGGGCACCACTACGATGGGGGATACCCATTCAGTGTGCTCAATTTCGTAGATAAATCCAGCTTCCACCAGTCTATCTATCTCTTCTTTGATCTTAGCAGCGTAATTATCGTTATATGTATAAGGCTTTTGCTTAGAGGGTTTGGCGTCTGAAGTCATGGGGATGGTGTGCGAGCATATGTCCGGGTCAACCCCTTTCAAATCCTTGTAACTCCAAGCGAATACATCTCTGTATTCTCTTAGCAAGGCAATCAATTCGTGCTCTTCTTCTTCTGTCAGGTCATGGCCTATATACGTGCATCTCTCCTCTCCTTCTTCTATAGCCACTACTATTTTCTTGGTGGTTTCTTTGTTATCATAGGCCTCTCCTGATTGTGCCTCCCGTTTAGGCATTCTTATCATGACTCTCCTGTCATCTATCTCATACTTCTTAAAATTTTCGGGGACCTCAAACAAAGATTCTTCCTCTTCTGGTGAGGCTTCTCTCTTCTTTCGTTTCTTCCCTTCTTCCTTCGGGCTCACATGTGTTGCTAATCTTACGTCATTTGTCAGCTCTCCATGCCTCTGGGTTTGAAATTCTACCTCATGGAAGTATTCTTCATCTGATGCAAATGGTGGGTCCATAATGATTGACTCTAGATCGGAGTCACTTGCATCCTCATATGCATCAGGGCTAGGTTCACATTCTTCTAGAACTGCCTCTCCCATGATTGGCTCTATGGAGAAGACTGAAATATCATAGCCATCCTCATCACAGTGAGGTGTCCATTGTTCTTCGTTGATGGCTACGTCCATTGTTGCTAAGATTTCTGCCCAACCGTGAGGTTCAAATTCTTCGTCTGGAAAAACTACAGGTGCATAGGCTGGGTCTTGGATTGATATATAGGTTTCTTTCGCACCTACCTCTCTGGCTTTCTCTCTCTTCTCTTCTTCTACTGCTACCTTGCACATCCATAAGTGGGTGTCTTCATGCATCCATGAGGATCCAGACCCTATGGAATGCACCGATTCTGTGTCATCTTTGGCTCTATGGATGGGATTCCATTGGATAGGAGGGACGTCTCTGTGAGAAAAATCCTTGAGATTGACTTTGGTTGTAACACCCAAGTGTTGCAGATACAAAGAATTGGTTCCCCAATCCTGTACCACTTGCAACTGTCGCATGAATGGTCTTCCCAAAATCATCTCATAGGCATGATTTTTGCTGAAGTCACATATAGCAAAACTATGCTCAAACTCGACACCACAAGTGGTGAGAGTTATTCCTTCTAGCAATCCTAGGGGTCTCTCTATGTGACCATCGGCCATTTGCAATTTCATTCTCGTTGGCCTGAGTGCCGGCTTGCCCCAACGCTTCCAAAGGGAAGTGGTGGCAATTGCAACTCCTGCACCTGAGTCCAAAATTGCCTTAGTGGTGTAGTCCTGGTAGGTAATGGGAAGATAGGTGTTCCCTTCTTCACCTTCACACATATCTCCTATCTTATCCAAGGGAATTTCTGGCACTGTCCTATGGGATCCTACCTGGGAACGAGGTTTTGCTATCTCTGGTACTTGTTTGGCTACATGTTTCCATAATTCAGGTCTACCCTTGAGTAGCTCTTCTAACTTGAGATTACACTGCACGTTAGTGTTCTTCACTACCTCTGTGTTCCTAGGTATGACTGAGTCGTCGTTCCTTACCATGACTGTGGGTGCTCTCATACATGTGGACTTTGCTTCCCATGGGCCTGTGAAGTGGGGTAGCTCTTGTATGGAATTAGACTCAAAGTCTAATCTCTCGTGAGACTGAACACTCTCATGCTCCCCGTAAATAGATGGGATGTCTTGTGGGAATTGGTCGTGTGCATCGTCCACAAGTTCAAAAGGAGGGGCGACCTCGCTTTCGTTATCCCATTTGTCTTCTTGAATCTCTCGTAGGAAGTCTGGTGCAAACCGATTCATAGAAGAAGAAGTGTCTGGCTCCGTAGAATTGGGCGCATAAGCAACCTGGGAAGGAGGGCTTATTCTATTGTTGACTTTCTCCTCGTTCTCGCAAATGGCTGGAGCACAAGCTTCTTGGGGAGGATTGCTTATTCTATTACTCTTTCGAGCAGGCTCATACACTCCCTGAGAAGGAATGTAGGCAGACTGTGGAGGTACGTGAGCTTCCGAGGGAGGCTCATCTGCCTTTTGGGGAGGAAGATAGGCTTCTTGAGGATGCGCGTGGGCTTCCTGAAGAGGCTGGCTTATCCGTTCCCTTGCCCTATCCTTTCTTTGAGGGGCAGTTTCCTTTTCTGACTGTGCAATTAGCCTCTCTATTCTTTCTAAGGAGGGGAAACTGTCTGGTTTAGTGGAATTGGCCACATAAACTTCCGATTGGGAATGATTCATGTTTTTGCTTGCTTTTTCTTGGTCTTGATTTTTTTCTTCCTTGTCAGATCTTGCAATTATCCTCTCTAACTTCTCTAGGAATCCATCCAAGTGTAATTGCGTTTTGGCTGAGCCTGAGTAATTGAAAAGGCGACTGGCTTCAAACATAGTCTGAGCCAATGCGACCATTTTCGCGCATAGTTTGGTTCTTTCTATCTCTAGGTCAGCTCTAGGATAGCACTTGTCATGATCCGTGACGTTTGGCCCTTCTTGGATTCTGGCCTGATATGCTTTAAGCATCATGTCTATGTCTTCGGGAGTGGGATCAGCTAATACCGATCCTGTTTGGGGTGGTGGGTGGGTTACGTGGGCTGTCTTAGAGGGTGGAGGGTTGGAGGGTGATGGGGATGGTAGCGGTGGTAATGTGTGAGAGTGCGGTTGAGATGTGATCTCTATGATTTTAGCCTTGGTTTCTCGTAGACTTTCCTCAAGTTCACTCATCTTCTTTGCCCATTGCCTTTTCATGCGTTCGCGGCTATCTCTCCAAGCTCTTGTTCTCTTTTTATTTTGGCTCTCAGTATCGATAGCATCTGGGCTCTTTTCCTGGCCTACCCCTTGGTTTTGCTGCAATGCCTGAGCCCTAGTGACTACCTGTACTGGTGCAGTGGAAGTGACACTTCCTGAGGAGTCTACCACTAACCCAACAACGTTGATAGGGGTGATTTTTGGCATGCTATTGGGGTTCTTTGGGCAATCTCGTAAGAGATGCTCTTTTCCGCAGTCTTGGCAAAAGCCTTGGATAGTCACGGACTGAGGTTGTGTGGGCGGAGGCAAGGGACAATCACGAATGAAGTGATCCCCCTGACATCGGTAGCATGGTCCTCTAGGAATTGATGGTCGTACCTGCCTAGGTTGAGGCCTAGGGCTGGGATTTGCATACATGACGTTTGTGTAGTCTGACTCCCAACTATGTTCATTCGGCTCTTCACCATAGTAGGACTCGCCATGTTCTGGAGACTGCATGTAGTAAGCCTGGGGGCTATCCACATGGGTAGAATCAAAGCTATGATCACTTGGGTCATTTTCAGAGATCAAGGGTGTTACTGGTACTATGGCCCTATTCAGGTTTTCTTCTGCGACAGCATACTTTACTGGAATCACGTTAGCGGGGTTTGGGGGCTGTTGAGCTAGTACCGGTTGGGGTCTCTGTTGGGCCTGATATGGTTGCTGATAGGTTTGTTGGGGTCTAGCATATTGTGGTGGTGGATTTTGGTTCTGGTATCGGCCTTGTTGGTAGGGTTGCGGATAGGGTTGCCTAACTGCCTGCTTGTTGTATGGGCAATCTTGTGCGGTGTGATTGGTGTATCTCCGTTCTATGGTGCAGTACTGGCTACTAGGGTTTACTTGGGGTTGAGCCATAATAGGGCAGACATTCGCCATATGGTCACCACCGCATGTATAGCACCTTTTCACAGGAGCAAACCTTGGGATTTGTTTGCTCGTTACACCTAATTTCTGAGCTACTTTTTCGGCAAGTTCCTCAATTGATGTGGACTGCATGGGAGAGTGACTAGATGCACTATCTGAATCTTTGTAGATCTTGGAGAGCTCTAGTTCTTCCCCTAGGTTATCTTCAATGTCAATGCACATGCGTACACATTCTTCTATAGTCCTAGGGTCCTTCAGATACACATAGGATCTCAATTTTGTACTCAGCAATCCGTCAAGGAATAAGGCTACTTGTTTGGCAGATGTGGGTAGCTCCGAAATAGGACATCTTTCAAGATATTGTCTAAATCTTCTTCCTACAAGTCTCACAGTCTCTTGAGGGTTTTGCCTGAAGCTGTGAATCAGTGAGGAGGTATTGTGTCTTATGCCGCTCTTAGAGAACTCTACGATAAATGCCTCTAGGAGTTGGTCTATGCTCCTGAACTGACGCTCATCTAATGGCTGAAACCATGTAAGTGCTGTGTTCCTAAGGGTTAGACCGAAGGCATTGTACTGCGTGAACAGATCTTCCACTTGTTCAGCTCTCAAGACTTGCTTGAACTCCGCCACATGATCATAGGGATCTCCTGTGCCGTCAAAGTAATTCTTCATGGACTTAACTAGCTGGGTGGGTCTCAAAGTTCTTGTGTGCTCTCTAGGCCTCGGCAGAGGGAATCCATCTACATTTCTTTGGTTCCTGTGGGCTCTAAGCATCTCAGGTTCTACCCTATTCGTTTCCGTTCTCGTTCTTTCTCTGCCCACTGGATTGGCAAAACTTACTTCTGGTCTATCTTTACTTTTGTCTCTTTGCATACCATGAGCCTGGGATGTTCCAGCTCCAGGGTGACCATAGGATACATTTGATCTTGGTTGGGGGAAAATGAATTCGCCCTTCCAAGTGTAAGCATGCCTATCATTTTCTGTCACCACAAAGATCCTCTCCGAAGTGTGGTCTAAGTAGGTCACTCTACCTGGGCTATCTGGATCCTTAAACTCATAGATCATGATTGTTCCTATATCCGTTGGGTGATCCGGTTTATACCTCCAAAAGGCTTCGTCCGTTTCTCGATTGAGAAGCAAATCTATGCACTTGTTATCTTGGGGGACCCACTCAGGCGTGATAATCCTAGTGAGAACTGATTTACCTCGAGGGGTTCTAGGTTCTACTCCCATATTTCCTTGTTCCAAGTCGCCTAAGTCCGCTTCTGAGATTACATTTCCAAATTCATCTGTCCTATCTGGATGACTGGTGACTACGTATATGGTTCCTTCCTTGTCCAGGTATGCACCGTTTTCAAACTTGACAGCTGGGTGCTCTAGTCCTATGGATTGGTCAGGGTTTTTAATCTGGACCACGGATCTTCCTAGGCCGTCCTCATAGATGCTAGCACCTAATCGGTTGGTCCTAAGGTATTCCAACTGTGTTTTGTAAGGGCCTTCTACCCTGTACAAGTAATGCACACCTGAACTTCCCGTAGGTCTGTCCATGCCTTGAGACATCTCTGACTCACTGGTATCAGAGCTAGGGTAATGAGAGTGGCGACTCAACTGCTGGGCCCAAGACCTTGCAGTGTGGTTGACACTAGCCTCTGAAGACCTAAGGCTTTGTCTTTCTCTTGCTAGGTGTCGTCCTGATCTAAGGTTCATATGCCTAACTGATTAGCCCAATTTTTTCCAGAGTACAACCTCGTTGCCGATCAATTGGTACCAGTCACTTGATTCTTTTTAGTTATTCCTCGTGTTTAAAGTCTTATCTGTTATTACGTCGTCAGGAATACTTGAATGTTCTTCGTACTTTCAGGTTGATCGTTCCACGTTAGGTTCTTTCCTTTATGTTGTCGACAGTACAGAGATTAAGTTTTTAGCTTGAACTTGAGTTTTTAGGTAGTCTTCAACTTGATAGTGGCCTATCGTCGTCCTGACTTACTCCTACTTCTAATCGTTCTTAGCCTAATCTAGGAATTGACGAAGAGGAGTTGAGAATATTCCGACCTTTCTTGCCGAACCTTGCTCTTTAGTGCTCGAGAAGTTGATTCTCAAGCGTGCGCCACACCCTTGCTTGGATACTCTCAATTGCTTCTCAATAGGCCTGCATAAATCCCAAGATTAGCTCCAAATAGACCTTTCAATTGACAGACAATTTATTTCAGACACTTTTTTAATGACCCTTGTTCCCCCTTTTGTATTGCTAGAAATTTCCTCTAGAGCTCCCTTGGTGTTCCTACCCCTCTGTGTGTCAACTTCCAAATATCCTATCTGAAAATCAACGCGATATTCTTATAAAAAACAGTTGAGGGCGTGTAGTATATGTCACGAGCTTTCTGACAAGCCCTAGAGCTCAGAAAATGGATTTCGTATGAAAAAGTTATGACCGTTCAGGGTTTAGGGGGTTAACTAGACAAACAGATACTATCAGGGGTTTTAATGCATTTTCTAAGGCCTTTGTAAGTATATGAGTACAAGAAAGTGCAAATATGCCCAAAATTTAGCCTAAATTTCCAAAAATTCACTCCTTAATTTTTTGCCGAAAATGCCTGTCTATCGCGATAGACGGTGTCTGTCGCGATAGACACAATCTATCGTAGGGGCTGTCTGTCGCGATAGACGGTGTCTGTCGCGATAGATGCTATCTATCGTGGATTTCTGTCTGTCGCGATAGACGGTGCCTGTCGCGATAGACGGTATCTGTCGCGGATTTCTGTCTGTCGCGATAGACGGTGTCTGTCGCGATAGACGCTATCTGTCGTGAAATTCTGTCTGTCGCGATAGACGGTGTCTGTCGCGATAGACGGTATCTGTCGCGGATTTCTGTCTGTCGCGATAGACGGTGTCTGTCGCGATAGACGCTATCTGTCGTGAAATTCTGTCTGTCGCGATAGACGGTGTCTGTCGCGATAGACGGTATCTGTCGCGGATTTCTGTCTGTCGCGATAGACGGTGTCTGTCGCGATAGACGCTATCTGTCGTGAAATTCTGTCTGTCGCGATAGACGGTGTCTGTCGCGATAGACGGTATCTGTCGCGGATTTCTGTCTGTCGCGATAGACGGTGTCTGTCGCGATATACGCTATCTATCGTGAAATTCTGTCTGTCGCGATAGACGGTGTCTGTCGCGATAGATGGTATCTGTCGCAGATTTCTGTCTGTCGCGATAGACGGTGTCTGTCGCGATAGACGCTATCTGTCGTGAAATTCTGTCTGTCGCGATAGACAGTGTCTGTCGTGGGTCTCTGTCTGTCGCGATAGACAGTGTCTGTCGCGATAGACGGTGTCTGTCGCGATAGACGGTGTCTGTCGTGATAGACTGAAAAAACGCAAATTTTTGAAAAACTTCTAGTGATTTAGAGTGCCCTCAAGGTGTAGGTTACAGTGCTAATCATGCATTCACAAAATGTTAAGATTTTCTGTCTGTCGCGATAGACAGAGGTTGTCGTCCCGGGACCTGTGCAGAGCCTGTCGTACCTGCGCACACTGCTGGGGATGATGATACAGCAAAAACCTGCAAAATAGCTCAGAAAACATGCAAAAACAGCACATGCAAGTTCGCTCTCTCGCTCTCTCTCACAAGTGAAATGAGGGAAATGAGGTGGAGGTGGGGATATAGTCAAAAAACTGAAATTTTCGCGATGATGGAGATGGAGGTGAAAGATGGTGAGGATGATGATGATGATGATGATGGTGAAGAAAGTAAAAGAAAATCGATGAGAGTGAAGAAAGTACCTACAACTCCAACGCGTCAACTCTACGTCTTACCATCACACGCTCGTCCTCAAAGCTCGATCCCCGGCAATGGCGCCAAAATTTGGTGTAGCTCAGTGATGAGTAGCACCTCCTTTAATGTCAATCCGGGAAGACGTGAGGATGGTATGAAGACCTCGAGCAAGTGGCGGCATAAGTGCGTGAGTGAGAAGCACACAAGCATGCACACACATACACACACACGCGCACACACGGCAAGACAAGGAGTGAGAATCAATGGAGCTTTTAGATTACTTTCAAAATGCTCTTACAAGTTCGTTTCAATTACAATCTAACCTCAAAAATGAGCTCTCTAGCTCTTTTTATAGTTTTTGACTAGCTTTTGGCCCTGTCCAGACCTAGTGTCCGGCCTAGTTAAAAATTAGGTTCCAAGGCCACTTTGAGGGCTCAAACGAAGTCTAAAAATTATGAAATTTGGTACAGTGGTACTTCTAATACTCCTCAAGCTCGAGGACTCCTCGGCTTGCACAAAATGGAGTCTATTCTACCAAAAACGGGATTTACAATGTTTGTGTAGTGATTAAAATCACTTGAGTTGTACATAACCCATGGGGAAAAATGATCTGGCCTTGTTGCCGTATTGTGCATGATTCCTCTGTTGCTTTGTGTGCCAACAATGTATGTGTGTGTGTGTGTGCATGTGACTGTATGTATGTGTCTTTATATGTGTATGTGTGTGTGTCTATGTGTGTGTATGTACATGTGTGTGTGTGCATGTGTTTGTGTCTATGTGTGTATGTACACATGTGTCTATGTGTATGTATGTGTATATATGTGTGTGTATGTATATGTCTATGTATTTCTATGTGTGTGCATGCATATGTGTGTGTATATGTATGTGTATGCATGTGTATGTATACATGTGTATGTATACATGTGTATGTGATTGTATGTGTGTATATGTGTATGTATGTATTTATAGAAATGGGCCAAGGAGAAGGGTAATCCCCCTCCTATTCCTGAAATTGATAAACTTCATGATCAATTTCCCCACCATTGCCACAATTCACAGGCCCATGGGAATCTGAATCATATCAGAGCTCCCACAATGTTGATAAGAAATGAAGGCTCAGTGGTTCCAAGAAACATTGAAGTCATGAAGAACACTAAGGTGCAATGCCATCTCACCTTAGAAGAGTTGCTCAAAGTAAAACCTAAGCTGTGGAAACATGTGGCGAATCAGGTTCTAGAACTTGGTTCCAATATGTCAAAATTAGGCTGTAAGCAAAAATTCCAAGAGATACCTCTAGACAAAATAGGAGACATGAGTGAAGCTGAAGAAGGTAATACTTATCTTCCAATCACCTACCAAGGTTACACAACCAAAGCTATCTTAGATTCAGGTGTTGGTGTTGTGACTTCAACCACCTCCTTGTGGAATCAATGGGGCAAACCCGCATTAAGAACAACTAGAATGAAGCTTCAAATGGTCGATGGCCATATTGAAAGACCTCAAGGATCACTAGAAGGGATAACTCTAACCACTTGTGGTGTAGAGTTTGAACACACCTTTGCTATATGTGACTTTGGCAAAAATAATGTCTATGAAATGATCCTAGGAAGATTCTTCCTATGGCAACTACAAATATTACAAGATTGGGGAACCAAATCCTTGTCTTGCAACACAGGGGGGGTCACAACCAAGGTCAATTTGAAGGATTATACCTTCAAAGATGTACCACCCCTACACTGGAATCCTATCCTCAAGGTGCAAGAAGATTCAATCTCTATGCATTTTGTAAGTTCTTTTGATCCATCCTAGATGCATGAAGATACTCACTTGTGGATGTGCAAGCTTGCAGAGGAAGAGGAAAGATGCCTAAAAGAGAGAGAAGAAGGAACTTCTCAAGGAGCTAGACCGGTTAGAGACCTAGCCTACACACTGATGATCTTTCTAGATGAGGAATTTGAGCCTCATGGTTGGGCATAAATCTTAGCCACCATGGACATTGCCCTCAATGAAGAATAGTGAACACCTCATTGTGAATGAGGAGGGTTATGATATCTCTCTGTTCATGTGTGAACCCTTGCTAGAAGAGTGTGACTCTAATGAGGTCATAGCAGAAGAAGAAGATGAAGACGATCTAGATTCCATTGTGATGGATAGTTGCTTTGACTCAGAGAAGCACTATCTAGAAAATGTAGGAGTATTTTCCTAAAAAGAAGAAGAACCTCTCACAAGCATTAAAATTGTAAATTCAAGGGATGAAAGTGAAGGTAGTCAAAAGAAAAAGAAAAGAAAAGCAACGAAAAAAGTGAAGGAGGAATCATTATTCAAGGTACTAGAGAATTTCATGAAATATGAAGTTGAAGATTGAGAAATTTTGGTACGAATGCTTAAAAGTGAGGCCATCACAAGAGAAGCTTATGATAATAAAGAAAAAACCACAAAACTTGTAGTAACCATTGAAGAGAATGAAGAGTGATGTATACATAGGGGAAGACCTAAGTGAAGAAGAAGAAGTAGATCTTGTAGCTTTAATTAAGGGAATATAGCAATGTGTTTGCATGGAGCTATAGACCTAAAGGGGATAGATCCGAAAATATGCTCTCATATGATCCCCATGATGGCTAATGCCAAGCCCACCAAATAGAAGCCCTACACATATAATGACACTTATGCAACTAAAATAAAAGAAGAAATCGGCTGAGTGACTAAAGCTAGATTTATCTATGAGATTGAGCATACTGAATGGGTCGCCCCAATTGTAGTGGGACCCAAGAGGAATGGAAATTTGTGGTTGTGTATTAACCTTAAAAATGCTAATGCCACTATGATCAAGGATAGCTATCTGCTTCCAATCACTGAACATTTATTGGAGCATGTTGCAGGCAAGGAAGATTATAGCCTTCTTGATGGATTTTCAGGTTACAACCAAGTAGCCATTGCCCAAGGAGATCAACACAAAATGCCCTTTACCATAGATTGGGGAATCTTTGCATTTCATGTCATGCCCTTTGGGCTCACCAATGCACTTGCAACATTCCAAAGGCTCATGTGTCATGTCTTCAAAGATTTCTTGAGATCTTAGAAGTATATGTGGAAGATTTATGTGCACATTCCCAAGAAAGAAGACACCACATCCCGAAGCTTAGACAGACCTTCAACAAATGTAGAGCACTATTCTAAACAACAAACATTGAAAAATCTAGAATGTTTAGGAGTGTATTGACCTCGCATGGACAAAGAAATACATGAGTGGATTAAGAATTGTCCAATGTGCCAGGATAGACCCTTAGTGGAGTTTGCTACCATTTATCTCGTGTTGTTAATTCCAAAATGGAGTGCTCCATTGGTAGAATTTATGAGATTAGGAACAACTACCCATCGAGGCTAGTCTAACAAGAAAATGAAGCATGGAGAAAGAGGCTCAAGACTATGCCTTAGTAGGAGACAACCTATATCGAAGAGGCAAAGATGGTTACTTAAGACTCGTTCACGAATCAGACCATTTGACAATCTTAAAAACTGCACATAATAGTGTTGCAAGTGGACACTTCAGGCTTGATCGAGTAATTAAGACCATTATATTCTTAGGACTTTGGTGGCCACTCTTCATATGGATGCACATACCTATGTGAAGAGATGTGACACATGCTAATGTGCACACTATCCAATCAGAAAAGACAATATGCCTTTGAGGCCAATGGTGGGAGGACGTGCATTCTTGAAGTGGGGTATAGACTTTGTAGGTCCTATTAACCCCCCAACTAGAAACTCCCATGTAGAGTACATTATTCTAGCCACATATTACCTTACAAAGTGGGTAGAAGTCAAAGCCACAACAAAGAATGATGCTCAAACGATAGCTACGTTCTTATTCAAGAACGTGTTTACCAGGTATGGGTTACCAATAGAGTTAGTAAGTAATAGAGGTATGCACTTCTTGAACGAAGTTATTGAAAACCTTCTCCAAGAATTATTGGTGATACATAAGAAGTCTGCCCCCTAGCATCCACAAGCTAATGGACAAGTCAAGAGCACAAATAAGATCCTATGTAATGTATTGACAAAACTGGTAAATAATAAATGCCCTCATTGGGATAAACAATTGCATCATGCTATTTGGGCTTGTCAAGTAGCCTACAAAATGGTACTCAATGCCACCCCTTTGGACAGACTATTGTGTTACCATTAGACTCAAAATCCCCAGTTTGAAAGTAGCACAAGAGCATGAGTGGAATGGACATGACATATCCTCCATGATATTTGATCTAGAATGCTTAGGTGAGACCAAGCTACGAGTGGCAACAGGCATCTACGCTTCAAAGAAAAGACAAAAAGCATACTTTGATGCACACATCAAGGATAAAGGATTGAAAGAGGGAGACCTAGTGTTGGTTTATACCCTAAAGCAACATGCTTGTAAATTGGAAAAATGAGGATATGGACCCATGGTAATTAATAGAATTTCCACTAGTGGTGCAGTTCAATTGGCCACTCTTGAAGGTGACATCTTTCCAAGATATATTAGTGGATGTCAAATCAAGCTATATAAAGAACCTCAACACGCTAAGAAGTGAAAAGAAGAAGAATTAAGGGTTAGAGAAGAAGCACAGGTAGAGGCTAGAGAGCACATTAGGCGAAATAATTTAAGGCTCCAAGGCCTAGATGTCAATCTCAATGCCCCAAGATATCACATGGCTATGTACACCAAAAAGAGTACACATCCTAGCATCATAGATAGACGACCATTGATCACAGTTGAGTTAGGGCATGAAACTGCAAATAAGATGATCAAAGCTCTAACCAATTCTGAAGCAACCACTAGTGCAATTAGATACTCATGCTATAAAGGATTGGGCATGGAACTTAAGCCATTATAAGCTTATTTAGTGGGCTTAAGAGGCATGGAAATCCCTTGTATCAACGAGGTGAACATTCCTATCCTCTTTAAGGATGTCCCTTTGACAATAAAGTTGCTAGTTTTCCATTATGAGGACATCACATAACATATGATATTAGGACAAGATTGGTTGTACGATCACGCAATTGACTTAAACCTCCGACATCGATCGCTTCAGGTCTGGGTTAACAAGCAATGCCTAATAGTTGAATTGGAAGGCAAGGGGCCTTTTGATTCCAGTACCCCACACTTTGCATGCACTACAAAGTCCAATGTGCAATATTCCTCACCTATTGATGGGTAAGGCATGCAAGTGATACATAAGAAGTCTGCCCCCTAGCATCCACAAGCTAATGGACAAGTCAAGAGCACAAATAAGATCCTATGTAATGTATTGACAAAACTGGTAAATAATAAATGCCCTCATTGGGATAAACAACTGCATCATGCTATTTGGGCTTGTCAAGTAGCCTACAAAATGGTACTCAATGCCACCCCTTTGGACAGACTATTGTGTTACCGTTAGACTCCCAATTCCCAGTTTGAAAGTAGCACAAGAGCATGAGTGGAATGGACATGACATATCCTCCATGATATTTGATCTAGAATGCTTAGGTGAGACCAGGCTACGAGTGGCAACAGGCATCTACGCTTCAAAGAAAAGACAAAAAGCATACTTTGATGCACACATCAAGGATAAAGGATTGAAAGAGGGAGACCTAGTGTTGGTTTATACCCTAAAGCAACATGCTTGTAAATTGGAAAAATGAGGATATGGACCCATGGTAATTAATAGAATTTCCGCTAGTGGTGCAGTTCAATTGGCCACTCTTGAAGGTGACATCTTTCCAAGATATATTAGTGGATGTCAAATCAAGCTATATCAAGAACCTCAACACACTAAGAAGTGAAAAGAAGAAGAATTAAGGGTTAGAGAAGAAGCACTGGTAGAGGCTAGAGAGCACATTAGGCGAAATAATTTAAGGCTGCAAGGCCTAGATGTCAATCTCAATGCCCCAAGATATCACATGGCTATGTACAACAAAAAGAGTACACATCCTAGCATCATAGATAGACGACCATTGATCACACTTGAGTTAGGGCATGAAACTGCAAATAAGATGATCAAAGCTCTAACCAATCCTGAAGCAACCACTAGTGCAATTAGATACTCATGCTATAAAGGATTGGGCATGGAACTTAAGCCATTAGAAGCTTATTTAGTGGGCTTAAGAGGCATGGAAATCCCTTGTATCAACGAGGTGAACATTCCTATCCTCTTTAAGGATGTCCCTTTGACAATAAAGTTGCTAGTTTTCCATTATGAGGACATCACATAACATATGATATTAGGACAAGATTGGTTGTACGATCACGCGATTGACTTAAACCTCCGACATCGATCGCTTCAGTTCTGGGTTAACAAGCAATGCCTAATAGTTGAATTGGAAGGCAAGGGGCCTTTTGATTCCAGTACCCCACACTTTGCATGCACTACAAAGTCCAATGTGCAATATTCCTCACCTATTGATGGGTAAGGCATGCAAGTGTTGGAATCCCCTTCTCTTCCAGAAGTATCAACATCACAAATGGAACAATCAATTTCGTAGAGCAGAGGAGGAAAACTACAACCAGATGGCAAGAAGGAGGCCACCTTAGTGGCAAAAGCTACTACACAACCTCGCTCCTTGTGCACAAGGACAAAAAGTGAACCAAATTTCAAGACTAAACAAATATGGGTGATGAAGGGCAAGAAACCACTGGCTTTACCCCAAGAATTCCCATCCACGCAAGACAACCCTACCAAAAGTAGAACCAAGCAACTAGGGCAAGATCAACCACAAGGTATTTGACAAATTTGGGTTCCTAAGGAATTAGCTACTATTCAACAAGGGTGGTTACACATGTGGGTGCCCAAGGAACTCTTACATGCACAAAATCCTATGCTCTCCTTATAAGAAGCCAATGAGAAGAAAGGGTCAGAACCAAGCACAGAGATCAAACAAAGATCAACTAACCTCTTTGGCACCAGTAAGAAGACAATAAAAAATGGCATGGGTTCAAAAGCCAAAGGCACCAGTAGCCCCCATACAACCAAAGAGTCAACCATGAGGGATACCAAAATTTAAGAAACCATCCAAAGATGAAGAAGCCAAAAGTGATCTGTACATGGCCGAACACTATTCTAAAATGGATCCCTATGAGGGGGAATGATCAATTGTCATTCAACCATTGCTTGATTGCATCATTTTGAGATCCAATGGATACCTCCAAACAAAGGTTGTATCAACGTTTGAAAGTAACATCGAAAGCCTTTATGTGTGGAAACCATGTGCCCTTTGCATAACCCCATCTTTTGCACCATTCAGGTCATGCATTTCCATAGTATGCATTAATATAGGGCCACATTACAAGGTCCTACATAGACACAGTTGAGAATCCTAGGCACATGAGACACATTTGACATGTGTAAACTATTCTATTGATACTAACCTTTTTCTTCTTGTTTTGTGACACTGTTCAGGAAAAAAAGAAGAAGGAATAGGACCATGCAATTGAAGAATCTTATCAGTGAACCATCAACAAGGAAATCCATCAATGATGAAAGACAAGCCAATGGTCAATCACCATGATGGGAGTACAACACGAAGAGATAAACATTGACTGTTCTTTCACCATGGTAAGAATACCCTAATTTTGAAACACTACAAAAATGATAGATTAGGAAACCTCTTTTTCAGCATACCCTTGAGCACTTAGCTCAAGGCCCAATTTTTTGCACCATACTTCTTATAATGCATTCCCCAAGTAAGCATGCATAGGGCCACATTACAAGGTCGTGCACAAGGCACATATTTTCTTCAACCCATGCACTAACACATTTACCCATCATTCATTATGTGTTACAAATACTTGGCATGATAACTATGAAATCCATCTTTGAAAGATCTAGAAGACATCAATGTTACAACATTAGTACCTATGAATCAATTCAAAGTTGAAAGCTGCTCAAAATCAATATTGACAGCCTCTTTTGAGCAATTAGCAATTTTTGAAACCTCACAAATATACCATCATGTTGGAATCTAGGGAAGAAGTACATACAAAGGGACTAAAACTTGCAAAGGCTAGCAATCACAAAATGAAGAATAGGACAACCCACCCTGCTATAATTGGAAGGCAAACCACCCTTGTGGATACATGATGGAGACTACCTCTCAAAGTACTACATGGAACACCCACTCCAACAAGGGTTTGCCAGGGATGAGAGACTCAAGAGGGGGGGAGTGTTGGCACTCAAGCTCAGGCATGAGGTGCGGGAACATGTCCAAGAAGTGGACATACAAGAAGAGGGAGCAAGTAGGGAGCTCCAAGAAGTATATGTCAAATTTTCAGAGAAACCCCTATAAAAACAGTGATTTTGATCACTAAAAACCATTGTAAATATAGTTCCATTTTGTGCAAGCTAAAGAGTCCTTGAGCTTGATGAGCCTAGATAGAACTCATGTTTTGGATCTTATAATTTTTTAGAGCTCATTTGAGCCCTCAAATAGTATCAAGAACTTAATTTTTTACGAGGTTGGCCATTAGGTCTGAAATTGGCCAAAACTAGTCAAAAAACTATAAAAAGAGCTAGAGAGCTCATTTTTGGGGTTAACAAGTTAGAGAAAGAGCTTCTTGAAGAGTGTAATCGAGTTATTGAGAATCAAAGCTTCCATTGTTCCTATCTTTGTTATATTGCCTTGTGTGCATGTGTATGTGTGTGCATGTATGTGCTTGTCACTCACATTTGCTTGCCACAATAGCTCACGATCTTCATATCCTCCCCACATCTCCGCGGATTGACAAGTAAAGGAGGTGGTGCTCACGCTTGGGCTACACGACCCACTAAGAGCAGAATTGGTCATAGTAGATCCTACTCCAGAAGATCATGACATGATGTTCAAGGCATATCATGCTAGAATCCAAGAAGTGCCAAATGTGGCAATTTAGATAAGTGTTATCCTAGAGCCAACTTAGAAATTGAAGGGACTAAGTTGTGTGCAAAAATGGTGGAATTGGCTCAAACTATGTTTGAGGCCAGCTATCTTTTCAATCGCACTAACTCGGCGAAGGCACAATCGCACTTTGATGGATTGCTAGAGAGACTAGAAAAGATAATAGCCAAATCTGGGAAGTGAACTACATCCAAGGTAAGCAACCCACGAACTAAAAGGATAAGCTTACCTCCCGAGGAATATTATGTACCTAATTCCACTAATCCTAAAATCCCTTCTTCTGTAAATCAATACTCACAAAAATTCTTAAGAGATATTCAAGAGAGAAATGGGCCAAGGAGAGCGAGAATCCTCCCCTTTGAGCTAGTGGACAATCTTCACAATCAATTCCCATAAGACATTCCTTCGATTTATGGAGAACAGGAAGATGCATAGACTAGTGAATGATTAGACTTCAAATCCAACTCTCTATAGAAATTACCTCATTTCATAGGCCCATGGAAGTCTAAGTCCATTCAAATGAGATCCCCTACTATCATGGTAAGAAACAAGGAGTCATTCATACCTAGGAACACAAATGTGGTAAAGGCTACTAAACTATAATGCCATCTCACCTTAGAGGAGCTATTGAAAGTGAAACCAAAATTGGGGAATCACATAGCAAATCAAGTGCTAGAAGTAACTAAGCCACCCTCTCAGGTTGAGACACACAAGAGAGTCCCAAAGATACCCTTGGACAAGATGGGAGATATGATTGAAGGAAAAGAAGCAAAGACCTATCTCCCAACTACCTATCAAGACTATACCACTAAAGAAATCTTGGACGGAGGTGCAGGAGTTGCCATTGCTACCAGCTCCCTATGGAAGCATTGGGGCAAGCTAGCACTCATGCCAATGAGGATGAAACTACAAATGGAAGACAGACACATCGAGAAGCCTCTAGGATTGCTAGAAGGGATAAACTCACCACTTGTGGTATGGAGTTTGAACACACATTCATCATATGTGACTTTAACAAGAACCATGTCTATGAGATGATTTTAGGTAGACCGTTCATGCAATAGCTGCAAATAGTACAAGATTGGGGAACCAATTCTTTGTAGCTACAACACCTGAGAATCACCACTAAAGTCAATTTCAAAGACTACTCACATAGCTATGTACCCCCCTTACAATGGAACCCCATCCATAGAGCATCAGATGACATGGATTCAATGCACTCCATTGGATCAAGATCCTCATGTATGCATGAAGACACCCACTTATGGATGTGTAAACTCGCAATAGAGGAAGAGAAAAGAGCCACCACTAGAGATGTAGGCGCTCAGGAGAACCCTAGATCAATCTAAAACCCAGCCTATGCACCAATGATTTTCTCTAATGAAGAATTTGAACCCATGGCTGGGCCAAAATTCTAGCCACCATGAACATAGTAGTCAATGAGGAACAGTGGACTCCCCATTGTGATGAGGATGGCTATGATATTTTAGTCTTCATGATAGATCGATCATATATGATTCGATTATTGAAGAGTGTACACCTTGCGTGAGTGAACCCAAAGAAGATAGTGACGAAGATGAAGATTCCATCCTTATGTAGCCTTTTTGTGCTTCGAAGGAAGAGTATCTCTATTTAATCAAAGCTCAAACTTAGGAGGGGGAAAGATCAAAAGAAGAAGGTACATTGGTAGTAACCAAGAAGAAGAGACATTGATAGTAACCAAGAAGAAGAAAAGAGAGAAACCAAGCCCCAAGGCAGTAGAGGAAGAGACCCTCTTTGAAGTCCTAGAAAACTTCAAGAAATATGAAATAGAAGATTGAAAGCTCATGATATGAATGCCTAGTAGAGAAGCACTCACGAATGGCATAGGACAACAAAGAGAAAACTAAGAAAATTGTTGTGACCATAGAAGATGGTGAAGAACAATGTACGTATATAGGACATGATTTGACAGAGGAAGAAGAGAAAGAGTTGGTTGCATTGTCAAGACAATATAGAGGTGTGTTTGCATGGAGCTATAAAGACTTGAAAGGAGTAGAGCCCGATATTTTTTTCTCATAGAATTCCGATGTCTTTAGAAGCCAAAACCTCTAAGCAAAAATCGTACACATATAATGACAATTATGCAATGAAGATCAAAGAGGAAATAGATCGTTTGATTGAAGATAGATTTATCTATGAAATTGAGCATACCAAACGAGTATCCCCCATTTTCGTAGTGACCAAAAAGAATGGAAAGCTATGAGTGTGCATTGATTCAAAGAAATTCAATGCCACCACCATCAAAGATACTTATCTACTTCCTATCACTGAACATTTTTTGGAACGTGTAGCAGGCAAAGAAGTCTACAGCTTCCTTGATGGATTTTCTGGCTAGAACCAAGTCACCATTGCTCTAGAATGCCAACATAAGATGGCTTTTTCCATAGAATGGGTTATTTTTGCATTTTGTGTGATGCCCTTTGCACTCACTAATGCTTCTGCTTCATTTCAAAGGCTGATGTGTCATTTGTTCAAGGATTTCTTGCAAAAGAACTTAGAGGTCTATGTTGATGATTTATGCACTAATTCCAACATCAGACAAATGCACCTTCCCGAATTGAGATCTATCTTTGATAAATGTAGAGAAAATTGAACCTAGAAAAGTGTGCTTTCATGGTCACGAAAGGCAAGATTGACACAATGTCAAAGAATGGAATCTCCATCGATGAAGATAAAGTTAGAGCTATTGTAGAGTTACCAAGACCAAAGGATGTCAAGGAAATGCAAGCTTTCATAGGACATTGTGGCTATTACATAGGTTTTATCCACATGTATGCAATCATTGTGAAGCCTCTGTACAACCATTTGACTAAATTCGAGTGGATGGACGAGTGGGAAAACTTTTTCAATGAGCTTAAGTGATGATTGTGTTCAACACCAATATTGATTATGCCTAATTGGAATAAGCCATACCATGTTCATGTGGATTCATCTAATTATGCCATTGTGTGTGTGCTAACACAACCTACAGGAGAAGGTAACATTGACCTTCCAATTGCTTATGCCAGTAGGCAATTGAATGTGACCAAGTGAAATTACACCACGACATAATGAGAAGGATTAGGCATGGTCTATGTGGTTAAAAAGTTTAGACATTATTTGCTTGCAAATAGGTTTAATTTTTTTGACAGACCATGAGGTGTTACTCTACCTGGTGAATAAACCTTGCAATATTGGCATATTAGTAATATGGTTTCTCTTACTAACAGAATATGAGTTCGAAGTAGTTTTCAAGAAAGGCAATTCCCACCTTAGAGCAGATCACCTTTCTAGACTAACCTCAGGAGAATCCCCACAAGGAGTGTCAAATGAACTTCTTGATGCTTATTTATTAAACTTGGAAATAGTGCCTAACTAGACCAAAACAATCGTGCCTACTCTGACTTTTGGAGCTAAGCATCTTGTAATGAAAGCAAAAGGAAAAGAAGTGGTGAGACCCAAAAGTATCACCTAATGGCAGGATGTGTGTACAAACACATAGATCTAGGCATTTTGGCTTGTTTTGTGGAAGATGACAAATATGATAAATGGTTGCAATTAGCACATATAGGTGCATTGAAGCAACACCACTCCAAACATAAAACCCTACAGACTCTACAGAGATTAGGAGTATATTGGCCTACCATGGAAGCAGATGCCCATAGGATGTGTAAGGATTGGCCAACCTATTGTGATAGACCACCTATAGAGCATGCTACTCTGTATCCAATATCCCTAATGCCAGATTGGAGTAGTCCTTTGGTTTACTTTCTCAAGATGAAGACTTTCCCTCAAGGGATGACATTAGTCAGCTGTTAGCAGTAGTCAAGGAACTGAAGGACTCACAAGGCAAGGAAGCTTACGAAGGGAGTCAGAGCGAAGAGAAGGCACAAGCAGACAGAGTAGTCAATGACGATCTGGCAAGTAGGCCATTATTTTTTCAGGAAACTAAAGCATATCAAAGAGGTGGACACACAAGGAGAAGGAGCAAGTAGGGAGCTCGAAGATGTGTATGTCAAATCGTTAGAAGAAATCCCTACAACAATAGTGATTTTCATCACTAAAAGCCATTGTAGATACCATTTCATATTTTTGTAGCTCCATTTTGTGCAAGCCAAGGAGTCCTTGAGCTTGAGGAGCATTCGAAGTAGCTACCTACCAATTTTCATAATTTTTAGACTTCGTTTGAGTCTTCAAATAGGCCCTAGAACCTAATTTTTAACTAGACCGGACACTAGGTCTGGACATGGCCAAAACCTAGTCAAAAACTACAAATAGAGCTAGAGAGCTCATTTTTGGGGTTAGCTTGTAATTGATTTGAACTTGTATGAGCTTTTTGGAAGTAATCTAAAGAACTCCATTGCTTCTCACTCTTTGTCTTACCTTGTGTGCGCGTGTGTGTGTATGTGTGTGCATGTTAGTATGCTTCTCACTCACGCACTTGTGCCTTCACTTGCTCGAGGTCATCATACCATCCTCAAGTCTTCCCAGATTGACATTAAAGGAGGTGCTACTCATCACTGAGCTACACCAAATTTTGGCGCCGTTGCCAGGGATCTAGCTTTGAGGACGAGCGTGTGATGGTAAGACGTAGAATTGAGACGTTGGCGTTGTAGGTAATTCCTTTACTTTTCTTATTTTTCTCTTTCCTACCTCACCATCATCACCTTCATCATCTTCACCATATCCGATCTCCATCTCCATCATCGCGAAAAAATTTCAGTTTTTTTTTATCATATCACCTTCTCCACCTCATTTCCCTCATTCCACTTGTGAGAGAGAGCGAGAGAGCGATATTGTGTGCGTTGTTTTTGCATGTTTCTTGAGCATTCTTGCAGGTTCTTGCTGCATCATCATCTCCAGCACTCCGAGCAGGTATGAAAAATCATGAAACTGTCTCTGTGTCGCCGACGTCTGTCGATCGCGATCGACAGAAAAATCGGGCATTTGGTAAACAAAGCAGACCATAAGGTTACACATAAGGAGCACACTCTAAATCACCTAAAACAGTAAAAAAATTCGGTGTTTCTCTATCAACCGCGACCGAAACCATCGATCGCGATCGATAGCCACGATCGACAACATCTGTCAATCGCGACCGACAGACCGTGTCGATCGCGACCGACAGAGACGATCGACTGACCCTGTCAATCGCGATTGACACCATCGATCGCGATCGACAGCCACGACCGACACCTCTGTCAGTTGCGATTGACACCGTCGATCGCGACCGACTGAATTTTGACGGTTGACTGAATTTCTCGCGTTGCCACGTGTCCATCGCGATAGACACAGCCCCGATCGACTGAATTTACGGTGAAAATCCCGGAAAACATGTCGATCGTGATTGACACCATCAATCGCGATTGACAGGACCCACGATCGACTCTGTCAATCGCGATTGACACTGTCGATTGCGACCGACAGGCCACGACGGACACCTCTGTCAATCGCGATTGACAAACCTGTCGATCGCGATTGACAGACCTGTCGATCGCGATTGTCAGGCTTTTTTGGACAATTTTCTAGGGTTTTTAATACCAAGTTTTTGGGGTAATTTTTGGCATACTTATCAAATAATTAGTGATTTGTGAGGTCCCTACAAGTGTGTCTTGAGAAAAATCCTGTGTATCAAATACCATACCTATGGGGAACAAAACTAAGGGATCTCTAGAATTGTTTGCAATAAAGACAGGGGACATCATTGATATCCAAATTACATGCATGAACGTGATCTGTATGTCATTTGAATTTAAGTCTTGAGCTAATTTTGGGACTCTCACAGGTCCATTGAGAGCATCCAAAGCAAGGGTTTCTTTGCAAGCTTGAGAACCGAGTTCTTGAGCATCATAAAGCAAGGGATCAACAAGTAAGTTCGGAATATTCTCAACTCCCTTTGTCAATTCCTAGCTTAGGCTAAGTTCGAGTAGTGCTAGGAGTAAGTCAGGACAACGATAGGCACGTGACAAGTCAAAGACTATCTAAGAAATCAAGTTCAAGAGATGACATGTGTGTGACCGATAACTTTAAAGGAAAAGAACTTAACGTGGAACGATCAACTTAAGTGCGGAAAATTAACTCAAATATTCCGGATGACGCGATATCAGACAAGATCATAAACACAATAACACACTAAAAAATAATCAAGTGACTGATACCAATTGATCGGCAACGAGGTTGTACTTTGGGCAAAAATTGGTCTACTTAATTAGGCATATGAACCTTAGATCAGGACGACATCTAGTAAAAGAAAGACAAAGTCTTAGGTCTTCAGAGGCTAGCATTAATCATACTGCTAGGTCTTGGGCCCAGCAGTTGAGCCACCACTCGCATTACCCTAGCTCTGAGACTAGTGAATCAGAGATGTCTCAAGGTATGGACAGACCTACACGAAGTTCAGGTGTGCCATATATGTATAGGGTGGAAGGCCCCTACAAGACGCAGCTAGAATACCTTAGGACCAACCGATTAGGTGCTAGCATCTATGAGGACGGCCTAGGAAGATCTGTGGTCCAGATTAAAAACCCTGACCAATCCATTGGACTAGAACACCCAGCTGTAAAGTTTGAAAATGGAGCATTCCTGGACAAAGAGAGAACCATATATGTAGTCACCAGTCACCCAGATAGGACATATGAATTCGGAAATGTGATCCCAGAAACGGACATAGGTGACCTAGAGCAAGGAAACATGGGTATAGAACCTAGAACCCCTCGAGGCAAATCGGTTCTCACTAGGATTATCACACCAGAGTGGGTTCCCCACGACAATAAGAGTATAGATCTACTCCTAAACCAAGAGACCGATGAAGCCTTTTGGAGGTATAAATCAAATAGGCTAAATGATGTAGGGTCAATCATGATCTATGAGTTCAAAGATCCTGATAGCCCAGGCAGAGTGACAAGGCAAAAAAGGAACCCGCCTCTCAACACAAGGACAAGGCAAGTGAAAGAGTAGGTCTTCCTGCCCAGGAAGCCTATGTGCCTAACTCTACGGAGCCAGACACATCATCTTCCATGAATCGGTTCACACCCGAATTCCTACAAGAGATTCAAGCAGATAAATGGGCTAAAGAAAGTGAAGTCCCTCCTCCCATTGAACTTGTGGATGATGCACACGACCAATTCCCACAAGACATCCCATCCATTTATGAGGAGCAGGAGAGCACCCAATCTCAGGAAAGATTAGACTTTGAGTCTAACTCTCTACAAGAATTACCCCACTTCACAGGCCCATGGGAAGCTAAGTCTACTTGTATGAGAGCACCCACGGTCATGGTACGAAATGAGGACTCAGTCATACCTAGGAATACGGAGGTAGTGAAAAACACTAAAGTACAGTGCAACCTCACTTTAGAAGAGCTACTCAAAGTTAGGCTAGAGTTATGGAAACATGTAGCCAAAAAAGTACCAGAGATAGCAAAACCTCGTTCCCAGGTAGGTTCTCATGGGACAGTGCCAGAAATTCCTCTAGACAAGATAGGAGATATGAGTGAAGATGAAGAAGGGAACACCTATCTTCCCATTACCCATCAGGGGTACACAACCAAGGCAATTCTAGACTCAGGTGCAGGAGTTGCTATTGCTACCACTTCCCTATGGAAGCGGTGGGGCAAGCCAGCACTCAGGCCCATGAGGATGAAATTGCAGATGGCTGATGGCCACATAGAAAGACCCTTAGGCTTGCTGGAAGGAATAACTCTCACTATATGCGATGTTGAGTTTGAGCATACTTTCGCCATATGTGATTTCAGCAAGAATCATGCCTATGAGATGATTTTGGGAAGACCCTTTATGCGACAGTTGCAAGTGGTACAGGACTGGGGAGCCAATTCCTTGTACTTGCAACACTTAGGTGTTACGACCAAAGTGAATCTCAAAGATTACTCTCATAGAGATGTCCCTCCTATCCAATGGAATCCCATCCATAGAGCCAAAGATGATACGGAATCGGTGCATTCCATAGGATCAGGATCCTCATGGATGCATGAAGACGCCCACTTATGGATGTGCAAAGTAGCAGTAGAAGAAGAGAAGAGAGAAAAAGCCAGAGAGATAGGTGCAAAAGAAACACATAGATCAATTCAAGACCCAGCCTATGCACCTGTAGTCTTTCCTGATGAAGAATTTGAACTCCATGGCTGGGCAAAAATCCTAGCAACAATGGATGTAGCCATCAATGAAGAACAATGGACACCTCACTATGATGAAGATGGCTATGACATTTCAGTCTTCTCCATAGAGCCAATCATGGGAGAGGCAGTGTTAGAAGAGTGTGAACCTAGCCCTGACGCATTTGAGAATGCAAGTGGCTCCGATCTAGAGTCAATCATTATGGACCCACCTTTTGCATCAGATGAAGAATACTTCTATGAAGTCAAATTTCAACCCCAGAGGCACGGAGAGCTTACAAATGATGTAAGGCTAGCCACACATGTGACCCCGAAGGAAGAAGGAAAGAAAAGAAAGAAGAGAGAAGTCACACCAGAAGAGGAAGAATCTTTGTTTGAGGTTCCGGAAAATTTTAAGAAGTATGAGATAGATGACAGGAGAGTCATGATCAGAATGCCTAAACGAGAGGCGCAATCAGGGGAGGCCTATGATAACAAAGAAACCACCAAGAAAATAGTGGTAGCCATGGAAGAAGGAGAAGAGAGATGCACGTACATAGGCCATGACCTGACGGAAGATGAAGAGCACGAATTGATAGCCTTGCTAAGAGAATATAGAGATGTATTCGCTTGGAGTTACAAGGATTTGAAAGGTGTGGACCCTGACATATGCTCACACACTATCCCCATGACCTCAGATGCCAAACCTTCTAAGCAAAAGCCATACACATATAATGATAATTATGCTGCTAAGATCAAAGAGGAGATAGATAGATTGGTTGAAGCTGGATTCATCTATGAAATTGAGCACACTCAATGGATATCCCCCATCGTTGTGGTGCCCAAGAAAAATGGAAAGCTGCATGTATGCATTAACTTGAAGAAGGTCAATGCAGCCACAATTCGAGATAACTATCCGCTTCCTATCACAGAGCATCTCTTAGAAAGAGTAGCAGGCAAGGAAGTGTACAGCTTCCTTGATGGATTTTTGGGCTACAATCAAGTAGCCATAGCTCCAGAAGATCAGCATAAAATGGCTTTTTCCACTGAATGGGGCATATTTGCCTTTAGAGTAATGTCATTTGGGCTTACCAATGCACCCGCTACCTTCCAGAGGCTGATGTGCCATGTATTTAAAGAGTTCCTGAGGAAGAACTTAGAAGTCTATGTTGATGATCTTTGTGCTCATTCCAACATTAGACAAACCCATATTCCTGAACTCAGACAAATCTTTGACAAATGTAGAGAATATCAAGTCTGCCTGAACCCAGAAAAGTGTGTTTTTATGGTCAGGTGTTGAGAAAAGGGGAACAACAAACCCTAACCGCCTCACATGGAAGTGAGAAGTTTCTCCAAGTTGGGGCAAAGAATGAGAGGAGAGGTTCACCCACGCTCATGGACCAATGGCAACAATGGCCAACGTCACAAGGAGCAAAGGGGAACATCCTCCCAACCATGCACACACACATGCAAATCCATACACCAAGACCAACGCCATTGCACACAAGGAGGCAAGAGAGTAACAAATGACACCTTCTTCCATTACCAAAATGGAGGCCAAGGCCATGGCCAAGGGACCTCCCCTTTTACAAATGAGGCTCTTATTTATATAGAGAAGAGAGGCATATGTGAATAAAAACATGTGGTCAAAAGACCACATGTGCTAAATCAAGAAAATCTTTATATGGTAGTGGGATTTCAAAAAGGTAACAAACTAGAGAGAGAGGGAGGGAAGTTTCTGCGCACGTATACAAAATATGCTCCCATACTATAAATACCCAAAAGGAAGGCTTTTATAAAAAGAAGTGCACTAAAGTCTAAGAAGAGGTTTTTATGCATTTGTGGGGAAAGATGGATAAGAAGGGGTTCCTATGAAAAAATTTATACAATGACTCTACAACACTCTCCCCCTCCTAGACTTTGTCGTCCTCGACAAAGCTAAGAGAAGAGCATACATAGCTGAACCGATCCAAGGTAGAGTCTTTCAAGTCTGAAAATCTTCAAGTCTGAAAAATCTACAATTCTTCAGTCTGCAAGGCTTCAAGTTGCAAGTCTTCAGTCTTTACTTCAAGCTGCAAATCTTCAATCCTCAGAGCTGAGCGACACAATCCCCTTGGGGGGCAGTCAGCCCGGCATTCCTCCCATTATGCAGTCTTTGGTAAGGCTGGAAATGCCTTCACCAGAAGCTCCCAAACCTGAAATGACATACAAAAGAGCAAGTAGGCTGCATCTAAAAATGAGGTAAACATTCACTTCAAATTTAGTTTCCACTTCAGGGGACATTAAGTCAGATTAGCTCTTCAAGTTCTCATAATGAGTTTTCCTTTTCCTGTCAGAGACACAACCTGAACGTTTTAACCGAGTGCACATCAATCCTTACAAAACAGAGGAAGTGGAAATGAGGGCCACAATCCTAGGACACATGTTCAGCTTAAAAAATTGGTGTTAACCGTGTAAGGCTCATTCTAATCATACAAGTATTTAGCAGAAGATGGATCAACAGTTATCCATGTAAATTAGGAGCCACAGTTACCCTCCTCTTGACCTATACAAATCCAAGCAATTTCTGAGCGAATGAATAAATGAGAACCATATGAGTATTGTGAAACCAGTGAGTGAATTTCCTGGCAAAAAACAATTACTCAAACCGTTGTGACTTCATGCTTAATTAAGTTCAGCACAAGTCTGAATCCACAGTATCTTCTTGGTTTTACAAGAACAAGATATCCTCAAGACCTTCTGAAATCTACAATGTAGAGCAAAAGAAGAGCAAAAACACAGGTAAAGCACCTCACTGCACTTTAATATTCCTTTCAGGTGATGGCAGGAAGTTAAACCACATGTGCATCTTCCCAAATGGAAGAAATCATGAAGAGTGTTGGTCCTATTTGTATTATCAAAACAAAATGCCGGCTTCAGAGGAGAACTAATTAATCAACTACTGTCTGAGGAACATCTGAAAAGTGTGGGACAGTCATTTCGTCAGGGGAGCAGTTCCGATCTTGCACGTCCAAACCTGGGAAAACCTCAAGTCATAGTTACGAATCACTTTTGATTGCAAAACAGAAAAGTGAGTAGACATCTCAATCTATCTTGGAGGGTCATGAGAGTAACCATTATTTTGTTCATGGAGAGTGACTATATTGGGGACTTGTACTTGTAACAAGTTCCACGTAGCAAAGAGAGTCGCAATCCGAAAGACATGGGAGTCACCTAAGGATTGAAGCCAATGAATCTTCAAGCAGACAAGAGACCAGGATGCATCTTTTGTTTTGCTACTTGCCCATAAGCAACCCTTTACCATGCAAATCCCTGCTGATTCAAAATGTCTCGCAATATAATGTGTTGTACATATGTGACCACTTGCAATGAAATGTAGTAGATGTGGACCGTTGACTACTCATACAGATGCATCATACATTCTTGTTCATTCAGTGTGTTATGTGTGCATATGAGCATAAAAGTGATGTGAGAAACTAAGTGAGTTGACACGGGGGTATATCAGGGTTAGTCAACAGAAACTCAATCAATGTAAGCATTGTCGTCAATGTCCTAAAACCTGCTTTTTATAGAACTTTTCGAGAAGATAATTCAAGAAACCTTCAAGACATGACTTCCCGGATTGCATTAATTGCTTATCATAACCTTATGGGCAAGTGATGTGGACACAACCCCTGATGCAGGCAAAACTCCCATCCTTTTGAGAACTCCTGGAAAAACAAAATACCAACATACCCTATCTCTATTTGTCAGAAATCATTGATTAGTCCTCAAACTTCTAGCTTTCTATAACAAACTCCAAGCCGCTCTTGGAAGGTGTAACTACTCATCTGTCGTTCTCCATTCCTTATTTTAGTTACTTAAGCTTTAGAACAGTCACTCCTGCAAGATGCTATAATGAAAGCACAAAATTTTTTTTCCAAGAACTAATAACCATTCATGGATAAACATATTTGTCCAGCTTTTGAAACACAATAAATCAAGATCCTGTTATAAAGCTGAACCATATCCGACTGCGATTGAAGGGAGCTTTTTAAATAAATTCCACGAGGAGCAATCATACAGGAGTAAAGCATACAAAAAAAAATCATAGCCTCTCTGACGACAGTATATCAGAATATAGTCATTTGCAAGATTAAGTTAACCTTTATGGTATGGTTCAGATCATACAATTACTGAGGAAGCAAATCAGGCAAGTTCCTACAGTCATAGAAATTACTATAATAGCGAATGACCCAATCAACCAGAATTACAACAGCCTTGCGGTAGCCTTTGTCATGGAAAACTTGAGACTTCTTCTCTTGGTGCATCACATGAAAGAACCCCCGAGATGATGTTTAACCAGTGTGTGACCCTGTTAGAGCGTCGCTCCAAAAGATGCCATCGGGGATGAAGCCAAGAGGGCCATGAAAGCCTGCAGTGACTTCCAAAGTGCAGCCCAACTTCACAAGGGAGGTTCGAGTTTGAGCTGGTCCAATTATACTTGAAGATCTAAAAGAGAAAACTCCTGAAATGTTGGTCGAAGACAAGCATCCAGCAGCAGGCGATGGAGTCACCCACAACACAACCAGGGTTGAGTTTGTCTCCGATCGTGAGTGAAACGATCCTTCCATGGTGGAGAGTCAAAGGCAAGCAAAGGGCACAAAGATCCTTACTGTATGGCAAACATAGAAACCGAACAGTAGCATGAATATCTTCACTCTGAGGTAGCTCGACTGTGAGAAACACCAAGATTTGGTCCTAAATAGCAAAAGAAGCTAAAGAAGCAGGAGCTCGGCTCAACCCCACCGCCAAGTGTTGTCCTTCAAAGATCTAGGGGAAGCGCAGAGACGCCCCTTGGGTTTGTATTCAACTCGAGGAGACAGGTGCAGAGCGCCGGTCCAGCACTAACTCACAGAAATGCGAGCTTGACTACTTGGCAAGGACGAAAAATAACGGAGCCTGTGGAGGATGGGGAGGGAGAGTTCCTAAGAACTCAACCCCATAGCTTACTCAGAGAACGACTGGGGAGGGGAGCAGGCATTTATCTCTATTCCAATAAGGGAAATCGCCATAGCCATCTGCAGAGAAGAAGCATGATGAGGGGGAGCTTGCTTGAGCTCAACCCCACCATAGCCTAGCGACAGACCCTCGTGGGTAAAGGAACGAAAAAAGGGAGGGAAAGAGGATCATCTCCCCCACTTACCTCGCATGTAAGAATCAAGGAGTAAATACCCCACCACCTGTCTGCATTAATCATATAAGGACAAGACCATAAAAGGACAGAAATAACCTCCACCTAACTCCCATGCATGAGTTCTACTTGAATTTGGGAAAAAGAGGGCAGTGGCCACCTTCTCCCCTTTGCACCAAGGGTTTTGAATTCCGAGATTCTTTATGAGCATCCCATGGATAATTCGTGGGAAAAGGCCATATTCAAGGAATAGAGGGAAGAGGCAAAGGAAGAACTCACCTTATCCCTCCATTCCAGGCTATCACAAAGAAAGCGGTGGCAGAAGTAAAAAGTGATGCCCAAATATGTGTGGGGAAATGTGTGTAAGGGAGTGAGAGAGAGAAGGGGGTTAGGGGTGTTTTTATGCATCAAACAGAAATGAACTAACATTACTCAAAAATTAAAAGAAGAGAGGTACCCTAGGCCAACCGAAGGCCACACGTATTCATCCTTCTTCAAGTGTCAAGGTGCATCTCACGAAGTATGGACACGCAAACTTGGAAAAACCAACGGCTAAAGGCCGACGTCCCCGGCAACGGCGCCAAATTGTTGAGAAAAGGGGAACAACAAACCCTAACCGCCTCACATGGAAGTGAGAAGTTTCTCCAAGTTGGGGCAAAGAATGAGAGGAGAGGTTCACCCACACTCATGGACCAATGGCAACAATGGCCAACGTCACAAGGAGCAAAGGGGAACATCCTCCCAACCATGCACACACACATGCAAATCCATACACCAAGACCAACGCCATTGCACACAAGGAGGCAAGAGAGTAACAAATGACACCTTCTTCCATTACCAAAATGGAGGCCAAGGCCATGGCCAAGGGACCTCCCCTTTTACAAATGAGGCTCTTCTTTATATAGAGAAGAGAGGCATATGTGAATAAAAACATGTGGTCAAAAGACCACATGTGCTAAATCAAGAAAATCTTTATATGGTAGTGGGATTTCAAGAAGGTAACAAACTAGAGAGAGAGGGAGGGAAGTTTCTGCGCACGTATACAAAATATGCTCCCATACTATAAATACCCAAAAGGAAGGCTTTTATAAAAAGAAGTGCACTAAAGTCTAAGAAGAGGTTTTTATGCATTTGTGGGGAAAGATGGATAAGAAGGGGTTCCTATGAAAAAATTTATACAATGACTCTACAACATCAGGCAAGGCAAGATTCTAGGACACATAGTGTCAAAGAATGGCATATCCACTGATGAAGAGAAAGTGAGAGCCATAGCGGAGCTACCTAGGCCAAAGAATGTCAAGGAAGTACAAGCCTTCATGGGGCATTGTGGTTATTACTGACGGTTTATACACATGTATGCCATCATAGCAAAGCCTCTGTATGGACTTTTGACTAACTTTGAGTGGACTGATGAATGTGAGAATTCCTTCAATGAGCTTAAACGGCGATTATGTTCAGCACCAATCTTGACAACACCAGATTGGAATAAGCCTTTCCATGTTCATGTAGATGCATCCAATTATGCTATTGGGTGTGTACTCGCTCAACCTACCGGTGAAGGTAATATGGATCTTCCAATTGCCTATGCTAGTAGACAAATGAATGCAGCTGAACGAAATTATACCACTACTGAGAGAGAAGGACTAGGCATGGTATATGCGGTTAAAAAGTTTAGACATTACTTACTTGCAAATAAGTTAAATTTTTTACTGACCATCAGGCACTACTATATCTCGTGAACAAGCCATGCAATACAGGAAGATTAGTAAGATGGTTTCTCTTGCTAATGGAATATGATTTTGAGGTTGTGGTAAGGAAAGGGAAGACTCACTTGAGAGCAGACCATCTCTCTAGGCTCACATCTGGAGAAGCCCCACAAGGAGTGTCAGATGACCGTCATGATGCTTACTTGTTTAATTTGGAAGTGGTGCCGCAGTGGGCTAAGCCATTAGTGTCAGTATTGACATATGGGCCTAACCACCCAGTGATAAACACACAAGATAGAGAAGTAGTAGCCCAAAAGTATCACATCATGGCAGGAAGTATGTACAAGCACACAGATCAAGGGATCTTGGCGTGTTGTGTGGAAGAGGATGAGTACGCTAAATGGTTGCAATTAGCACATGTAGGTGCATTAGAGCAACACTACTCAAAGCAACGAACCCTACAGACACTAAGGAAACTCGAAGTGCATTGGCCGACTATGGAAGCTGATGTCCAAAAGTTGTGCAAGGAATGCCCAATTTGCTGCACTAAACCACCAGTGGAAGATGCCACTCTTTATCAAGTGTCCATAGTGCCCGATTGGAGTGAACCACTAGTATACTTTCTGAGGACGAAAACATTCCCTCCAGACATGACTCTGGCTAGGAAAAGGAGTTTAGAACAAGAAGCCCTGGATTACTCACTCATTGGTGATAATCTATACAAACGTGGTAAAGATGGTTACCTCAGACTATGCGCCCATGAGAGTGAATATCTCAAGATCTTGGAAACTGCTCATCAAGGTGTAGCAGGAGGACATTTTGGACCAGACCGAGTGATTAAAGCGATCCTATTTGCAGGCTTGTGGTGGCCTACCCTTCACATGGATGCACATACCTATGTGAAACGGTGTGATGTTTGCCAGAGAACTCAGTGTCCTATACGCAAAGATGAGATGCCACTGAAACCTATGATAGATGGACGTGCATTCTCTAAGTGGGGAATAGACTTTGTAGGTCCTATTAACCCCCCAGCTAAGGGTTCCCATGCTGAGTATATCATTGTTTCCACGGACTATCTAACCAAGTGGGTAGAGGTAAAATCCACAACGAAGAACGATGCTCAAACAACAGCTAAGTTCTTATTTGAGAATGTGTTCACCAGATATGGGTTACCTATAGAGCTAGTCAGTGACAGAGGCACTCACTTCTTGAATGAAGTTATTGAAAATCTGCTCCAAGAATTCTTGGTAGTACATAAGAAGTCTGCCCCCTATTTCCCCCAAGCTAATGGCCAAGCTGAGAGCACCAATAAGATCTTATGCAATGTACTGACGAAATTAGTGAACAATAAACGCTCTGATTGGGACAAACAGCTACACCATGTTGTTTGGGCATACCGAGTCGCCTACAAAACGGTACTCCAAGCCACCCCCTTTCAGATGGTATTTGGCCAAAATGTAGTGCTACCATTGGATTTCTTAATACCTACATTGAAAGTAGCCCAAGAGCATGAATGGACGGGTCATGAACTCTCCTCTAGACTTTTTGACCTTGAACAATTAGGAGAAACAAGACTGAGGGCGGCTGCAGTGATATATGCAGCCAAGAAACGACAGAAGGCATACTTTGATGCCCGCGTTAAGGATAAAGGTTTGAAGGCAGGCGACCTAGTACTAGTCTACACTTTGAAACAACATGCAAGGAAACTAGAGAAGAGAGGCTCCGGACCCATGATCATCAATAGAATCTCAACAAGTGGAGCAGTGCAAGTAGCCACATTAGAAGGCGATATTCTCCCGAGCTACATAAGCGGATGCAGAGTCAAGTTATATCAGGAACCTCTGACGGAAGAGATGCTAAGTCGACTCAACACTGCTAAGAAACACAAAGAAGAAGAAAGACGAATTCGAGAAAAAGCTCAAGCAGAAGCATTGGAACGCATCCGGAGAATGAAGTTGAGAAGACAGGGTAGAGAGCAACCTAGGTCAGATGCATATGCAGATCAAGGATATCATGTGGCTATGTGTGAAGTTTCAGGTATCAGCTCTCATAGGATAATTGATCGACGTCCTTTTATAACCTTAGAGATAGGACAAGGAAAGAGTGCAAAGCCACTAGTGCTGTTAAATTTTCTTACTGTCAAAAGTTGAAATTAACTGTCAATCCTATAGAAGCATATCTCATAGGATTGGGAGGTGTGGAAACCCCTTGCATGGGCGAGGTGGAACTTCCCCTCTAGATTCAAGACGAAGTAATGACAGTCAAAGTACTAGTGTGTCAAGATGTCAAGATGAGGACCTCACTGAGCCTCTTGTCTTGGGTCAGGACTGGATCTATGATCATGCAGTCAACCTAAACCTAAGAAGTGGACTTCTTCAGGTATGGATGAATCATAGTCGAATTACAATTGAATTGGAAAATGAGGCACTCAAGGAACTAGGTAAGGCACAAACTCCTGGTCCTTCCAGGGGTGCACATGAAGTTGACAATGTTATTCTTGTCCAAAACTGTATGATGCAGAAAGAGGATTGTCTCAACAACGGAGTCAAGGATAAGAAGGAACCCCCTTCTTTTCCAAAGGCCAGAGGGATGCAGCAACCAAAGGCAGATCAAATACAAAAGGAGCAGAGTACTACCTATACTGGAGGCCAAAAAAACGTGCGAAGCAGAATGTCTCAGCCATTGAAACAAGTGTGGGTGCGGAAAGGCGAACACCCAGTTGCAACCATGCCAACCCCACGGCCAAAACCTCTTATTAGTAATCAACAACACGACACTAATAAGAAGTCTTTCATAAATTCTTCTGCGAAAGCAAAGTCTATTTGGGTACCCAAGAAGTCGATGAAGGCCAGCCCACAATCACAACAAATCTGGGTGCCTAAGGCTTGCTTGCGGGCTCAAATAGCTACACCGAGGCCACACCCGGTACAACATGTTTCATTCACTCAAACATCTGATGCCCATTCTTATACATCACGCACGGACACATATTCTTCCATGAGCACAAGTAGAATCACTTGTAAATGGGTCCCTAAAAAGCCTCATTTTCAAGCAGATACTCCTATAAAGCTCTCCAGAGTCTCCACAAAATCAAGATCAAAACCCATCCACTGTATTTGGCGGCCTAAAACTTGTAATAAACCCCCGGACCCCAGTTGTAAATCCATGCCTACCTACTAACTACGTCACTCTCACACCACATCATTCCACTTAGCTCCTAGGTCTACCCAATTCCTAACTACACACACAAGCATCGAGCACTTAATAACCTACTAATCTCTCCCGAACCTCATGTTAATGTTGTAATGGGGACAAAAACGGCTCTATCTTGTCCTTTACAATGTTAACACATGTTTCTATATTCTCACAGAGTCAGGAGGCAAGAAGTAACATGGCAGATATGGCAGGAACTAGCTCCCAGGCAGGCACCAGCCCCCAAGTCGTGGACATTGAAAATCTTCCCATTGAGGAGGAACTGAAGGAACGCCCAGTGGCATTGAGGGCATTACACACCATACCGATTCAGAATCCTCCACAGGGGCACACAATGCCGGTCAGCAAAAACTCACATTGGTTCAGTGATGTGGCAGGATCTCTGGGTGAAGGCACTTATATGTGGGAGGCCGAGATAGAATTCAACGGGCGATGGGGCAGGTATCACTTCTTCACCAGGGAATTTGAGAAACTGCAAAATAATGAAGGGCTGAAACCTATATGGAAGAAGGCGGGACTCTACGATTACTTCAAATTCCAATTGCCAAAGCCCGACTTTCTAAGATGCTCGTATTTGATTAGCACCCTCACTCCAAGCAAAGACAAAAAGGGATACAGCACCTTTGTCCTCCCATCTCTCACAAGGGGCAATGAGCTGAAGCGCTTCAGGCTGACTACCAATTTGGTAAGGGAAGCTCTAGACATGAAAGGAATGCACATTCCCACTGAGAAGGAGTCCATGGTCCCCGACAATATGAAGAACAGGAATCTGATGAAATTAAAGGACATGGTAGCAATGACACCAACGATTGCCATTCATTTGCGAATGGTCATGCAGCATTTCGCATTCCCCACTCAGGAGAGGTTCACAATGCCACCCAAAAAGATATGGTTTAGTCTATACTTGGCCGACGCCTTCGATTTGACAATCAACATGCCCCACTGGATTATCGACCAAATCCACTTGGCTCATCAAAGGTGGTATAAAAAGCAAAAGTCCGTACTGTATGGATGCTGTGCCCTCACCAGGATTGTGTATAGATGTTTGGCTTATGATGTGCTAGTTCAAAGGGCACTAATTTGGACCAGGGTACAGGAATTTCAATGTAGACTATCAACTGTAGGGCCTCCATCAAAGAAAATGAGAGGTGCAGTTCAGATGCCCTGTGCACAAGCCCGCGGTGCGACACTAACACCAGAGACAACTCCACGACTTCCAAGGCATGTACAACCCTTCACTATCAGATAACCAAGATGTAGCACTGATGGACCGAACCTGGTGTTTCCACCTGTACCAACCGACCTAGAGTTTCCTCACGGATTCACATTAGAAGACCTAACTGATGAGGAGGTAGCCAGAATAATCGAGGCTGTTAACGCGGAAGTCGAGGCAGAGCAAGCTAGTGGATAACAAACTGTTACAGACCAACCCCATTCTAGACAACCAGAGGTCGTCGAAGTGGAGGGTGAAGAAGAAGAAGAACAAGAGGAGGAACGTGGTGGACAATCAGAGGAAGAAGAGCAGGAATATGATTAGGAAGCTCTACAAGTACTTGAGGGTGCCCCGGCTTATACGAAGGAATTGAAAAATCTCTATGCTACCATCAACAGAGTTCAAGAGCAACATAGACTGTCCCTAGAAGCAGGAAAAGCCCTCATGAACCAAATCCTTGAGGAGGAAGGCGTAGACGAGCAATACCGCGCCACACTTGACATGATATCTGATGCTTTAGGAGTACCTGAGACGGTGCATACCGCCCTTGCACAATCACGAAGAACTGAGCGAAGATACGGTAGACATCCCCCTCGATCAGGAAAACAGATGAATGTATTAGTATCAGAACCACAAGGAACATCCACAACCACGGCCACAACACACACCGTTCATGATACTGAGGAAACCCATACATCAAGTGCACCTCCGTCACCCCCTTTGCCACCCCTACCTCCAACTCCACATTCACCTCCCACTACCAGTGTAACCACTACTATCACCGCCTCCGACTCCACTACCCATGCCGAAGCACAAACCGTCAGTCAACCCACACAACCCACACACCCTATCTCCACCTCTCTTGTCTATACGACCACTGACACAGTAATTCTAACCGCAGCCACGGAAAACCTCATTCCCCCGATCACACTTCCTGGCGGTTCATATTCACAATTGCACACACCACTGTACACTTTCACCACTATCAGTGCACCCACAATTCCCATGTTCACAATCACTCCCACTACTACATCCACTTTTGATTTTATGGACATATCACCCACCTCCGCACCTCTCCCTCCCCCCATACACCCACCATCTCCCATTCCCCCACCACCCACTTCACCCTTTTCCAGCACAGCATACACACTCCCCTTCCCTTTCCCCTTCCCTTCTGCATTCAACACCCTTCCCGCATCCACCCCTATTACTAATGTATTTAATAATATGTATCAGTGTATGTCTCAACTACAACAGCACTACCAGCACCTTGATAACCAACATACGAGACTCTTCCGAAGCCATGAAGAACTTCAAGTACGATTCATTGATCTATAAAGGGAAAAACGGCTACTACAACAACAGTATGTCACTTTACAGGAACAACATGAGCAGTTAGTAGCCAATCCACCCCAGTCAGATGCAGAAGAAAAACAACAAATGGATGATCTGCTACACTCCCAGATAACAGAGAATCTCAAGCTTCGACGCAACCTAGCCCTCTTACGCAAACACATGTCTACAGCACTCGAGAAAAATAAACGACTATAGAAACAGAACGAAGAAAACTTGGAAGCAGCAATGGAGGGTTCCCCACAGGAAATCGACCCCGAGAAGTTCAAGGCCATCCCCTCAGAAAACATGCAAATGGTGTTGGAAACCCATGCCAACCTCCTGGAAGCCCATGCAGCATTAGAAAGAGAAAGAGATGACCTATTAAAGCAGTTGGCAACCCAGCAGGAGTCACCAAGCAAAGTCACAACCGCAGTTGACACGTCTGAAGAAGTCGAAAAACTCAGAGCGGAACTAGACGAATTACGAAATAAATTCATGCAATACGAGCATCAACCCTCTCCCCTTGTAGAACCCGAACCTGAAGACTTAGTGCCAATTGAAGTAGAGGAAACCTTTGAAGACCCATACGTTCCCATGCCTGCACCAGGGGGCAAGCAAACAGAAGAGGGCATGGACACCATCGAGATCGAGGCTCCTGAATGGATGCAGAGGTTAGAGAAAGTGGCCACAACCCATGATGACAGAGTTGCAGTTTAGATAGCGTCTATGTCATGTTTGGAAGAGGTAGTCATAAAATCGGATTACTTTAGAAACCTCTCCCATCATAGGTGGATCGGCACATCCGACGATTTGTATGTTCCTTTCTGTGTCTTAATGGCGGATTACAATGCTGAAATCAAGCACCACACCTCAAAAGAACCAACCTCGGCAACACAATTTGCACCGGACGACATCCCAGCAAGTGCCAAGCAGGGGAATATACATCAACCTACTTGGAGGATTCGTCTGCTTGAAACCTACCCTGAGATGGTAAGGACATGGAATAACATGCCTTTGTATATCAAATACAACCCATGCTACTACCCTGTCTTTCGAAGAAGGTCGTGGCCGGAATACACAAAAACTGTGCTGACAACCAAATGATGTGAGAAATGGCTCAATTATGTCTACTTAGCACCACCTAAAGGCCAACCTACCATAGGATATATGATCGACGATTCGGCATTGGGGAGTCCGGTTCAAAAATGTACCAGATGTTATGGCCCAAATGTGCCTCAAAATTTTTGAGCTCATGTTGGTCACCTTCAGGACCTTCAAGAATGTCACGGAACCTCATCTGTCAGCTCTAGGATTTAATGAAGGTAATCAGGACCTTGTCTATGACATGAGCACCACACCATCTATTAATGTCATATATGCATGGCATGCGCGTATAAAGTATCTACCTGCCTGCTTCAAACAGACATTTGAAGAAATGTTTGTCACGGGGTTCTGGGAATATCATTCAGAGATATTCATTCCCAGACCATCACATTTATTGCAATTGTTTGCAGTGGAACAAGCTCTTCATTCAGAAAAGTTACGTATACCACATCCAGAGGCTCCCGGGCCGGTAGATTGGGATGCTCTACTTACTGACTTGGCCAAAGGGTTGAGAATTGCAGAACATCATTTAGCCACAGACGTGGTGGAGTACTACATCCAACGACCCACTCAACAAGGGTCTGTCAGAGACGACAGACGCAAGAGAGGGGGGGGGTGTTAGCAGTAGTCAAGGAACTGAAGGACTCACAAGGCAAGGAAGCTTACGAAGGGAGTCAGAGCGAAGAGAAGGCACAAGCAGATAGAGTAGTCAACGACGATCTGGCAAGTAGGCCATTATTTTTTCAGGAAACTAAAGCATATCAAAGAGGTGGACACACAAGGAGAAGGAGCAAGTAGGGATCTCGAAGATGTGTATGTCAAATCGTTAGAAGAAATCCCTACAACAATCGTGATTTTCATCACTAAAAGCCATTGTAGATACCATTCCATATTTTTATAGCTCCATTTTGTGCAAGCCAAGGAGTCCTTGAGCTTGAGGAGCATTCAAAGTAGCTACCTACCAATTTTCATAATTTTTAGACTTCGTTTGAGTCTTCAAATAGGCCCTAGAACCTAATTTTTAACTAGACCGGACACTAGGTCTGGACATGGCCAAAACCTAGTCAAAAACTATAAATAGAGCTAGAGAGCTCATTTTTGGGGTTAGCTTGTAATTGATTTGAACTTGTATGAGCTTTTTGGAAGTAATCTAAAGAACTCCATTGCTTCTCACTCTTTGTCTTACCTTGTGTGCGCGTGTGTGTGTATGTGTGTGCATGTTAGTGTGCTTCTCACTCACGCACTTGTGCCTTCACTTGCTCGAGGTCATCATACCATCCTCACGTCTTCCCGGATTGACATTAAAGGAAGTGCTACTCATCACTGAGCTACATCAGCTAATGAAGTTTAGAACAAGAAGCTTTAGGCTATACTCTCATAAGAGATAATTTATACATACATGGAAGAGATGGATATCTTAGCCTATGTGTCCATGAAAGTGAATACCTTAAAATATTAGAAACTACTCACCAAGGTGTGGCAAGAGGACACTTTGGACTGGATAGGGCGATCAAACCAATACTATTTGTAGGACTTTGGTGGTCGACCCTTAACAATGGATGCTCACACCTATGTGAAGTGGTGTGACACATGTCAGGGAACTGAGTATCCAATATGCAAGGATGAGATCCCACTTAGACCCGTGATGGGAGGACGTGCACTCTCCAAGTGGGGAATATACTTTGTTGGTCCTATTAATCACCTAGCCAAGACTTCACATGCTAAGTACATTATTTTCACCACTCATTATCTAACCAAATGGGTGGAGGTAAAGGCCACTAGGAACAATGATGCCCAAACCACAACTAAATTCCTATTTGAGAATGTATTTACAAGATATGGTTTGCTAATAGAATTAGTAAGTGATCGCGGTACCCACTTCTTGAATGAGGTCATTGAATGCTTGTTACAAGAATTCATAATAATTTACAAGAAGTCAGCCCTATACCACCCACAAGCAAATCAACAAGCTGAAATCATGAATAAGATCCTATGTATTGTTCTAACTAAGTTGGTGAACAATAAATGTTTTGATTGGGATAAACAATTGCATCATGATGTTTGGGCCTATAGAGTGGCATATAAAATGGTACTCAATAGATGGTGTTTGGTCAGAATGCAGTGTTGCCTTTAGACTTCCTTCTTTTCTTCCCTTGGCAATGGCCTTGCCTCCTTGCTTCACCATGCACCCTTTTGCATCAAATATAACATGCATACCTCTCTCTAGCATTTGTCCTACAGAGATAAGGTTTTTGGAAATAGATGGAACATGGAGCACATCTTTAAGAGTCTTAACATATTTACCTTCAGCTAGCTTCACATCTCCCACATGTGTAATGGGATGCTCAATATTATTGCTTGTCTCCACACGACCTTTTGAGCTTTGAACCTACATATGAACAAAAGATACCTCCATACATGACATGTGATTAGAGCATCTAGAGGCTATGTACCACTTTGTGTCTTTTGGATCACTATTGTATTCATGTCTCATCGCTAGGAGGATTTCCTTCTCATCATCCTTCTTGGAGTTGTTAGCATAATTCCCTTGCTCCTTCTTCTTCTTCTTGCCTTTGTCATCCTTGAACCAACAAGTTGAAGAAATATGATTCTACTTACCACATAAAAAACGAGTTTTACCTTGATGAGGGTTGTTCTTCCCTTTGCCATTCTTGCCCTTCCTTGAAGATGATGCCTTGCTATCTCCTTCTAAATCTGAATCTTCTTCCTTGGACTGCTTCCACTTGCTTTTTCCTCCTTTACCCTTCTTGCCACTCTTGCCTTTGCCTTTGCTAACATATAGGAATTGTGAGTGACATCCTTCTTGGATGTGTCTCCTATGGCAACCTCTTCTGCCATTAGGTGTGGGATCAACTCTTCAAGAGTTGGTAGAGGATCTCTATATAAGATGGTAGTAATGAGGGGTTTCCACTTCTCTTCCCCTCTCACCCCATTGAGAGGTGTTCCTCATCTACTTTGCACCCAATGGATGCCAATTGATCCCTCAACTCCTTCACCCTCAAGGTGTATTCAACAATAGATTGACCACTACCCTTCTTCAAAGAATGGAGTTCATTCTTAAATTGCATCTTTCTACTTCTTGTGGAAGTGGCATATATCTTCTCTAAGACCTCCCAAACATCTCTATCATGATCAAACTCTGATATATGACCAATCATAGTGTTAGAGATTACCTGTGATATATAGAAGATAGCTCTCCTATTCCTTTCCTCCCAATCCTTTGACATCTTCAATTCTTGATTGGTGACCTTTGGATCTTTGGGATCCACATCATGCTTATCTTCATCTCCACACACAATAGGCCATAAACCTTTTTCATGAGGTATTTCATGTCTCTGACCCTCCATGGTTGATAGTTGTCTTTGTCAAGAAACTCCAAGTTTTGACCTAGATATGCCATAATGAATGGGAAATTAGGGTTACACTAAAATGTTCCTCTTAGCCTTGATGTCCAAGCTTTTGTGTCCTTCTTCTAGATTCTTCAAAGGATGTTTCTTGCTTTGATACCAACTCATGGAATTTAATCCCTCAGATTTGCACACTAGAAGCAAAATGAACCCAATAGCTAGGTCCCTTCATACACCTTTTTTGCTACCCTGTAGTAAAACTCTGATTCACCTGCCTTACACTAATCCAAATCATGTAAGCTTTTAGCCACACTTATTATGGTTCATAAGATTTCCAAAAAGCTATAGAACACCTCAAATGGATCTGTTTAGGTCAATCAACAACTAAGAGACTAGAGGGGTTGTGGGCTTGATAGCTCCTCCTTACTCCTCCTCTGTGCATGTAATGTCCTCCTCTACATTTTTCCTCACTTACACAACTGTGTTTCAGCTCCTTGAGCCTTGGATGACTCTCTCCTTGAGCCTTGGATGACTCTCTCCTTGAGCCTCCTTAAGTATATGTCTCTTGGTCTTCAATGAACTACAAGACTTCCATTAATTTGATGTCTCTTCACCTCCTTTTATAGCTTTTGGATGCCTCTCTCAACTTTTCCACTGCCTCAGGACTACCTTTCCCAACTTTCCCCGACCTTGAGACCATCCTAAGTGATTTGAGTCGTGAATTTTGTCCACATTAAGGTCTTTTGACCCCTCTATCCACCTAATTCTTGCATAGTTCACATTTTCAACACCCTACCAACATTGGGGATGAACTCCATTATGACCACATCAGCATGTAAACCTATGCCTAGAGTCATTGGGACATGGGTACCTAAGAAGTCCCAATCCAAGTAGATCTACCCTTAAAACTCATAACTGGCATCAAAGGCAACATTTATAATCCCATTCAAGAAGTGTGGAAAGTCAAACCTTGTAATAAACCCCTTGACCCCATAGTGTAAATACCCTCATAAAGTATGGATGCATTCTGAGTATATTGCACACCCCGAGTATGCATCTAGAAAACTTACTAACCTCCTAACATTCACACACATTCACAAGACACATAATCATTAGTAACCCCCTAACCAAGACGAATATCATGTTAGTATTGTAAAGGGGACAAGGTCTTATCTCGTTTCCAATGCAATGCTAATATGATATTCTTCTTCTTCTTCTTCTTCTTCTTCTTCTTCTTCTTCTTCTTCTTCTAGCAGATTGAGGAGTAACAACAATTGCTAGCACCATGGAAGACATGTCAAGAACTAGTTCGCAAATAGGGACTATTAAGCAAGCCATAGATATAGAAAACCTGCCCATATTAGATGAACTTAAGGGACGACTAGAGGAGATGATGAACTTATAAATCATCCCTATTCAAGATCCGCCAATGGGCCATACAACTTTGGTTAGCAAGAACTCTCATTGGTTTAGTGAAGTGGAAGGAACCCTTGGGGAAGGATCTTTTATTTGGGAAGTTGAGATTGAGTACAAGAATGTCTTGGGGAAGTACCACTTCTGCACAGGAGAATTTGAACATCTACAGAATGCAGCGAAGCTACATCCGGTGTGGCAAAAAGTGGGTTTGGCAAAATACTTTAGTGCCAAGCTTCCAAAGTTTGACTTTATGTGTTGCTACTATCTTATCAACTCTCTCACCCAACAAGGAACCCAGAGCATCCAATACATTTGTGACCCCATCCTTAGTGTGTGGCAATGAGTTGAAGCCATTTTGTTTGGCAAACAACCTAGTACGTGAAGCCTTAGACATGCAAGGTATGCATATCCCCATTGAGATGGAAGATCTACTCCCTGATAGCATGAAAAATAGGAATCTCACAAAACTCAAGGATATGGTGGCCATGACACCAAACATTGCAGTTCACATGCGAATGTGCATGCAGCATTTTTCCTCGCCAGGGCAGGACAGATTCACAATACATCATACAAAAGTTTGGCTCAGTTAGTATTTAGCAAATATGCAAAACCTGACCATTAACCTTTCACATTGGATTATTGATCAGATCCACATCTCACAAGCGATGGCCACAGAAGGCAATGTTGCATGGATGATGTGGCCTTAGAAGGATCATCTATAGATGTCTGGCTTACGACATATCGCTTCAAAGGGCATTATCTTGGAATAGAGTAAAACAATTTAAGAGCAAGAAATCCTCTACATCACCATCAAATAGGATGAGAGGATCCATACTGTGTGCCTAGCCTAGAGGAGCCACATTGACTCCATATGTAACTCTTGCACCACAAAGGGTAGTATGATTATTCACACTCAGGCCACCAAAAGTACAGATGGACCCAACTTGATTTTTCCCTTTGTGCCATCTGATTTAGAATTCTCGGGAGGAATCCATCTAGAAGAGCTTAGTAATGAAGACTTTGAAAGGATTGTCCAAGATGTTAATGTGGAATCTGAAGAAGAAGGGGATGGTGGTCAACAACAACATGAAGAAGATCAGCAAGGACAAGTCAATGATGAAGAAGAAGAGCATGACGACGAAGAACATGACGACCAAAATGAAACTCAAGGTGCCCCGACACATACAACACAACTACAAATATTGTATGACACAATTGTAAGTCTACAAGAGCGGCATTGTCTCTCCTTCAGCATAGGCAAAGCATTGCTTGAGCATATCCTAAGTGAGGAAGGAGTGGGCCCACATTTCATCAAAGCCCTCCAACTTTTGATGGAGTCATTGGGAGTCATCGAAGCAATTTATATCATGTTGCAAAAACTAGCATCTCAGTACAATTAATAGAGTGTCGAGGCATGGGCATGCATTGGTAAGAACATAAGGATCAATGTATCAGAACATGAAGCAACTATAGTTCAAAAGGCTACCTCTACAACTACCATTGACCTGATACTCGAAACTTTTGTCCAAACCTCTCCAATCTCCCCTTAGCAACCTCCATCCTCTCCCACCATTGTTGATGTATACACAACCATAGAAACCATTCCTACCACTCAAACCACTAAACCCATCTCCCACACCCGTCCCCATTTCCTGCCACATACCAAAACCATTGCATCCACCACAACATCCTTTAGTTTCCAAGCACCAACTTCCCAAGCAACACTCTTTTCCACCATCACCAACCCACTATGCAATACATCCACTGAACTCCTAGAACATGTCATTGGCCACCCAATCATACCCAGTGTAGCAAGTCACCCCATACCCACAGTCAATAGTATCGGTTTCCCACCAAACTCAAGTTCCTCTCACCGGGGATCCCTATTTCCCCTTCCTTTCTTCCAATTTTCCACTCAACAATTGCCACCACCATACCACCTTACTTTCATTCATGGAAGGTTTCACTTGCACTCCCACAACATATTCTTTCGGACCATGCACAGTTGTAACAACATCACTTTACATGGACACCACATGCACTTCACCTACCATCCCCACTTTCATGATAGAATGCACCACTCTAGTATTGGATCCCATGGATATCTCACCACCGATCACACCTCCCCGTGCCCCCACAGTGCCACAATCCCATGTCCCCCCTCCACCAACCTCACTTGCACCTCTTGCACCATCACACATGGCATCCATGATTCCCATTCCCCCTGCATTCAACACTATAAGTACTACATAAACATCTGTACATGCCACGATCAATACGATGATTTAGTGTGCAACATAGTTGCAATAGGAGTATCAACCATTAGAAGCATGCAACACTGTCCTTGTGGAGGAATCTCAATGATTACATGCCAAAGTAGCAGAATTGGAAGAAGCTAACTATAGATTAAAAGAGCAACACCTTACCCTCCAACAACTGCATGACAAATTGAATACCAAAGTGCAACGTGTAAATAATGAAGCAGTCAAGGAATTGAAGGATACTCTATGCAAGAAAAATGTTAGGAATGCTAAGCTACAAAGGAATCTTAGTCTTCTATGAAGACATATGTCAATGGCCATGGGGGAGAATAAGAGGCTCCAGCAACAAAATCAAGATAATCTAGAGGTAACCATGGAAGGGACCCCAAGAAAAACTATCAGTCCCACTTGGTTCCAAGTTGTTCCTTCAGATAACATGAGAATATTATTAGATGAACACGACAACTTTTTGAATCGTATGCAAAACTGGAGGAGGAGTGCGCAAAACTCAAAAAGAAGCTACCCAAGGCTAGTACACAGGTACCGGAGGCCATCCCTCTTCCACAAGATACATATGAAATTGCAAATCTCCAGAAGCAAGTTGAAGAACTCCAAGTAAAACTAGTACACTATGAAAGAACTCCATCTCCAACCATGGAACCAGAATCTAAAGAATTAATCAAAAACTCGGTGGAGGAGACATTCGAAGAAGCCTATGAACCCAAACCTCTGTTTTTCATAATTCCAATTGCATTTTGTTCAAGCCAAGGAGTCCTCAAGCTTGAGGAGTGCTAGCTAGCTCTATGTGCATACCAATTTTCATAATTTTCATAATTTTTGAGCCTCCAAAATAGCTTAGGAAGCTAATTTTTAACTAGCTCGTACACTAGGTTTGAACAAGCCCAAAACTAGTAAAAGAACTATAAAAGGATATAGAGAGCTCATTTTTTAGGTTGGATTATTGGGGATTGAAGTAACTTCAACACATTGTAAACTTTTTTTTGGCTAATTAAAGATTCCATTGCTCCATCTCTTTGTCTTATCGTGTGTATGTGTGTGCATGTTGGTGTGCTTCTCACTCACACACTTTGTACTCTCACTTGCTTATGGTTGTCATACCACCCTCATGTCTCCTTGGATTGAATATTATGAGGTGGATCTCCTCGCATTGATACTCATCATTGTTCTAGAGTGACAATTAGTCTTTTGCCACCACCATCTTAATTGACAATCAGAGCGCATTGGTAGTTACGAGCAACCTTGTGTCCCATGCTCACACAAAGCACACTGAGGTGCACTATCATTATGTAAGGGAGATGCTATTTTATAGAGAGATCATTTTGGCATATGTGCTTACACAGGATAAACATTGTAGACCTTTTCACAAAGACTCTTCCTAGGGAGAAGTTTGAAGCATTCCGCAAAGATTTTGGCTTACTTCCTTTTGTGGATTGATCTCTTTCCGCATAGCTTGACACTTCCTTATACTTGGGTCCCATCTCCTTGTTCCCCGAATCACTCCAAGGGGGGATTTGTTGATATACTTTGATAGTGATGTGTGTGAACACACTCAGGACTACATTGCATTTTTTTCCCTCTTTAGGAGGTTTTTTTCCCTCTGCTTGTTATATACACCTATAATCCTAACGAGTTACTTATCTTTGTACATTCACTTGGTAATTTATTCATTGTTGTGTTGTGCTCCAAGCTTCTTCTTTTTCCTTGTGTTGTTCATGTGCTTTCATAGACATCAAACTCCAACATAGAGAACCCAAATCTCATGCAATTACTTGTAGTGCTCTTGCCCCCTATCTTCATAGAATGGGGTATTGATTATTGCAGAATGTTGGTGTGCCTAATTTAAGCCCCAAAAATAAGCTCTTTAAGCTTACATGGAATATATGTTAATATCACCATTAATTGTTTTATACATTTTAGATAATGAGAAAAGTATGTGAATGACATATCTCAAAAAGCAATGATGTGATTTGACAACAATTGTTAAAGTTCAAAGAACAAGAATGCAAAACACAAGAATAATGAGTATAGGAGCACAATACACAATGATATGTGACAGACATTGGTCTACAGAGACCATTCCATGTGTGTGTGGGACAAGGGCCATCCATAGCCAAGGTCCCTAGCTTGGGGGATATACTAAGCTATTCAATGGTAATGGGGATGAGTGTTGCATGGCCAGTAGATCATTCTAGAGAATCACTATTTTGAATGCAAGGGGATATAATGGATGGGAGGAGAGTGGCACACACATCATTCACAAGTCCTAGTTTCAAGAGAGTTTTCAGGAGTTGCTATCAATTGCTAATCAGAGCCTCCTTGAGAGAAAAATCTGATGCAAATTTGTGGATTGCTTGCCACCTTCAAACAATGACTCATCATCCTCTACATCAAGAATTGTGCACAACCGCCCTCGTGAAGGGAGAGAGAGTCAAGGCTGGAGCTAAAAAGGAGGATTCTTGACCCCCTAAGAGGAGGCTCAGCCCCCCCCCCCTAATGAGGTCACATGCACTCAACGCTCAAATAATAGAGAATGATAACCCGCGAGCTGCCCAGATGGCCATGCACACCTGCCTGCATTCTGCAAGAGCTACCTGAGAGAGAAGCTCTCTCTTCTCTTGTTGTTGGGAGCAAGAAGAAACTCTCCACTCTTATATACCCAACTTTGGCACTCTGCTGAGCAAATGTGGGAGAAAGAGCGAAACCATGCATGCTATTATTGCTGAAGCAAGATCCATAGAGGCAAAAAATTTGACTTTTCTCTTGTTTCCATCATCAAATCCCCTTTACATGAGCTGAGTTGGACTACCCTCGTTCATCAAAATGGCCATAGCTCTTTCAATACTCAACCAAATTGAGTGATTTTACTACCTATAGAATCCTCACTGAGAGTTCCATCTTTTGAGTTTGTTGGAAGATAGCAATTGGACTCATCTACACACCTATGTGGAGCTTTGAAGCTGGTTGTTTAACATCAACTACCATCGTATAAACACTTTTTTGATGCAAGGATGATTGAGATCCACTTAGATACATAAGAGGAGTATATATCACCCATTTCCAGCACCTGCACATACCTAGACGTGGAAATTTTAAACCCCTAAGATAATTTTTCTCGTGATTTTCATGCATTTCTACTCCGTTTATGCACTGTTTTGCATCTAGAACAATCATATCGCATTACATATGCATCATATGTTTGTCCATATGTTTGTTTAGCTCTACATTTTGTATGCAAATAAGATGGTAGTATTTTCTTTCGCAAGAACTTCCAGGAAGAATTAAGAACATTCAGCATTCTGATCATTTGTATCCATGCCGCAAGCATGAGGGTTTTTATACAAGGGCGTGTAATGCCCTTTGATCATATTGTATATGTTGTGTGCCCGCCAACACATTTTCTTGAAAGTGCATGTAGTGCACTTAGTAACATTTTTTCTAATTTTCATTTTCTTATCAAAATGATACAGAAAATTTCAAAATTCTTGCATGCATAAGCATAAAAGGAGAAATACATACTAAAAGTGTTTTTGTTTGTCATTTCTTTATGCAAAGGCTTGTGACTAGTTACTTTTTGCTACCACTTTCTTACTTTAGGTGTACATAACCATAGAAATTGAAAAAAAAAACAAGAAAACAAAAAAACATAAAACCATCAAAAACATAAAAAGAACTTCACTCTTTCCTAATTATAGATTTAGGACCTTCTTAACCACTTAGAGATGACAAGCACATGGCTAATCACCCTTCAGATGCCATAGAGACCATGAGTGCTAGGATCTCACAGCTATAGAGCACACTTCCTGACATCTTGGAGCATGTACATAGCTCCAAGAAAGAAGAAGTAGTGTCAGAGAGTGGCTTGCTAGAAATGGAGTTAGATGCTCTGGGTGAGCATCAAGTCCCAGAAGTTTAAGGATCTTAAGCCGCCAAGATATCAGGGCTCTACTAGTGCACGAACTATTGATGTTGTTGAGCAGTGGCTCGGCAAGTGGGAGAAGTGCTTCTGCCTATGCCATATCATGGACAATCTGCATAAGATTCAGAAAGCGACCTACAACCTCATGGATGTTGACCATAGGTGGTGGCATAAGATTAAGCAGGACAAGAAAGAGCCCACTACATGGGAACAATTTAAAGTCCTATTTTGTAACAATTTTGTACCAATTGGTGAGAGTTCTAGAGCATTAGATAGTTGGTCTTTCATTAGTTACAAAAACCAAACTGTTCCAGATTATGCGGATAAGTATAGAGAGGTACTTCTTAAAGTACCTGAATCTATCCTAGAGTTTCTCCAAGTTCACAAGTTTGTCTTGGGACTTAGGGAAATTATTCGACCTTTGGTTATAAAGGAGAGGTTTCACTCTTTGGAGCATGCCATAGAGATGGCTCTAGTTTATGATGACAGCCATAGGGGCATAGGCTCCTAGGGCCAGAGATCCTCATGGACTAAGATGAGTCGGACCTTTTCCACTCCCACTCCTATCTTGACCAATGCACACCCTCAGAAAGAGGCTAAGAAAGTGCACATGATCAAGATAGTTCCCGAAGGAAAGAGAAAGGTGTCTGCTCTGGTTGAAAGGGCTTATAACAAGTCCATCCTTACCCCTCAGCAAAAAGAGAAGGCAATGAATGAAGGATTATGCTATGGATGCTTAGGAGAAAACACCGCTTTAGAGATTATCCTAAGAAGAAAAAAATAGCAATGAACATAGTCATAAATCCCACACAGGTAGTGAGTGATGTAGATGAGGATTTCGATGATTTCCCCTCTCAGATATCATCTCCTATAGTGGCCATGATGGTCACGAAGAAGCTTCCTTCTATACAAGACGTTATGCTTTTGCTAGTGGCACAAAAAGGATACCAATTCCCTAATACAAAACTCATTGTTATGAAAGGAGTCGTGCCAAGACAACCTGTCAAGGTCCTCTTTGATGCTGGGTCTATGCATAATGTTATTAGTTCCCGACTAGCCAGAAGGTTACACTTAGACACTGTGTAGTCAGAGCATCCCTACACAGTGGAGTTAGTCGATGGGAAGGGAAGTGAGACATGGGACCAATGAGTAGTAGGTCTACCCAATCAGATCCAATCCTATGAGGATAGATTGGAACTTTTGAGATAGCACGACTACCGTGTTTTGATGTAGTCCTAAGTAATAATGGCATGCTAGGAAACAACTAGCTATAGATTTTGCTTCACATGTTTATCAGTTCGAGCATGAGGGGAGGAGATTACTGATCTGTGGAGAGCCAAATCTCCAAGAGATGCAATTGGTGACTGCAACCAAGTTGCTTAAGATCGATCGTAAGTATATTTCTTTTCTTTATTTCATGCATTCATCTTGTGTAGTGATGGATTCTTGCAATCAAGGAAACTCTAGATGGAATGCTCAAGTACTTTCAGATACAGTAAGAGAAAAACTCAAAGATTTGTTTTTAAAAGAATTACCTTCAGGTTTACCTCCTTGCAAGAACATTGAGCATAGAATCCAATTGGTACTAGGAGCGAGTCCAACTGCTCGACCGCCATTTCGAATGAGCTTGCAGGAGGAGAATGAGGTTCGCAAGGTCATGGATGAGTATTTGCAGACAGGGCTGATGAGACCCAACTACTTGCCCTTTGCATCATGAATTCTTCTAGGAAAGATGAAATATATCCCATGTGTGTCAACTTCAAGGCACTCAATAAGATTACCATCAAGCATAGATATCCCATGCTTAGGATAGATGATCTCCTATATGCTCTAGGTGGAGAAGTTGTGTATAGTAAGATAGATTTGAAAAATGGAAACCACCAGATTAGAGTTAAGGAACAAGATGTATATGAAACAGCTTTCAAGACCTAATTTGCATTATGAGTATTTAGTTATGCCATTTGGTTCGACTAATGCACCTGCTACTTTCATGATGTTAATGAATGATATTTTACAACCGTTCATTGGAAAGTTTGTTGTGGAGTTTGTTGATGACTTGTTGGTGTATAGTAGGTTTGTACAGGAACATGAAAGTCATTTAAGATTAGTGCTAGATAAGGTAAAAGAAAATTAGTTATTTGTAAATCCAGATAAGACTCAATTGTTTTTTCTAGAGATAGAGTATTTAGGGCATGTGGTATTGGTCGATGGGGTTCAGATGGATCCCAAGAAGGTCTCAATTATTCTAGCTTGACATACTCCTCAAGATGAGGGGCAATCAAAACCAATTCTAGGACTTTCCAATTTCTATAAAAAATTCATTTCCTCTTATTCGTCAATAGCGACACCTATGATGAACTTGCTTCAAGGCAAAGTACCATTTTCATGGGATCAACAGTAACAAGAAAGTTTTGATACTATGAAGCAAGCTGTTTCAGAGGCTCCAATACTCAAAGTGGTAGATCCACAAAAACCATTTGACTTGGTGATAAATGCTAGCGGCATAGCCATAGGAGAAGTCTCGAGCCAAGATGGAAGGCCAATAACTTTGGAAAGCAAAAAGCTGAGTAGTGCACAATGCAATTGGCCAGTGCATGAATAGGAGCTATATGCAGTGGTGCATGCTCTTAAGGTCTAGAGACACTATCTTTATAGTGCAGACTTTAAGGTATACATTGATCACCGTACACTCAAGTACTTTTGTAGTCAGCTAGATCTTCGAGGTAGACAGGCTCGTAGAGCCCATGTAGAAGTATCACATGGAAATCATGTATAGAAGAGGCAAAGAGAATGTTGTAGTTGATGCATTATCATGCATAGTGTATCAAATGAGCTTTATAGTTATAGATATTAAGCTCATTGCTTCAAGAAATAAAGGAAGCACAGGTGGATCTTCCACACCTATTACAGATCATTGGAGCCATCAATGATGAATCTATTATAGGAGATGAGTAGTTTTCACTGTTTCTTCCCCTAGTAAATCAAACAAGTCAAGTTCGTATTCCAATTTCTCAATGGAGAATGGAATAGTAAAACGAAAAGGAAAGGTTTGCATATCAGATTCTTGGGATTTGAAAAAATAAGTCATGCATGATAAGCATGATGTTCCTGTGAATGAGTGAGAATACACTCTAATGCGGAAACGTGTATTGAATTGTAGGGTATGAATTGACTCCAAGAATTACATGTTCAAAGAAGCATGGTTTCATCTGAATTGGATCAAGAATGTAGACCAGAGTTAAATGCGAAAGATAATGGTTACACAATGTACCCATGAATATAAAGGCATGTGAACCTTATCTAGTAAATGTATGTATGTAAACTCTTTCCAAGTTTTGAGTAAAGAATTTATCCCCAAGATGAATTTACTATCAAAAGTAAATCACCACTCAATGGTTTATGCAGCTTATGCTTGCCAGGTAGGCGTGCATACATACATTTGGGTTGAAACACTTCTATTCTACGCTCATGGTTATGGATCTTCTACTGCAACATAAATGGCCTCATTTAGTTGAAGCTTTGTACTGCTCATGAGTGACTTCTAAAACCGACTTCAGAGATATAGAGTACGTTTTGAATGCAGAGATAAATTGTTGACTTCTGAGTAACCTTGTTGCCGATTCCTTAGTTTCAATGCCATCCTTTCTACTTTAAGCATGAGCTTCAAGAGACAACATCCTAGATCTTTGATAGTTGCAGAGTTGTCACATCGAAGATAATCTTCATTCTTCTGTGATCTAGTTCCTGCAGTCCTGTAGCTCAACACATGCACACTTCTGTCATACATAATCAGATTCCATAACATGGGTATACATGTTCATTCATTCAACATATGAATCTTGCACACAAATGTATAGTGAATACCTATAAAATATAATATTACATGATCATGTGTATGAATGAATCATCAGTATTTCGAGTGTGTATCTAGCTCCACAGTATTGAGCGCTTATATAAGAGAAGGCTATATGAAAGTGTCTATGTACGAAAGAATATAATCTTGTAACATATGATGCACACTCAGACACATCTAATTCATGATAGAGATGTGTATGCAGGTACGGACGTTCTTATTAGCACTGAGAAATATGAACTTATGAGCATCCACTCTATATGGATCATAGAGGTGATGTTCTGTGCTGCCCATCACTTGTCGGCTGTCGTACAGAATGTATATGTATATATGAATAATGCAAAATAGTGATGTCAAGATATGCAAACTCATCATACAATATTGATGAGCTGCAGGGTTGAGTACTTGCGCAATCACATGAGGAGAATAGACACATAAATTAAAAACTCCAGAGAAGAGAATCACGGGGTCGACTGAAACATATATCAGTATCGAACAATGTCGCCCAAAAATTCATTGATGTATGGTGTACTTATATACATATGAGTGGAAGCGGTAGAAAACCTCACCGCTTTGCTTTTCTTTCTAAAAAGTGTAAGCTACGATTCTTTTCCTTGATTCAAGGTGATTTGCATTTGTCACAGTGCATCCATATGATTTCCTTAATCTAAGGAGATACATTGCAAGTTGCCTGCTGCGTAGGAAATTCCCTTTTTTTTACTTTATCTTTGGGATACGATATGGGTCATATGAGTCTCGTATGAAAAACTTTAAATACAAAATGCTACTAAAGACTTGGGTCATATGGAGAAATATTTCTGGGATTTTCTATAAGAAATGGGAAGTGTTTAAGAGTGATGAATTTGGAGATTGCTGGCACCAACAACTCCCCTTCAATCTTCAAATTCATCTTTAGCTCTTTATGTGTTCTTCTCTCTCTCTTTTGCCTTTTTTGTCCTTCTTGAATATTCTCTATCTCCCCTTTGATGTGGCTTTTCTTTCTTTCTATGCATTTTGTTTTCTTTCTTCCTTCTTCTCCAATTTGCTTCATGTATCTTCATAATTGATTCTTCATAATGTTGATGTAGATATATTCTTCTTAAGAACTGTAGGTCCTTCACAATGATGTAGTCCGTAGTTGTCGAAGTAAGGCTTCTCCATGTAAAACCTTTTATTGATGTAGTTCCTTTGAAGTAGTAATTCTCTATATGATCTTCCTTGAAATCCCTTTTGCTGATGCAGTTCTTGGTTGTTTGAAATGATGGCTCCTCCATGTGATCTTTCTTTGAAAAACTTTGATGTAGTCCTTTCTTCTTTGTGGTTGATGATGCTCCTCTTTGTGAATAGCTCCTTTGATGATGTTCTTCCTTGGCCGTAGTGTAGATGACTCCTTTGAAATTGCCTTTGACAGTCGAATCTTCTTCAAATGTAGAATAGCTTTTCTGCTTCTTTTGAAGTGTCTTGATTTCCATATGTTGATGTCTTCAAACTTTCTTTGTAGTAGATTGGTTTTCCTTCTCTTGTTGATGTCTTTTCTTCATGAGTTGATGTAGTCCATTGATGTAGTCCTTTGCTCCATGTCGTTGATCTTGACTTTGTCCTTTGCTTCAAAAGTAGCTCCAACTTTGGTTGATAATATCTTCTTCTTTTCAATGCTTCATGTTGATATAGATCCTTTCTTCAAGAATATCTCCCCTTCAATTTGAGAACCCTTTTATGTGATCTTTGAAAGATATAATCTTTTACATAGTACTTCAAATAAGGAAGTACAAGAGCTTGAATACATGAGCTCTTTTTCATCTTAATACATAATGGAATTTCCAAACAATGTTACAAAGCTACAAACGTGCTTTATCTATGGCTTTTGCCATTTGTGTATAACAACTTAACTTTGTCAATGCAAAGTTCAGAGGTTGTGGTTTTTCCTCACTCATTTTGGAGCGAGCATTGCTCTAGCTCTAGAGTGATTCTATACCTTCACTTGTTTGATAGCTTTCATAAGTAAATGAAGCTAATCAAGATCCCAACTTCTTGATTAATCTTCATTTTGTGATTCCACCTTCTATGTGTGTAGAACAATTATGCCATAACTATTTATCAAGTGCTCACACCACTTGGTATTGTACCTGACTATATGTGTTGGTCCTTTACATTGATGATAAAGGGAGTTTGATCCATCATGAATATCTTGACTATTCTTTACAAAGAAATGTGATTTATGTGATAATATGCAGCCCTTGTATATGACTCTTAATGCGTGTGAGTCTATCCAAGCCTTGATTTTTGTAGATGAATATAAGTCATAGTGACTTATGAAAACACATATGAAGTGCTTATGAGACTTCAAATAACCTTTTTTTTTTTAACCTTTGTATGAGTGTGCTAAATACACCTTCTTTTTCTTCCTTCAATAAGGAAGTCTTCTTCTTCATCTTTTTGTGCATTGAATGCACATTCTTCAATCTTCCTATAGTGAGGAAGTCTTCACTTGAGTGCGTTGTATGCACTTCCTTCTTCTTGCTTTGTTCCAATTGATATGGAGAGATGAGTTTCATAATGAGCTCCTTATGTAGTGATGTCCATGGTCTTTGCCTCGGTCACTTGATTCTTCTTGCTTCGAACTTCTTCAATGATGGAAATTTGAGTAGTGACGTCCACGGTCTTTGCCTTGGTCACTTTATTCTTCTTGCTTCGAACTTCTTCAATGATTGAGAAGTGCTTTGGTGGCACTTGGCTGCAATACAATGTTTTGATGTGCTTGAATAGCACTAAATTCCAAGTACAAATTCTTGCTATGTGTTCATAACTTAATAAAGAGAACGTGGAGCTTTAAGCGGTATATATCTATGAGATCTTCTTTGTGATACAAGAGTAAGTGATAAAGATTCACTTTACAATGGTGATAATCTTTCATGTAATAAGAGAAGGCTTAAGAGTGATTTTGATGCTAAAGAATGGGTATCTCCAAGATAGAGCATGTATGATCATTGATCCTAACCGGTTTTTAAGAGCTCTTGGATCTTAGAAGATGAATACTATCAGGAGAGAAACCAATTGATATACATTACCAAATAAATGCCTCTTAATAAAAAATGCCTTCTTGATGTTGGACTTGAGTCTTCGGAGAGAACAGCTTCAATCGTTTGGAGCTTTGCCGATAATAGCCTTGAACTTTCAAATCTCGATCCTTGGGCCTTGTAAGTTGTGTGACCCTAGATGATATGTTTTCTTTGAAATCATTTATTTCGATGACGAGCCTCTCTTTGAGCCTTGAGTACCAAGTCTTCCTTGAACATGATCTTCGATTCCGGACATTGAGGTTCCCTTCTTCATCTATGCTTTCTTCATAGCTTTGATCTTACTAGCCTCCTTTGATGCCGATTCCTTTATAACCTTGAATAGAGCGCTTGAGATGTCCTTGATTCCTTGCATGGTCGACTTGCAAGAGAAATGCCCTTTACGACAGACTCTTTCTTTTGAAGTAGATAGCACAATATTTCCATTATCATGGAATCAAAAAAGTTACTTCATACTCCCCTTGAGTAACAATGTAGGTGAGTTACATAACATACGATTCATAAACATCTTGTGCCTCAATAGATACAATGAAATGATTAGTTGAGGCCTAAGGTGAACCATTAAAAACACAACAGCATCATTTGAGTGATCATAGAGTCATTTGCTCAAAAAGCAAATAAATGATATAAGTAATTATGAGATGTTGCTCATGATCATAAAAGGTCGATGAAGATATATCATGATAACTTTAATTCTTCAACTCTTACCAACAGAACATCAAGAGATGAAGAGTATTGCTTTCTATAGACCATGAAGCTCACTTTGAAACACATTGCCTATTGTAGCTTGATAAATAACCTTTTTGTCGATGGAGCTCAAAAAATAATCTAATCATTAGCTTCCCAATACCCTTCATTAACTTCATGGTCAAGTCAAGTCATGAATGATGCAATGGACTTGACTTTATTGAAGAGGACATGAGAAGCATGAACATATGAACATGCACGTAAATGTCCTTTAGTAAAGAAACACCATGTTGTACCCGCTTGTAACATTGTCTCGTCCGCTTTGAGTAGAACTCATGTAGAGCATACATAATGTAAGTCTTTGATGTAGTTGAGAATGTATCTCTCAGGCTTCGTACTTCATAGACCTTGGACATCTTTTTGCAATTCGGTCCATCTGCTTCATAAATGACTAACAAAAGACATTGATAGGTAATTGAACATAACTATAAAAAAGGCTTGGGATAGCTTTCCAGTAATGGCTCTGATACCACTGTGAATGAGTGAGAATACACTCTAATGCGGAAACGTGTATTGAATTGTAGGGTATGAATTGACTCCAAGAATTACATGTTCGAAGAAGCATGGTTTCATCTGAATTGGATCAAGAATGTAGACCAGAGTTAAATGCGAAAGATAATGGTTACACAATGTACCCATGAATATAAAGGCATGTGAGCCTTATCTAGTAAATGTATGTATGTAAACTCTTTCCAAGTTCTGAGTAAAGAATTTATCCTCGAGATGAATTTACTATCAAAAGTAAATCACCACTCAATGGTTTATGCAGCTTATGCTTGCCAGGTAGGCGTGCGTACATACATTTGGGTTGAAACACTTCTATTCTACGCTCATGGTTATGGATCTTCTACTGCAACATAAATGGCCTCATTTAGTTGAAGCTTTGTACTACTCATGAGTGACTTCTAAAACCGACTTCAAAGATATAGAGTACGTTTTGAATGCAGAGATAAATTGTTGACTTCTGAGTAACCTTGTTGCTGATTCCTTAGTTTCAATGCCATCCTTTCTACTTTAAGCATGAGCTTCAAGAGACAGCATGCCAGATCTTTGATAGTTGCAGAGTTGTCACATCGAAGATAATCTTCATTCTTCTGTGATCTAGTCTTGCAGTCCTGTAGCTCAACACATGCACACTTCTGTCATACATAATCAGATTCCATAACATGGGTATACATGTTCATTCATTTAATGTATGAATCTTGCACACAAATGTATAGTGAATACCTATAACATATAATATTACATGATCATGTGTATGAATGAATCATCAGTATTTCGAGTGTGTATCTAGCTCCACAGTATTGAGCGCTTATATAAGAGAAGGCTATTTGAAAGTGTATGTGTATGAAAGAATATAATCTTGTAACATATGATGCACACTCAGACACATCTAATTCATGATAGAGATGTGTATGCAGGTACGAACGTTCTTATTAGCACTGAGAAATATGAACTTATGAGCATCCACTCTATATGGATCATAGAGGTGATGTTCTGCGCTGCCCATCACTTGTCGGCTGTCGTACAGAATGTATATGTATATATGAATAATGCAAAATAGTGATGTCAAGATATGCAAACTCATCATACAATATTGATGAGCTGCAGGGTTGAGTACTCCGCAATCACATGAGGAGAATAGACACATAAATTAAAAACTCTAGAGAAGAGAATCACGGGGTCGACTGAAACATATATCAGTATCGAACAATGTCGCCCAAAAATTCATTGATGTATGGTGTACTTATATACATATGAGTGGAAGCGGTAGAAAACCTCACCGCTTTGCTTTTCTTTCTAAAAAGTGTAAGCTACGATTCTTTTCCTTGATTCAAGGTGATTTGCATTTGTCACAGTGCAACCATATGATTTCCTTAATCTAAGGAGATACATTGCAAGTTGCCTGCTGCGTAGGAAATTCCCTTTTTTTTACTTTATCTTTGGGATACGATATGGGTCATATGAGTCTTGTATGAAAAACTTTAAATACAAAATGCTACTAAAGACTTGGGTCATATGGAGAAATATTTCTGGGATTTTCTATAAGAAATGGGAAGTGTTTAAGAGTGATGAATTTGGAGATTGCTGGCACCAACAGTTCCTTGTGCAGGACATCCTGGTTTTGATAAGACCATTCAACTTGTTAGAAGAACATTTTGGTGGCCTGGATTAGCCAAAGATGTCCACACATATGCTCAACAATGCTTTATGTGTCATGTCAACAAGGCAAAAAGCATTAAGACACCAAATCTTTTACATGCTTTATAGATTCTAGAGCACAACTAGGACAGTGTATCCATGGACTTCATAGTGGGGTTACCACAGACCCAAAGGAAGCGGGATACTATCGTAGTAGTGGTAGAAAGATTGAGCAAGATGGCTCATTTCATACCCATGCAAGAGAGGGTAGAAGCTCCACAGGTAGCATGGGTTACTGATATCCATAGTTTTAGATATGGATGAAGGGACTTCTGGAAGTTTGTATTTGACAAACTGAAAGTGTCATTGAAAATGAGTAGTGGTGACCATCGATATACATATTGTTATCAAGATCTTAACTCACGCGCACACAGAGGTTATGAATGTTGAAAATACACAGAGAACATAGATATGCAAGGAAACGAGACATAACACAATATTGGGTGCAATCTCCCCCCATGCACTCAGTTTCGACAGTCCACAAAGTGCATGTATTTATAGGATGTTTTGATTATGTTGAAATAGTGGTTACATGAGAGGGACTTCAAAAAGCATGCATGAAATTAAAATTGGTCTCTTTTGTAGAGAGCCTTTGCTTTTAATAATAGAAATTGCAGTCTAAGACGGCCCTTATTCTAACCACTAATTTACTAACTATTTCTAAAAATAGAACCCTCTACATGGGTTTATTTACAAACCATATAAATTACAAATCGGATTATTGATGTCCGACCTTTCACACCCTCATGAACCTTCAACTACTATATAAAAAACACCAAAACACGTTAATACATTAATAAATTAACACTCCAACAATTCCTTGTTCAACACATTCCATAATTCATAACACATATGGTCGAACCGAGAGGGTCAACAAATTCAAGAGGACATGTTGAGAGCATATGTGTCTGAGAGGCGGACATATTGGGATAGTTACTTGCCGTTAGTAGAGTTTGCTTATGTCAATAGACCTCATAAAGTGACAGGAATGTCTCCCTTTGAGATGAATTATGGCATGAATCCCACTACTCCGAGTACCATAGGAATGCTAAAGAAATGTCTAGTGCTTCAGAGTTCCTGGCGAACCTCCATGTAAATTTAGAAATAGCTAAAGCCAAGATGCAGCAAGCAACTGATAGGGCAAAAGAATATGCTGATAGAAGAGATCTCCTAGAGTCTTTGAGGAAGGAGATAGATTTTTTCTTCAAGTGCCAACTAGATCTAATTCACTATCCATAGGGAAGTGTACTAAGTTTTCAGTGAGGTTTTGTGGACATTGAAAGATACTTAAGAAGCTTAGTGACATTGCATACCTATTAGATCTTCCTCCAGATTGCAGAGTCCATCCAATGTTTCATGTCAGTAAACTTAGAAACTATATTTCCAAGGAGGATAATTTAATAGGGGGTATTGTTTTTTTGCAAGAAAATGATAGCACATATCATTTTCCAGATAGGATACTAGATCAGAGACAGAAACGATTGAGAAACCATGTCATCTAGGAGTATCTAGTGACTTGGAGAGGATTATTGGTTGAATACCTTAGGATATCCCTCAAGCTATGGAATTTATCTATGGTTGACCCTTGTCCCACACACACATGGAATGGTCTCTATAGACCAATAGGAACTCCTAAAAACTCTCTTGAAACTAAGACTTGTGAATGATGTGTGTGCCACTCTCCTCCTATCCATTATATCCCCTTGCATTCAAAATAGTAATGCTCTGGAATGATCTAGTGCTGACATGTGGCCACCATGCAACACTCATCCTCATTACCACTAAATACCTTAGGATATTCCCCAAGCTAGAGACCTTGGCTATGACTAGCCCTTGTCCCACACACACATGGAATGGTCTCTGTAGACCAATGTCTAACACTCTCTCCCCCTTCTAAAGATCATTGTCCTCAATGATCAATGACGAAAAATTCTTACAAACTAGAGCTTCTAGTTCTCAAGTAGAATTTGTAAGCAGTAATCCTCTCTAGGCTACTAGATACTCCTGGATGACACGATTTCTCAACCATTTCTATCTCCAATCTAGTATCTTATCTGGAGAATGATCTAGAGTCGACATATGACCACCATGCAACACTCATCCTCATTACCATTGATTCCCTTAGGATATCCCTCGAGCTAGGGACCTTGGCTATGGATGGCCCTTGTCCCACACACACATGGAATGGTCTCTGTAGAGCCAATGTCTAACAATATGACTAATTGTGAAATGTGCAAACAATGGAATGACTAATTATTGTGAAACGATGCCTCAACAAACCTAAGTAGGTTCACACACCACTACTTAAATTCACTAACAATGTTGTACTTTCATGTTTCATTGATGAAAAAACACTTTTTCTACATTCACTTTAATCCTCTTTATACTACACATTACACATTTTCATGAATAAAAGGCCAAGGAATCTTTCTTCTAGAAAACAATGTTCACCTTCACCTCTTTAAAATCATATGCTTACGTTTTCTCCCAACAAAAAATAAATGTTGAAACAAGATAATATTCTAAAGTAACGAAATTCAGAAATTATTATTGTGGATCATTTGGGTAACGCTCCTAGTTTATAAGATGGGTTTTCTAAATAATAACACATTTTGAACTTTGGATTGAAGCTTAATAACGTGAATTTCACATAAGGCGGAAGCAACTGAAAAATGGAGTCTCCATAAAAATTTACATCAATCTTCAACATAGGGCGTCGGCACTAGAAAGAGATTGCAACATTCCACCTTTGTATGTGAGTAAATGGGTGGAGGAAATCTCAAGTTTTCTCCATTTATGGGTGGAACTTGGAGTTTTTTCATCTTTGCTTCAATGCCTCCTATGTGAAATGACTCTAAGTTGTGCATGATGTCCATGTCTCGTTGTTCTAGTGGTTGAGTCTTTGGTCTCTTGAGACAGAGGTCAAGAGTTCAATCTCAGAGCTGGATATGTAATGGGTTTGGTCAATCTAAATTAGTTGAAACTAGTTGCAATCTTGTCTAACCCCTCCTTTGCGAGATATGAGGGTCCTGCGGCTACTTTGTCAATTCACTTGTTCAGTTGTTCTTTCAAAGTTACTTTCGAAGCTAAAGGTGAGGGAAGCTAAAGGTGCGCTTGCTAAAGGTTATACATGATGTATCATGGCTTCCCTAAGGAGAGAATTTCCAGCAGCCAACAAGATGCAGCCGAAGAATTTTACATGTGCTCTCATAATTGCCATTTCTCACGTGAATATGCGGGGCCTGCGTGTCCGGCATATACTTTGGGACTCAGTAGTCAGGTACCATTCCATTTGTCGTGACGCACCCACGCACACAATCAGAGGTTCACACAATTTCCGTAGAATCGGCCGTAACGCCAATAGCTACATGGCAGTATGACGCACTAACATGATACGCTGAATGCAATCATTATCGAGTCGCGATGATGACATCTTACTGTGGATCGCAAAGAGCAAAAGCTTCAGTAGCTTTAGAAAAGCAAGCAAGAGCTGCTCCCCTCTGGAGAACGAAGAGGACGACGGTCGTCCCTCGCACTGTGGTCTTTTTGAGCTGCGCAGAGGCCATTAATGTGAATATCTAACATTCTGGACCGCGCGCACTCTGGACCTTCGTCGTAGGATCATATTGCTCGGCTCATTCACCGATTCTCCATCAGACATGAAGCAGAACAATGTTTTGCTAGCCTGGTAATTCTTAACTGTTCTTTTCCTTCCGTATCTCGAACTCACCGCGTGCGAGCTCGAATCTCATCATCGAGCTGATTAGAATGTTCACTTTTACGCGTACTATGTCCATCTAATAAGAAATATGTTCTTCTGTGTACTCGAAGCTTCAAAATTGTGATTCAGTCACCTCAAATTATTTTTAACTTTTCGCTCTATATCGATTTCCTACCTTGGAAATCTGTACTCACGGAAAATATTCTGAGATGGGCAAACTCATTAATCACCGAAGTGCATGTACGCACCTACATAGGTGGCTTATGTACTTTTAGCAAGTTATATGATCCACGTCTCCTCCGATTAGCCTAGAGCATGTTGAAATAGTTGGAGTCACTATTGGCCATGTTTGAAAAGTCTTTGGTCAGCACTTTAGAATGAATTGGGCATGCAGTGGGTTGAATCTCGGGTTTCTGTAATTTTGAGGCGGTTGTTTTGCGTAGAGTAAGGAGTTAGTTCCACATTTCGACTGTATAATAACCACACTGATGGGAACGTTCCTAAGCGTTGAATTCGTTCCAGAGAGTTCGATTGTTGGTTGTGAAAGTTAATTAGAACATGGCAACGAGTTAAGATATCTTTCTGCAATGAGTTTTTAAACGGATTTCAACTTCATCTTAACATCTATGTACTGAAGAAGTCCACGGCTGTTTCCACGGCTGTTTGAAGGCTGTGCTATCTTTCTTCTGTGTGCATACATCTACAAATCTTAAACTCAATCCACTGCCCTTGATCATACATCACTGTCACTTATCGATTTTATTTGACCTCAATGCATCCAATCACTTGTAGGGACATTAAAGAGTAAAATACTCTGTGTTTGACGTGATTGGATCTGCTGTACGAGTAAAAATACTGAGTGGTATCATATCAATGAACTATCTATGCTGCAGTGCCTATGGAGTGATTATGAATGCACGGTTGGAAGAAAAAACATACATGAGTTGATAAAGCTGATGGCATTATGCATTACAGATGAGCCTTTGAACATTTGTTTTTATATTACAATCTTGGCTTACATTCTTTCTTGATTACCTATCAAACCCTCACACTGTTCAATCGCAGTGCTTGCAGACAAGTCAAATCACTATTTGATTCGTGCAGATATATGCTTCAATTGTGTTTAGACATCATATTATATATTCAAGTTCTAACCTTGGATGGTTATGCGAAGGATTGATGACATGAAGTATTAAGCTAGCATATATAGGATTGACAATCCACCTGCAAAAATGTTCAGGTTGGTGAATTACAGAGGAGTTTATTGGACAGAGCCCTGTTCATGTGAGAAAGGATAGAAGAATTCCCATCTTCCAGAATGTATGTATCTGAAGGGAAATAGTGCAATCTCATGGGATATTATATGGTATTTGTGAGCTTTATTTGTCAAATTTGTGGATAGTTTTATCGAAGTGGCAGCCATTCATGAATACCTAATTATCAATTGCAAATCTATTGTTCTCCAAACCCATACAGAGGATTCACATGTCCGACCTGTTTTGATTTCTTTCACATTAACTAAGTCTCAACATTTAGGAAGAGAGGTGCTTGCCATGGCGTTGTGTGCTGTTTGATTTAATGTAATTGCAAGGAATGATCTTGACTAGTGCACAATGTGTCAAGTTCTTCGTAGGCTTATGTTCCATGGCAATATATCTTGTTTCACACAGTTCTTTTCTCTACAAACTGACCGGCAGCCTTATGTCTTTGCAAGGGGTGCTGGTGAAGATGGACAACTTGGTCTTGGAGACTTTGAGGATAGAGCATGGGCTTGCAAGATAGATGCTCTTGAGAATGAGAATATTGTTTCTATGGTTGCAGGAAGTAGGAATTCTCTTGCAATTTGTGATGATGGTCGGGTAATTATCTATCTTTATATCCTGAAAAAAGAAAAAGTGGTGATTATTTATCCCTATGCCTTTAGAAAGGAAAATTGTTGCAAAAGGAAGACATAGGGCGTGTGCATTGTCAATCATTAGAAAAGCTGCATAAAACCTCTCATCTTTATATGTGTACTTTTGATTTTCGGTGTGGTATCATTGTTTTTGCAGCTCTTCACTTGGGGCTGGAACCAACGTGGAACACTAGGTCATGCACCAGGGAGCAAGTCTGAATGCATACCCAGTCAGGTCAAGACTAGCTATGCTTATTATTTTAATTAGGACCGCTGCATGTGATTTTTCTAGGTTGAGTGAATGAGTTGTAGGTATAAGGGGAGAAGTGAGTGCTAGATGGTTACTCGTTTTTATTAATGCATATTCACCTTTTTTGAAAAGCTCATGTATGTGAATTTTTAATTGGTGGAGTTATGGGGTGAAAAAGTTGTTTTCCATTCATCAAAATCTATATTCTGACAATGGTGGTAATGAGGCTCTCTTGGTTGAATGGCTTATGTCCTTTTTTTTTTTGCTTCCTCTTTGTACAGGTCAAAGCATTAGAGAATGTCAAGATAGTGCAGGTAACTTGTACAAATTTTCAAAAATTTCATGCTTCTTGGGTGTAATGCTAAGGAAATTCCTTTTATATGTTTGAAAATGTATTGTTGATGTATATTTAGACTTCAGAATTTTATTTCTTATGTATTGTTTCCTATTTCAATGTAGTTGTGAGCATAGCCATGGTTTCATTGCCATTTTATTTTTCATACACTACTATCTTGACTCGATATTTCAAAATTTGTCACAACTTATACATTATACCTGGTGATCATTGATCCATTAGCATTGGATCGCCAAATGTGTATATAAAAAATTCCAAGATTTGCAAAGGAGGTTATAACAATGTTATCAATGCGAAAATCAAGTATTAAAGGACAACCAAGTTCAAGATGAAGTTGTGTTGAAGAATGAAGACAATTCAAGTTTTTTAATCATAGATCTTGGAAGATCAACCAAGTGGAGCCATTGATCTCAGGAATATTTATGCGGATAATGAGCTCCTAGATGATGCGCATATTATGAATCATGGAGACATGCTTGGCCAGGTTTTAAGTCAAATATCATCAAAGAACCATCATCAAACGAAGATTCAAAGGAGACAATTATTGGGGATGAAGAACCAAGTAAGATCCAAGTGGTAAATTCATTACTTCCAAAATACGTAACCATTCTCTTGATCAAGTTAGATAATGGGCTTTTCATTCATGATCCATGCATCTTATTATTGATGCAAACCATTACTCATGATCTTGATAGAAGTCATATCAAATTATATTTCTTGCATCTTTATCCAAGTTAACTTGTCGATTAACCCAAAAAATTCATCCTCAAGTCTCTTGTTACGTTCACCATGATCAAGAGCTAGAATACTGCAAGCCAAATTGAAGCTGTTTTTTGTGGAACTCGTCGTTTGAGGAGGGGATAATGTCATGGAGACATGGATATACCCTGATTTGGAACTCGATTTCATATGATTTCACTATATCTCATTATTGGGTCAGAATTTTAAGCTTCTAGTATCACCATCAAACTTGGAACATGCCAAAATTCTAACATCGACTATCAACTTAATTGATTTTGTCAGAGGAGGTCTTGTTTCGAGTTGTGAACATCATCCATGACATCATCATGTATAAGTGTCCTTGGAAATGCCTTAGATAACTGCCTACAACCTCTCCATGAGTAGTATACAATTAAATCATTGCTACTTTATTCTTGAGTCTCTAAGTTTAGCGAAGTTACATACAGATTAGAGCTTTCCAAATTGTAGATCCATCCTATGTTTCATGTTAGTAAGCTTAGGAAGTATTAATTTAGGAAGGATAATCTAAGAAAAGGTATTGTTTCATTGCAAGAACATGAGAACTTAGATCACTCTCTCCATATAGGACAATAGATAGGAGAAAATGACTATTCTTGCAACTTGGAGAGAAATGCCACGCATAGATGCTATTTTAGAAACAAGCTCTGGTTCTCAAGTACTCCTCATTGATGACAAAGATTTTTAGAAGAGGAACAAAGAAGTGTAAAGGGGAAACTTGATTGATGCAAGTTACTCTCCTCTCATCCTATGTATCATTTGCTTGTAAAATCAAGGCGAGATTTAGGAGCTTTTAGGCTTTGAATGAAGCTTATCCACAACCTTAGTCCTTTCTACTTTGGCTAGCCTTGGATATCCCTAGAGCTAAGGACCTTGGTCGTTTTGCCCTTGTCCCATGCACATTGATAATGGCGTGCTTGGACATGTCCAACATGCTACTGCTGAGTTTGAGGCTGTTTTGCATGCCCCTTTTGAAACGCTCGATTTGGGGCTCTTGCATTATTATTTGCACGTTCAATTTATGCAAGTCGATGGATATATTGCTTTGTGTCAAATAGAATACATTGACACCATTGAAGCATTTTAGCCTTGAAGATAGTAAACACATTGCGACTCCATAGAGACAAGTTTACGATTGAGTCTTCATGATGTTGGAGATGCATTTGATGCTGGTCTATATCAATAAAATTTTGGGTGCTTGATTTATGTATGCATTACATGGTTTGAGACTCATCTTGTTCTCTCTCAAATGTGCAGGTTTATGCATGACTTGGGTTTTTAAGTATTGGAAGGAAGTTAAATGTATCTACGTATTTGGTACTTGGTAACTTGCATTGTTTTATCCCATGGGGGATCATTGCCACCATATTTACATTTTTTCTTTGACTCTAATTGGGCTAGCCATTATGACACTTCCAAAAGATAGCTTTCAAGTTATCATCAAAAGAAGGTAATCTTGAATTTCGCAATCCAGAGAGGGTACTTGATAACGCTCTTTGATTCATCCTGTAGCATACTCACTAGTTTTCACATCTTTCTTATTCAAAGTGTTCTATTTTGCTTTTGTCCTATCTTAAGGTTTCACTTGTTTTATGGCATTTTCACAATCTTTAAAGAATACCATGCATTCTCTTTTTCCTTATGTCAAAACCATGGCTTTCAAACCTTTTAATCTCGAAAAGACTCTTCTTATGAGAAAGAAGCTCCTTGTAAGATACATTTTTGGTGGCGTTAATTGATCATAGGGAGACTTCTTCATGGGATTTAGCAATGAGGACTAGCTCTTTGGACTAAAAGGATGGGAGACCACAAGCATCCTTAAGGGAGACTCCAATTGGGCATCCATGAGTTGCAGATTGGGTGAGTATATCTTGGCATGCAAAAGGGGGAGAGACTCCAACATGGGCGAGGACCTTACGTGGGCCTTCGACCATCTCTCAAGGCTTGGAAGTTGGACCACCCTCCATGGCTAATTGCGAGGGCCACCACTGTCACTGTGTCCCGAGTGGAGAGAATAGTTCAAACTTAAAAGACATGGAAGAAGAGTTTTCAACCCTTTTGTCTAGAATCAATATCCAATTTAACTCATTTCACAGTGGTGCTCATGAGGATCTTGAGGAGTCAGGACCACATTCGAAGGTTACTATCTGTCTCCAAGAGTTGTGGATTGTAGTAGAGGCATGAGAAGGCTCTCCCAAAATACTCTCAACAAAACCTTCGGGAGCTCCTTTGAGTGCACGCTACCCTTAGAGGTTTGGAGTCTACGGCTACATGGATACAAGAAGGTATAGTCCTCTTTGAGGCATACCAAAGCAAGAACACCTCTCTCAAACGAGGATTGCTTCTTAGAATTACGAAGAGAGCTAGAGGCTCTCAAGTATGAGAAGGCCTTGGTGGAAGAAACAACTACTCTAAGAAAAGATTTCGATGACTTGGTGCAATTAAGGAAAGAAATCGAAGAGCTCAAAACTCTCATAGAGGTCACAGGTGCATATAAGTCTATGGTGTACTCTTTGTGCTAGCCAAGGTGTGTATGTATGTATATATATGTATATATACACACATACATACATACATACATACATACATACATACATACACACACACACACACACACACACACACACATATATATATATATATATATATATATATATATATATATATATATATATATATATATATATATATATATATATATATATATATATATATATATATATATATATACACACACACACACACACACACACACACACACACACACACACAAAACACACATGTATATACATATATATGTATATGTATATGTATATGTGTCTATCTATATATATATATATATATATATATATATATATATATATATATATATATATATATATATATATATATATATATATATATATATATATATAGTTGATTCGGACGGGAATCCGACTTCGGACTCGGACGGGTTGGAAAGCCCGTAACAAAACCGGAAAAACGTTTCGGACGTGACCTTTTCTTTTTCCCAAAACAATTACAAAAAAATATTATACATGCTCTAAATGAGATTAGAAACATAAATCAATGACATTTTAGCATAATTTCAATAAACACCAAAAGTATGGAGCTGAAATTAGATAGCAAACTAATATATGGTATCGGCATATCGTGAAACACAAAAAGTCTATAAATATGAGTGCAAAGTCATGTGACCAAAATATGCACATACTCATGCATGATCAGCAATCATCTTCCTCCACATACTCCTCATCCTCCTCCTCCTCCTCATCATCATCAGCATCATCATCATCATGTGTAGGGTTCTCTCTTGCAATAGTAGAACCCTCTTCTTCATGTGTATGTGATGTGGAAGGCGTTGGTCTTGCTTCAAAAGATCCTTGTTCCTCAACGGACTCTTGCAATTTCAAGAGTCTTATCATCATCTTTCTCTTTCTCAATCATATCTAGTGTAACTTCCATTTTTACAAATCCCCTTTCTTTAATTTTGGATGCAAGGCGTAGATTTGTATGTATGTAAGCCAATTTTTCCATATTTTTTGGAAGCAGCCTATTTCTCCTTTTTGTATGAATGAAAATGTACTCGAATTTCTCTCACAAGGAGAAGCACATGTTCCTTGTGAGAGCACACGTATGGCAAGCTTTTGCAAATTGGGCGTGTTTGCCCCAAATGTTTCCCACCACTTGATGGGATGTTGCATTCTATCGGGATCCATTGTAATTGGCCGAGAAAATGTATTTGAGCATGACTTATATATGTCCAGCTCATCAAAAAGAACACCTTGCTTTTTAAGATCCCCTTTTGTATATCTATCTAGAACATCCATCCACCCATCATTAACCTCTCCATCACTATCAGGGCATTTCTCCCTCCAAATAGGATGAAGTACATATGCAGCAACATGGAGTGGGGAGTGAAACATATTTGATCTAGTTATGCATAAACCTTTTATCTCATCAAGCCTTTCAGGAATACTTATATTCAACTTTAATACCTCTTCCAACATTCTATTCGTGAGCTCATAAATGAGGCCCATGGTGGCACCCTCTCTATCTCCCAAACGTAAGACTTTCAATATTGGAGCACAAATTGCCACTATTTCTTTCACATTCCTCCAAAAGAAAGCACTTAGAATAACATTGGACACATATTCAGCTTTTTGAGTACGAGCCACTTTCTTTCTAATGTATTCAGGGCTTACCATTAATGACCGCAAGCCATTATACACCCTCTCATCAAGCATATTGGAAAGCGTGTGGGTGCAGGCTTTACCAAATCCTTGTTGCTGAATTTTCTAAATAAAGCAAGAATAGTAGGTTTAGAAGTCACAAATACAACTTCTTTTTGTGCATCTTCCAAAACTGATTTTATCCATGTAATGTTCCCAATGTCCTCAAAAAGCAAATCAAGACAATGGCATGTGCAATGAGTAAAAAAAATATGAGGCCATTCAGCCTCCACCAAACTACCAGCCTTTATGCAATTTGTGGCATTATCCATGCACACTTGCACAACATTTTCAAGACCCACATCTAAAATAGCATCTTTAAATATGCCAAATATGTATTCTCCTGATTTATACTCACAAGAAGTGTCTACAGATCTCAAGAACATGGCACCATACATGGAACAAACCATAACATTGATGATTGGTCTATTTCTAGTATTAGACCAACGATCACATACAATGGTACATCCATAAAGTTTCCATTTGTCTCGTAACCTTGCAAGTTCATTTTCAATGCATCTAACCTCAACCTGTAATTGTTTTGTGCGCAGATTGGGATATGAAGGAGCCTTGAAAGAAGGACCTTCCCTTCCAATTGCATTAACCATCTCCAAAAAATATGGACTCCTTACTTTCCAAAAGGGGATGTCCGCAAAAAAAAATCTACGCAATGCTTTCATAGCTTCATCTCTTGCTTGAGATTCCCATGCTTTATGCAATGCCCCTTTGCTTTCTCTTTATCTTTAAGGGGCTTATCCATATTGCATGCTCTCATCAAAATCATTCTCA